>JAPQVY010000089.1:31984417-32431917 GCA_028535165.1 Quercus tomentella
CGTCAACACTCTTAGGGATAATTTCCAAGTTCTAGATAACATCCCCATCTGTCTGCCCTATAAGTCAGAGAAATGCTACTATGAAGGGGTAGAAAGTGTCAGAGTGTATGAACAGATGCTGAAAGCGGGACTTAGGTTTCCACTAAGCTCCCTTCACCGTGAGCTCCTCAAATACCTGGGTCTATCCGTCAAAGTGTCTCCAAATGCCTAGAGGGTCTTCATAGCAATGGAGGTCCGTACGGTGCTATGACTAACGGTGCCAAGAGGTTGACGGTGAGGGAATTCCTTTACTGCTACCATCCAGATGAGATAGACAAGTCGAGGGGGATATATAGTTTCGTGCGTAAGAGTCCGTTGCTGAAGGTCATATTTGAAACACCAGACTCAAATAGGGATTGGAAGAGCCGTTATTTCTTCCTAGAAGGTGACGAGTGGATGTGTCGTCCAGGGGACACAGATCACATGCCCGTCGACACGACTTGGGGCATATTGCATCCGTTCAGTATGCACCCCTCCTAAAGTACGAACTTTTTACAACCGTTCAGTTGATTATAACTTTTCCAACAATTTTAACCGTTCTTCTTCTTTGCAATTAGATGGCACCCACAAGTTGAACTTGAGGAGTTCAAATTTCTTGAGAAAATTTTTTCTAAGACCTAACCGGAGGAAAGGACTTGGGCAAAATTAGTTATACTTAATACCATCCATTGGTATTGTGACGGACCTGAGCCAACGCCAGCAGCCGTCAAATACGAAGCAAAAATTCACAGGCGTAAGTCCGTCATCCTCATTCTATTAGAACGATCTTCATTTTTATCTTATTAGTTAACTTCACGTATTTTCCTTTTCAGAAATGGATGACGCTAAGAGGAGAGCATTGATCAAATCGCAGGCTACCAAGAAAAAGGAATCTGACGATATGGCTCCTAAGGAGACAGGCTCAAGTAACCCGTCCATAAAAAGAAAACAGCCATCCAAAGGGGACCGTCCACTTAAAAAACCCAAGGTCCCTTTGGAGCCCGTCATAGGTCTAATGGCTGAGGGTGAGAAGACGGTCACCCTAGCGAAGCATGGGGCTGGTAAAGGCACTATGAAGGCCCCGTCCACTAGCCAGGAAAAGCCACCCTTCCTCCTCCGTGAAGACTCCAAATATGCCTTGGAACAGTTTTCGTCTATCATAATGTCGGAGGACTATGAGGACTTAGGCAATCACTCCACGGAGGCAATAGGGGAGACGGGTCTATTTGCAATTGCTCAGGTAATTCTGCCCGTTTGCTTTTCATCCGTTCATTCCACTTGGCTTTCCATCTAACCCTTTTTTTTTTTTTTTTTTTTTTTTTTTTTTTTTTTTTTTTTTTTTTTTTCCAGTCCATGATTATGATGAAAGGGCTAATAGAACGGTGTCTTAACTGTGAGACGGCCTTGGACCGTGTGCGGGCAAAGGCAGAGATGACGGAGGATGAACTCGGTCAACTCAAAAAATGGAAATCTACAATGAAAAAGAAATTTGACCTTTCAGAGAAGGTGAGGAAGGAGCTTGAGCAGAGGACGAAGGAGGCGAAGAAGGCCTTTGAGGATAAGGATAAAGAGGTCCAAGACCTGAAGGATAGGCTCCGTTAGGCTAAAGAGGTGGCGATATGTGAGTACCGTGACTCCAACGCCTTGCTGTCCGAGCTGGGAGACTCTTATTTGCAGGGTTTTGATAACGCTCTCCGTCAGGTTAAGAAGGCCTACCCTGACCTGGATGTGTCAAACATTAAAGTTGAGGACCAGGCTCAAACCTCTGCCATGCCCGTCGCCTTAAAGGACACTAAGGATCTTTTTACTGAGGAAGCAACACAAGGCGACGGAAAGTCAGCCCAGGCATAGAAGGCTCAAGACCAAGTCCAACTTGCAGCTGATGACACCCGTCAGGAGAAGGATACAGACCCTCAGGAGTAGTGGCGTTATATTTATTTATTTTTTTGTTTGTAAGTTGGGAAAACAATCCCTTTACTTTACCCGTCATTATATTCATGTTAAACAATTTCCCCTTCAAGGGTTCTATATTTATATCTACCCATTTTGGTTTAATTGCTTGTTTCATGGTTGCTATGAATGTAGTGGTCCATTTTTCACTCGACCCGTCCACTATGTGAGGTCTTTAATTTTATGGCTATTGGGTTAAAACCTAACTTCCGAATTGTGTCTGTCCACATTGTGTTATGGAATTTAAGTTGCGTCCGTCTTAATGTCTAAAGGGACCGTCCTCCTTACGGACTGGTTAGACTTTTATCCCCAATGGACGGTTCGTCCACCCTTTTCTATATAAATTTCCATCGATCTGGATAGACCGTCCACCTTATAGGCTTGATATTTAATGATGGTTTGTCCACCAAAGTTTTGATTTTTCTAGACGATTCGTTCATTTTATGGACTGAAATCTACATTTTTTTTTTCCTCATCTAAAGCCGTTCACATTATGGATTTAAATATAATTTACATCCTTTATGTACCGTCCATTATATGGACTGGGTAGTACTTTCATCCTTTATGGATGAACCGTCCATTTTTAGTTTATATCCGTCCACTTTTAGGCATAGAATTTTCATCCTCCTGTGATGATCTGTCTAGTTTGTGGACTCTAGCCTATACCCGTCCACTTTTGTGGACTTGGAATCTTCATCCTCCTGGGATGATCTGTCCAACTTGTGGACTCTATTTATATCTGTCCATTTTTATGGACTTTGAGTCTTCATCCTCCTGGGATGATGCGTCCAGCCTGTGGACCTTATTTATATTCGTCCACTTTTGTGGACTTAGAACCTTCATCCTCCTGGGATGATCCATCCAGCTTATGGACTTTATTTATATCCGTCCGTTTTTGTGGACTTTGAATTTTCATCCTCCTGGGATGATCCGTCCAGTCTGTGGACTTTACTTATATCCATCCATTTTTGTGGACTTAGGATCTTCATCCTCCTGGGATGATCCGTCTAGCTTGTGGATTTTATTTATATCCGTCTACTTTTGTGGACTTAGAACCTTCATCCTCCTGGGATGATCTATCCAGCTTGTGGACTTTATTTATATCCGTCCACTTTTGTGGACTTAGAACCTTTATCCTCCTAGGATGATCTATCCAGCTTGTGGACTTTATTTATATCCGTCCACTTTTGTGGACTTTGAATTTTTCCAACTTGTGGACTTTGTGAGAATTCAGGTTTAAAAGACATAGAGATGTGTCAAAATATTCTTTAAAAAATCATGTGTTTGTAGAAAAGTACCTGCCCTTTTGGGCTTAAAAGATACTTTAAGTATTGTAGCAAAAAGTTAAAGTAAAACTAATAATTGTAGTAAAAACTAAATTAACTGGAAAAAGCGTTGTTGCTCTTCATGTTGTCTCTACTGATAGTATTTCCGTAGGTGCTCCGTGTTCCGTAGGTGCTGAAGTTTTTGCCCGTCCAGCATCTTGAGGTGGTAGGTGCCCTTCCTTTGCCACAATGCGATCCGGTAGGGTCCTTCCTAATTGGGGCCGAGCTTTCCTTGCGAAGGATCTCTAGTAGCGCCCATTACCTTCCGTAGTACAAGATCTCCAACTTGAAAGTCTCTATGCCTGATATTAGAGTTGTAGTGTTTCGCCATGAGATTCTGATACCATGCCATCCTTTGCGCCACTATCACTCGTACTTCATCCACCAGGTCGAGCTGAAGGCGCATGGCCTCTTCGTTCTTATTCTCATTATAGTTTTCCACCCAATAGCTTGTGAGCCCTACTTCTATTGGGATGACAGCGTCACTTCTGTATGCTAGTCGAAAAGGCATTTCTCCGGTGGTGTTCTTGCTATAGTTCAGTATGCCCATAGAATGCTTGGTAGCTTATCCAGTCAGATGCCCTTTGCCCCCTCGAGCTGGGTCTTGATGATCTTGAGCAAGGATCAGTTCATGACTTTAACTTGTCCATTGGCCAGTGGGTGTGCGGGCGACGAGTAGTGATTCTTGATACCAAGCTCCGAACAGAAGTCCCTAAATGCATTGTTGTTGAATTGCTTTCCATTGTCGGAGACAAGCACTCTAGGTATCCCGTACCTGCAGATGAATTCCTCCAAACAAAACTTCTAATGTTCTTCTCTATAATAGTGGCTAGGGCTTTTGCTTCCACCCACTTAGTGAAGTAGTCAATACCAACCACCAGAAACTTTAGCTGCCTAACTGTTGTTGGGAAGGGTCCCATGATATCTAGTCCCCATTGAGCGAAGGGCCAAGGGGCCGTCATGCGGGTCAGTTCTTCGGATGGTTGCCTGATGAGATTACTAAACCTTTGACACTTGTCGCAAACCTTAACATATGCCTGTGCGTCCTTCAACATTGTAGGCCAATAGTATCCTGCTCGGATCAACTTGTGCATTAATGATCGTGCCCCCGAGTGCAGATACCCTCGTGGACTTCTCTCATTACGTAATCTGCTTCCTCGTGGCATAGACACCTCAGGTACGGTCGGGAGAACCCTTTTTTGTATAAAATATCTTTTATCAGTACAAATCGTGATGCTTGGACCATTCACTTTCTAGCAGTGTCATTCCTGTCTGGTAAAACGCTAGTCTTCAGGTATGATATTAATGGCATAGTCCAACTGCTTTCAGAGTTTACTTCTTGAACATTTGTTCCATCATCAATAAGCGAGGAGACTTGGACAAATGACAATACCTGTTCAGGGACAAGCATAAATTCTATCGAGGCTGCTTTTGCTAGTCGGTTGGTTCATTCGTTTTCTCCTCTCAGGATTTGAATGAATCTGACTTTGAGGTGGCTAATTCGATTCTTCTCTTCTTCTAGATACCTCTTCATCCTTTCATTCTTACATTCGTAGCCACCATTAATCTGACTTGTTACTACCAGTGAGTTACAATGCACGACCATGTTTTTTGCACCTGCAGCCTTTGCGAGGTCTAGCCCTGCCACCAAGGATTCATATTCTGCCTTGTTTTCGATTGTCGGGAAATCCAGTTGAATCATGCACTCGATCTTATCCCCCTCTGGGGTTTGCATCACCACACCGGCCCCTCCTGCTCGTCTATTTGAAGATCCGTCCGTATAAATATTCCACTGTCGTGTCTCTTCTGCCCCCTTGGCCGTCTTTAAGGGTGAATTCGACAATGAAGTCAGCCACTACTTGCCCTTTTATGGCCATTCATGGACAGTACTGTATGCCAAACTCACTAAGCTCCACTGCCCACAAAGCCATTCTTCCTGCAGCCTCGGGGCTACTCATGGCTCTCTTCAAAGGCTTGTCCGTCAAGACAACGATGGTATGTGCTTGGAAGTACGGTTTGAGTTTTTGCACTATGGTTATCAACGCGAAGGCCAACTTCTCCATTTGAGGGTACCTCTCTTCTGCTCCTCGAAGGGCTCAGCTTGTAAAGTAGACTGGTCTCTGAGATCCGTCTTCCTCTCTCACCAAAGCTGCGCTAACGGCGGCTTGTGAAACAGCTAAGTATAGGTAAACCTCTTCTCCTGTCTTAGATGGACTAAGCAACGAGGGAGATGAAAGATATGCCTTTAAGTTGTCAAATGCCATCTGGCATTCGTCCATCCACTCAAATGATTTTCTCAGAGTGCAGAAGAAAGGTAGACATTTGTCCGTCGCTTTCGAGACGAACATGTTCAATGCTGCGATTTTGCCATTCAAACTTTGCACCTCTTTAACCGTCCTCAGTGGTTCTAACTCTATTATGGCCCGTATCTTTTCTAGGTTAACCTCTATACCTCTTTAGGATACCATGAAACCCAAGAATTTCCCCGCCGTCACTCCGAACGCGTACTTGCCTGGATTTAGCTTCATGTTATATGACCAGAGGGTGCCAAAGGTCTCACGGAGGTCACCTCGGTGATCATCTTCGTGTAGGCTCTTCACCGGCATGTCATCAACATAAACTGGTACGTTCCTCTCAATTTGGTGTGCGAACATCTCGTTCATTAATCTTTGGTATGTTGCTCTAACATTTTTGAGTCCGAATGGCATCACCTTGTAGCAGAACAGTCCCTAGTTGGTGAAAAAAAGAGGTGTTCTCTTGATCGGCTTCTTCCATCTTAATCTGGTTGTAGCCTGAGAAAGCGTCCATAAAGCTCAAAAGCTGGTGTCTTGCAGTTGAGTTTATCAAAGTATCTATTTGAGGGAGTGGATAGCTATCTTTGGGGCAGGCCTTATTGAGGTCCGTGAAGTTTATGCACATCCTCCATTTTCCATTGGCCTTTTTAACCATGACGACGTTTGCCAACCAATCGGGGTAGTACACTTCTCGGATGAAATCTACCTCAAGCAACTTTCGTACTTCCTCGACAATGGCTTTGTCCCGCTCTTGAGGGAATACTCGTTTCTTCTGTCGGATTGGGGAAAATGAGGGTGATACATTCAACTTGTGAACCATGATCGAGGGGTCGATTCCTGGCATGTCCTCGTGACTCCAAGTGAACACGTCTTGATTGTCTCTTAGGAATGCCGTGAGCTTTTGGCATACCGGCCAGCTTGCCAGTGTACCCACTCTAGTTGTCCGTTCTGGTCTTAAGTCATCAAGGATCACTTCTTCTAATTCTTCAACTGGCTCCGCTACTATCCGTTGTTCTCCTATGCATATTGTTTGCTGATGATCGTCCATCTCTAGCATAGCAATATAGCATTCTCGCGCTACCACCTGATTTCCGCGTAGTTCTCCTACTTCATAATCCGTTGGGAACTTGATCATTAAATGGTAGGATGAAGTTATAGCCTTTCATGAGTTAAGGGTGAGTTGTCCGAGAATGGCATTGTAAGCGGACGAGCAATCGACCACCAGGAATGTTACTTCCTTAATGATTTGCTAGAGGTAATCACCCATTGTTACTAACAACATGACAGCACCGATGGGGAACACTCTCATCCCTTCGAAACCAACTAGAGGGGCATTAACCAAGACCAACTGTTCTCTATCAATCCTCACCTGCTGAAAAGTCAGGTAATATAGGATGTCTACTGAACTGCCGTTGTCGACCAGAACCCGGTGCATGTTGTAGTCTCCTACCCTTAGGCTGACAACAAACGCGTTGTCATGCGGGTGGTGCAGCCTTCGAGCATTTTCTTCTGAAAATTCAATGACGGGTTTGTCGATCCGTGCCATCTTGGGTACAGTGCCCGTAAGCTGGACGTTCTGGACTATTCTCAGGTAACTCTTTCGGGCTTTTGTGGACGTCCCAGAAGTTACCGTGCCCCCTACGATCATCCTTATGTCTCCAATGGGCGGCCTTGGGCGCTCATTCTCCTGTCGCAGGGCCTGCTCTTAGGGTGGATCCATTCTTTCCTTGCTAATGAACCTTTATAGCTTCTCCTGTCTTATAAGGGCCTCTATCTGCTATTTTAGATCGTAGCAATCAGTTGTGTCGTGCCTGTGGTCTCGATGGAAGTGGCAATACTTGTCCCTTCGCCTCTTGCTGGGATCTCCCTTCAACTTGCAGGGGAACGTCAGGGCGCCTTCGTCCTTGATCTGCATTAAGGTCTGATCTATTGGGGCAGTTAATGGGGTGAAACTTGTAAACCTCCCAGTGGGGGGTTTGGAGCGTCTATCATGCCATCGTTCTCTGGTCCTAGCCACCTTGCGCCCCTTATCCTACCACGTGTCCTCCTGTCTTTCCCTTTTTCTGGGCTTATCCTCTTGGGCTAACAATGTGTCTTCCGTGTTCATATACTTGGTGGCCCTGTAAAGCACATCCGACATGGTCTTTGGATCGTTCTTGTACAGAGAAAACAGGAACTTACCCTTTCGTAACCCATTAGTGAATGCTGCCATGAGTATCTTGTCATCCGCCTCATCAATTGAGAGGGCCTCCTTGTTGAATCGAGTTATGTAGGACCTCAGCGTCTCGTCCTCCCGCTACTTAATATTCATCAGACATGCAGTAGACTTCTTGTATCTGTGCCTTCCAATGAAGTGCGAAGTGAACTGGGCACTCAGCTCCTTGAAAGTATTGATAGAGCTAAGAGTTAACCGACTAAACCAAATTCTCGCAGAACCCTTCAGCGTTGTAGGGAAGGCCCTACACATGATTTCGTCTGCAACTCCTTGAAGGTGCATCAAGGTCTTGAAGGTCTCCAGGTGATCTAGAGGATCCTTGACTCCGTCGTAACTATCTATATATGGCATGCGAAATTTATGTAGCAGAGGAAAGCAATTGACGAAGGTAGTGAACGGTGAGTCGGTTCTGTTGACTAGGTCGTCAAGATTGCTGAATACTCTTCCCTTAAGGGCATTCATCATATCTTCCATCTGCTCCTTCATTGCCTGCATCTCTGTGATAATAGGTGGAGCCGTATCCATGAGGGTTGGGAGGCTTATGTTTTGTCGCTCCGGTCTGCTTGGGGCGTTACTACCCTCTGGTCTCTCTTGGTTCCTGCAATCAACACTAACACCTTCTTAATCTTCTTCTTGGTTTCCCATCGCCGCGTTCTTCTGTCGCAACTATTCCTCTAGGGTCCGGTTTTGTCTGGTGAGGCGCTCCACTGTCGATGTAAGGGTTAGGATCTGTCTCACTAGGGCAGTAGGTTGTGGCTCGTCTTCCTAAATGTTGTTGGTGGTCGCCATTGAGCGTGTAAGTACCATGCAGCCCTTTGTCCAGATAGTGTTTGTATGGCCTACAAGTTGCAGTTACGATTGTTCCCACAGATGGTGCCAACTGATAATGCCATAAATATCACCAGTGAGCTACACGACCCTCGCATGCTCATAACGATATCTACCCAGAAAAGAGAGAAGACCTAACAAAGAGCATCAGTGTGATGCCAGCCGAATATCCTTCAAAGGTCAAGTTAGAACTATTCTCACAACTCTAGAGTGCTAGAGAAGGGTAAATTATGCTTACCTCGATTTGTGAGGGTATTGGGGCTTTTATAGTAGTAGAACGTTGGCGTCTCTTCCTTGGTGTAGAAGTCTTTTCCTTATAGGAATCCTCTTGAGTAGTCCCAAACGTGATGGACAAGACATTTCCTTGTAGATAAGATCTTTATTAACGCATGTATCTTCCAGAATCCTCTTCGTGCTAGGATTCCATTTACCTTGGTGATTAAGTGTGTGTCGCAAGTATTTCCCATCTAGGGTTTCTACTGTATCTATTCATAACAGACCTTTGCACAAGTTAGGCTTGCCCTCTATCGGCCCACGGACATGGATCCGTTAGGCCCATTTAATGAAGGTCCGTCAATGCTATATTTTACCCTCTTCAACCACCAATCTGAAATTACTTTAAGAGAGAGAGAGACAGAGAGAGAGAGAGAAAGGCTGAGATACGGTCGATGGTGGTTTAGCTTCTCCCTCACCCAGTGGCGAGCAAATCAAGGAGCTGATCTTTAAGGTTTTGATCATAGGGGCCAAGGGGTCTTGATGCAAAGAAAACAATGGGCAACATGGATCGGTGGTTGGTGGCTATGATGTTGTGAACCCTAGATCGGTGGTGGTGGTTATGGCCTCCTTCCTTGATCCCTCATTCTATCTCTTCTTTTCTTAGAGTCACTCACTTTGTCTCTTCTTTGATCTGTGATGGTGTGGGGGGTTTGGGTTGTTTAATGGTTTGAAATATGTTTGAGTTGTGGTTGAAATTTGATTGTAGGGTTTGGTGGTGATGGATCTAGTGGTGGTGGTGCTAGAGGTCATTCGGGTTCAATGGTGGTGGATATGGGTTTGTGGCGGATTGTGGTAGTGGTCATTAGGTTTGATGATTTTGGCTGCAAGTTATGGAAACACAGAGGTGTATATTTGATTTTTGTGGAAGAACAGAGCTGAAATTTTTGATTTTATGTATAATTGATTTTTGTGGAAGAATGTATACAAATTTTGGAATAGAAATTTTTTGAGTACTATGTTCTTCCTGTTAGTATTTAATTTATTTTTTGTTTGCATTTTTGTGTTCTTGTGATATCGGTTTGTGTTCTTGAGTTCTTGTGGTTTTGGTTCATGTTCTTGAGTTCTTGTGATCTGGTTTCATGTTCTTATTAATTCTTATTAAAATCTAAATCTATGTATTTTTATGTTTTTAATTTTGTTTTTATGTTTTTTAATTTTGCTAAAATTGATAAATTAATTTTTTAAAATTATATACTAACATGGTATTTTTTTTTACTATTATTTTATTAGTCACGTTAGCATCAACAATACATGCCACCTTGCACTCCATTAACATCTAACATGCCACCTTGCACTTCATTTGCCATGTATAAATTTTCTATTAATGGGTTGATGGTAGGGACCAAATGGACATGGTTTTTCGTTTTTAGAGACTCAAATAGGTGCGACTAAAAAGCAAGGACTAAAACAAGAATCGGCCCAAAATATATGAACAAAAGTACATTTTCTCCAAAATTTAATCTAATGGTGAATTTCTCAAAATTTACATCTCCTAACAAAAATTTTGAATAGAATCATAATAATTTACTACAACCAAGTTTGTAACTAAGGCTACGTTTGTTTCGCCTGAAAAGCATTTCAAGAAATCATTTTACGCTCTACAATGTGTTTGGTTGTGCATGGAAAATTTGGTCAAACAAAAAAACATTTCCGTTGACCGTAAAACTCTCCCACTTCAGCCATAAAATCAATTACACTCTCATTTTACCTTCAAATCATTTCCAGGACTCAAACAGAGAGAGAGAGAGAGAGAAAGGGAGAGAACAAAGAGCACAGGGGTCTGAAACCCATCTCCCCTCAGCTCCACCGCACGCACCAGCGAGAGAGAGACGCAGCTCCACCCCACACGTAGACGCCGGTCCGAGGTCCCCCACACTCCGACAAGCAGCGCCACCGTACTTGATCCACTCAACCTCACCTCCGCCCACTTTGAGCTCTGAATGTACCCAATCCACCAAGGAAAAACTCTCCCTCACGCTGGTGAAGCCCATCCCATCTCCAACATCTCCGATCCGTCGCTCCCACATCGTCGGCGAGATCGCACCCCAGCACCGATCCACCCTCTACAATACCCGATCCACATCCCTCACCTCTCTCAAACCCACACTTCTCTCAAACTCAACCTCACCTTCGAGATCACGCCACCGAGATCACACCCCAGCACCCTTGAATCGCGTCGCCGAGATCGTCGCCCATGACCCACCCATGACCAATCTCTCTCTTTCTCGATCTACCTGTCCCTTTCCCTCAATTTTTTATCACTCTCTTTGCCTCCCTCTCTCAGTTTGACCGAATAGTTTAAGTTTCAGGAATGGTTTTGTTTTGATTTTTGTTTTTTTTTTAAGTTTATATATTGAAATTTTCTGTTATAAAATTTGTTTGGAAGCTGAGAAAATGGCTGAGAAAATGTGAGAAAATAGCTTTTTCAGAATGCAAACAAATACATGGAAATATTTTCTAAAACAATTTTTATAATGCAGCGAAACACTTGAAAATATTTTACACTCGGAAAATATTTTACATTCAACCAAACGCATCCTAAATTTTGTCATTTTTTACATTCTCAAGACTTTTTTCGTTAGTTTGTGTTGTGGTGGGACCCAATGAGGTGTGTCTTTTTTATTTCAATTAAAAAATCAGTGCATGTAGCGAGACTCCACCATGGCTTTTAATTTTGGAGTTATTAGAGAGACCTTTTTTTCATGAAAATTAGGGTAATTATTAACATGCCTCAGACATTTTCGTTAATTTTGTGTTGTGGACCCAATGAGGCGTAATTTTTAAAAGTTAAAAATCAGTGCTTATAGCAGGACTCTACCATGGCTTTCAATTTTGGAGGCTTGCTAGCTAGAGGCATGTAAAGTATAATGGAATGACTCTTGTTGTTCGTAGTGGATTCCACCACAATAAAAGCAGAAGATGTTGTTAGGTGAAATTTATTTAAGCAACCAACATAAAAAAATTATTGAATTTTTCGTATTTCACTCCCATAACATTTAAGGTAGTGCTCCACAAGGCACATCATTGAACAAAAATACGGGAAATGTGTGAAAAAGTTTGTGTAACTCTAGGGGTTGAGAGAATTTTTCGTGAAAATTAGGGTGATTTTTAACATGCCTCAAGAGTTTTTCGTTAATTTTTTGTTGTGGACCCAATGAGGTGTATTTTTTTATAAGTAAAAATATCGGTGCCTATAGCTGGACTCTACCATGGCTTTTAATTTTGGAAGCTTGCTAGAGGTGTGTAAAATATAAGTGTAATTCTAATACCACAAATTATTTCACAATTTTTTTGTCACAATTCTAACATAGAAAATTGTGAGTGATTAATTATCACTTACACATGAACTTATCATTTTTCTTTAACAATCACACTCTACCACATCACAATTGTAGCAAGAAATTGTAAAAAATTATGTGGTCCTAGACTTTTCCAAAATATAATATTTTTTTTTTTATATGAGATACAATTTTACTCTAACCTAATCTTAGTATATGTGCGTAAAACTCTAACTTAGAGACTTAAACCCTAACCTTTGCTTTCCACACCTCATAAACATGAGTGACCATTATGCCGCGGTGTGCAGTGATATATGTAAAATATAATGAAATGGCTTTTGTTGTTTGTAGTGGGTCACACCACAATAAAAACAAAAGTTGGTGTTAGGTTAAAATTTATTTATGCAACCAACACTGAAAAAATCATTGAATTTTCCATATTTCACACACATAAGCATTCACACTGGTTTGTCTAAAAATTTTTTTGTCTATTTTACACTAAAAACTTACTTTTTTCTATTTTACACACAAAATTTATAAAAACACCCACATCAGATCACCTATTATACACTATATTTTCTTTAAATAATCATTTATTATTATTATTATTATTATTATTATTATTATTTTATTTACCCACCTACCCACTACCCACTATATCCACCACACACTATATCCATCAGATCATCTTTGTCTCTATTTTTCTCATTTTTCAGAACAATACTCTCCCTTCTCCACAACCCAACCATCTTCTCTCGGACTCTAAAACTCTTTGTCTCTCATGATCCTCCATAGCCAGAGCTCGCCTTAAGCTCCGTCCAAGGCCGAGAGCCCCAAAGCCTTTGCCACCACCGATGGCAGCGAAGATTAGCTGTAGAACTGCCACAAACAATGGTCCAAATCTTTAGTCTCTCTCATGACAGTGGCGAAAACTCCACCTAAGCTTCCATAGCAGCAGTGACAATAGCTTCTACGTGGGTTTTGGTTTGATTTTCTATTGATTTTGGGTTCGATTTTCTGTTGATTTTTTGTTTAATTTTCCATTGATTTTTTGGTTGGATTATTATGTCTTGTAATGGTGGTGGATGTTTGATCAGCTGTGCTCTATAGATGAAGAAAGAGGGAGAGAGAGAAATGAAGAAGAAGGGAGAGCTCTGACCGATGAGAGAGAAAATAAAATATTGATTTACAAAGTTACGGTAACTGTGAATATTTACTACAGTAACATACACATGTTACTGTAGCAAATATGTAAATATACACACTTAGAGCATTCACATCAGCTCATGGAAAAGACTCCGTCTATTTTACACAAAAAACCTACTTTTTCTATTTTACACTATTACTTTTACAAAACACCCACATCAGTTTATCTATTTTACAAGACTATTCAATAAAATATTCATTATTCATCAATTTTTTATTATTTTCCCTAATGGTTATACTTTTTTAATTTAAACTTATATTTTAAGTAAACTACCAACACCGGTGGCTTGGCCAATAGAGCCGCTTGTGGTGGAGGTTCGATGGCCCACCGGATTGGTGTCTCCGACCATTGTACCGCCATCACCGGTGGGCCGATTGTTGTAATAGTGTCTCCGACGACCGCCGTCGAATCGATGTCTCCGATGACTGCTGTCGAATCGATGTCTCCGACGACCGCCGCCGAATTGATGTCTCCGACGACCGCCGCCGAATTGATGTCTCCGACGACCGCCACCGAATCGATGTCTCCGACCACCGTATTACTAGAATCGGTGACCGAATTGATGCTATTGAATCGATGTCTCCGATCAACGGTCATTTTTTTTTTTTTGACCCAACGGTCATAATTTTTATTGTTATATCCACCGGTCATAATTTTGAAATTCAAACGGTAAATTCAAACCTAACTTTAAACCCAATGGTAAATTCAAACATAAATGTCATATTTTTTTAATTTTAAATCCAATGGTAATTCAAACCTAAAGGTCATATTTTTTTTTTTAACTTTAAACCCAATGGTAAATTCAAACCTAAAGATCATATTTTTTTAAACTTTAAACCCAATGATAAATTCAAACCTAAAGGTCATATTTTTTAACTTTAAATCCAATGGTAAATTCAAACCTAAAGATCATATTTTTTTTTAACTTTAAACCCAATGATATATTCAAACCTAAAGGTCATTTTTTTTTAACTTTAAACCAAATGATATATTCAAACCTAAAGGTCATATTTTTTTTAACTTTAAACCAAATTGTAAATTCAAACCTAAAGGTCATATTTTTTAACTTTAAACCCAATGGTAAATTCAAACCTAAAGGTCATATTTTTTAACTTTAAACCCAATGGTAAATTCAAACCTAAAGGTCAAATTTTTGAAATTCAAACTCAAGTCACATTCTTGCTCTATAAATATGATCATTTTCTCTCTAATTTCCACCCACTTCTACAAAATTATCTATTCCATTCAGTTTTTGTTCTCTCTTAATGGATTTCGATTATGACATTGATTTTATTTTTCCAAATGATGAGCCTCCATTTGACTCATCTTCTGATGATGATGAGACGGAACTTACTCTAGCTATTGCCATAGAAGAATTAAAGAATGAAGGAGCATCAACATCACGTCGTCGTTCAGCTCAACCTCGCAGGTTTATCTGGCGTAATCCTTTGCAAGGTCATGATAGGCTTTTCCATGATTATTTTGCTGAAACACCAGTGTATCCTCCTAATGTATTTCGAAGGAGGTTTCGAATGAGTCGTTCTCTTTTTCTACGTATCCATTCAAGAGTTGAAGCTACTGAACCATACTTTGTTCAAAAAAGAAATGCGGCTAACACACTCGGGTTGTCTTCCCTTCAAAAGATGACCGCTGCAATCAGAATGCTTGCTTATGGAGTGTCGCCTGATTTCACGGATGAATACATAAGGATTGGAGAAACCACTGTAATAAAAAGCTTAAAAAAATTTGTTAAAGCGGTGGTTTCAATCTTTTCTGAAGAGTACTTGAGGTCACCAAACAACAATGACATTGCAAGGTTGTTAGCAGTTGGCCAACATCGTGGATTTCCAGGAATGCTAGGGAGCATCGACTGCATGCATTGGAAATGGAAGAATTGTCCAAGTAAGTGGAAAGGTCAATATATTGGTCATACACGTGATCCAACGATAATTTTGGAAATCGTGGCGTCGTATGACCTTTGGATATGGCATGCATTTTTTGGGTTACCGGGGTCTCACAATGACATCAATGTCCTAGAGCGGTCTTCTGTATTTTCTGAGCTTGCTGAAGGGCGTGCTCCTCCGGTTAATTACTCGATAAATGGTAATAACTATTCGATGGGGTACTATCTTGCAGATGGTATATATCCATCATGGGCAGCATTTGTCAAAACAATTCCAGCACCACAAGACCGTAAAAGACAACATTTTGCTTCCGCACAAGAGGCGGTCAGGAAGGATGTCGAACATGCATTTGGAGTACTTCAAGCGCGATTTGCAATTGTGCGTGGGCCTGCACGTTTTTTCCATCTTGAAACGCTTAAGGACATTATGATGGCATGTATAATATTGCATAATATGATCGTTGAAGATGAACGACATACTTACCTTGGAGCAAATGACTTTGATTATGATCAAATCAACGATAATGGACCCGAACCGGTGTCACATAATCCCACTTGTAACCTTATGCAGTTCATTGAACGTCATAATTCCATTAGAGATAGAGGAATTCATTCTCAACTTCAAGCAGATCTCGTTGAGCATCTATGGCAACTACAAGGCCAGTCGTAGGAATTTGTAATTCTAAATTTCTAAGCATTACTACTTTTATTTAATGTGAACTTTCGTTGGCATTTGAAATTTTCTAAGTGTAATATTACTAAGTTTCCAAAAATTGAGACAACAAAAAGCTCTATATAAGTTGACAAACCTTTAGGTAAGTTTGTCAACTCAAGTTAGTTACTTACACTAGATACTATCCTGATCATTGGTCATTTTTAACACTGCAGAAAAATGGCACTATGCAGAAAAGTGACACTACGCAGAAAAATAACACTACGCAGAAAAATAATTATGCAGAAAAATCACATTATGCAGAAAAATAACAGTATGCAGAAAAATAACACTGCAGAAAAATGACACTATGCAGAAAAATAATACTATGCAGAAAAATAACACTATGCAGAAAAATAATTATGCAGAAAAATCACATTATGCAGAAAATCACATTATGCAGAAAAATGATAGTATGCAGAAAAATAACACTGCAGAAAAATGACACTATGCAGAAAAATAATGCTATGCAGAAAAATCACATTATGCAGAAAAATGATAGTATGCAGAAAAATAACACTGCAGAAAAATGACACTATGCAGAAAAATAATTATGCAGAAAAATCACATTATGCAGAAAAATGATAGTATGCAGAAAAATAACACTGCAGAAAAATGACACTATGCAGAAAAATAATGCTATGCAGAAAAATCACAGTATGCAGAAAAATAACATTGCAGCACAATAACACTATGCAGAAAAATCACATTATGCAGAAAAATCACATTGTGCAGAAAAATCACAGTATGCAGAAAAATAACACTGCAGAACAATAACACTATGCAGAAAAATAACACTATGCAGAAAAATCACATTATGCAGAAAAATCACAGTATGCAGAAAAATCACACTGCAGAACAATAACACTATGCAGAAAAATCACATTATGCAGAAAAATCACATTGTGCAGAAAAATCATAGTATGCAGAAAAATAACACTGCAGAACAATAACACTATGCAGAAAAATCACATTATGCAGAAAAATCACAGTATGCAGAAAAATGACACTATGCAGAAAAATCGCATTATGCAGAAAAATCACATTATGCAGAAAAATCACATTGTGCAGAAAAATCACAGTATGCAGAAAAATAACACTGCAGAACAATAACACTATGCAGAAAAATCACAGTATGCAGAAAAATCACAGTATGCAGAAAAATGACACTATGCAGAAAAATCGCATTATGCAGAAAAATCACATTGTGCAGAAAAATCACAGTATGCAGAAAAATAACACTGCAGAACAATAACACTATGCAGAAAAATCACATTATGCAGAAAAATCACAGTATGCAGAAAAATCACATCATGCAGAAAAATGACACAGTGCAAGTACAGCCACCTGTTGAGAAAGTGCAGAAAAATAGCATATACAACTAATAAAATCAGCAACCAATAAAATAGCATATTTACATTCAAATAACATTTACAACCAATAAAATCAGCAAGTACAACCAGCACAATACAAAATTTACAACATTGTATCTATTTCCTTGCACAAGTAAAGACTACAAAAAATTATGTGCTAGTATCTTTGCAATATACAAAAAATTGGTTGTCAATAATAATATTCCATTATGATGCATATTTAGACCTTAACCTCTCCAAGATTTCCAAACGACGTAGACGAATGTATTCTTTTTGCTCAGAATCCATAGTTCTTGTATCTTTCATCATAAGTTCATCTTCCATTTTCCTCTTTTCTACTTCATTCTTCTCTTCCTTGATATGAATCAACTCTCTTCGTTCTTCGGATGCAATGCGCATTGCCTCTCTTCGTTCTTCTAATGCAATGCGCATATTTTCCTTTTTCTCCTCATGCATTCTTCTCTTTTCTTCCTTGATTTCGTCCAATTGGGAGGAAAGTGTTGGGATCACGTCATCACAATTCTTTCTTTTCTTTAATTTCTCCTTTTCGGCCTTCTTGCCTATAGGTCTCTCCAAGGTTTCACCGGAGTTCATCTCTTCATTATCTTCATCTACATTTATTGAGCTTGCAAAGGATTGTGTGGCTGGTTGTGTGGCTGGTCGTGTGGCTGGTCGTGTGCTTCGTTGTCTTGTGCGGGCCTTCAAACTATCTCTTAAAACCAACCACTTAGCTTCGTTCCTCAAAATTCTCCAACAATGCTCCAATTGAAATGTATTTTTGCAATTAACTTGATACATAGTTTTTGCATCTTCAATCTACAAAAGTAAAAAATTAAAAAACATAAGAATCATAAAACTAAAAGTTTTTTGATGTACAATACATATTAAATGTTGAGTTTAAATACCTTGTCATGCTCAGTTTTACCGCTTTCATTCCGGTTTTCAATTTGGGCCAAGCATCCACAGAACTTGTTGGTCTCCTTTTGAATTGTTGACCATCGACTATTTAAAGAATCCTTAGTGCGGTTAAATTTCTTGTCATTGTGGAAGGTAGACCAAATTCTCTCCCAAAATGTTGTGTGTTTTTGGTCCGTCGATGTCACGGCATCTAAGCTAACATTAAGCCACGCCGACACTAGCTTAATGTCTTCATCTATGGTGAAGTTGATTCCCCGTTGACCTCTCTTAGTAGTTGATTTTTTTGCAATAGGGGGTATAGATTGTCCCATTTCAACTTGGGGTGGAGATTGATGGACATTGACGTCTGAATGCGGAGTGGACATCAAATTACTGCTGTCAAAAGACTCAAAACCTTGTTCATTGTCTTGTAAAATGTCAAGGAAGAAGGGATTTTGATTTTGTGAGTCCATCACCTAACAAACATCAAAGTAATTTAGAAGCAGCACTAATAAGCAATAAAATTGAAAACAAAAAAGAAAAGGCATTGAGAGCATGGAATTCAACCACAACCAAGCAATCAACCAAGCATAGATGAAGCACCCTTATGGTCTAATTCATTGACCAATTCATGTACAAACACAAGAAAATCAAACCTCAAAGCAACATAATTGAGAGCATGGAATTCAACCATAGAAATAATAAGTATTCAACCTCAAACCTCAAACCTCAAACCTCAAACACAAGATAAAACCCACATGGAATTCTAACTTGCTAGGCATCATTTTTTTTTTTTAATAAGTACTTGGGCAGCCGCCATATTGCAAATAAATTTTAGCAAAATCCATGTGTAAGAATGAAATTTAAAAGAATACAATAAAGAACGCATGGTACTAAAATGTTTATATCAAATGCTAAATTCACAGACAAAAATGCTAAATTCCTTCCTATATTGAAATGTACATATTACATCTTTTCTTTATGAATATTTTTCTTTTTATTCCAAACTTTCTTCTCTTCCAAATTTAAATTCCTTTTATTTTCCATACAAGCAACCAATTAGAGAAACAACTATTTAGTATAAAAAAAAAAAAAAAAATACTTCCAGTGATCTATTTTTGGTTAAATCAATTGAAGATTGGACACTGTAGGGAGCTCCTAATCGCCATCTCCGTGTTGGTGGGTGCTTCTAGCTGCAGCTACTTAGTGCTAATACTGATTCTATTAAGGGTTAGTCTTCTTTGTCTTGTTTCACAGCATTTATATGGCTTTCTTTTTGGTTGGGGAAAATGAGTAGTTTAGGTTGTATCTAAGATGAGATGCCATATTATCATATTCTACTCATTAAAAATAAAATGGAGGTCAGAAAACTCAGAACAAGATGACATTCTAGATACAGCACTATAATTATTTGTATAGTGTTCCCACTTCCTACTTCCCACTAAAGCTTATTCAATACCAACATATTAAGCCTAGGTTTTGAACTAGTTATCCACAGAGAACATTGATCCTTATAAATGGAGAACAGTAATAAACAGAAAAAATCACCAAGGGAATAAATAATGTGTCTCCAATATTTGTAAATTGAAATTAATATCATATAGCTTAACACAGCAGACATCTCTAGACTACCTTATGTACTAAATTCCTTATGATCTGCAGTTCTAGGAATTTTGAGAGAGACAGATGTTTACCGGCATGGAAGTAGTTGTTACTAAGACTTTTGTAGTAGAGGTTGAGGTTGACCCTTTTGAAAGAGCTTTCAAATTCAGTTACCTAACTTAAAGATTTGATTATTTCAAACTTTAGGGGTTGAGAATTTCATTCAATCTATCACCATAACCACCCCCCAAAGGGGGTCTCAAAATTAATAAATCAGTTAACAATCACTGTTTAGTATTCACTTGTCTTTTTTTGAAAGTCTCTCAAGTCATCAGAGTGTTCATTCAAGAAGAACAACTAGAGACTTTTTGTTGCATATCTCAATTAAAGTTCCACTACCACCTAAACCAACGAGAACTGGCATGTCTTGGAATTATCTTTATCTATGACTATAAGCATGTGATATATACATAATCTGAAAATGTAGTAAAACCAGCTACATAATCTTAAAGTCCCAATACTAAAAACTAAAAATTACGATATACAATCCTAGTACAGGATTTGTGACAATTACGATGATATCCTCTTCTTAAAATTTCCTGATATCCTCTTCTTAAAATTTCCAAATTTTAACAGGGGAAAGAGTTCTATGAACTCTAGAATAGTGTTAACAGCTAGCACTAGCACTAGCAGTATTCGTGAAATAGTAATGCATCAGAGAACAAACACCTTCAACCTATAAATGACTCTAGAACAATTCAGCCAAAAAAAATGAAGACTCAAGAACAGAGTTCTAAAAGCCAATTGACACGCTCCTAGGCTATGGGATTACGAACATAGATTTTGAAGTTCAATTCCACAAATTTCTCTAGACAAACTTTGTGGACCAGTTGTAAAAAGTAAAAACAAGAGTGGAAAAGCCATCTCTCCCAATCTCTAACTTAACAACCAAATATCCACACAGTAAATCAGCTAGAACTCTGTAACTATGAACATCAAACAGAGCAAAGTTCATAAATTAAAACATAGATTGAAACTTTTTTGACCTATCAAGAACAAAGTTCATAAATTAAAACTCGTTTATGTAGAACTATCCCATGGAGGTACTAAAACAGCACACCAGCTCTCAAAAATAACTTCGGGTGTGCTCCGAAGAATCCATAAAAAAAAACCCCAAACCAGAAAAAATTTGAAACAAGAAACCCCCAAAAAAATTAGTTTAGAGAAACTCCCAAGAATCTTGATTGAAACCAAAAAACTCTAAAATCTCAATGAGAAAAACCCATACCTGTTTTAGAGAAATCAGCCCCAACGTCTGTCAAATAGAGAAGATTCCGTCAACCCAATGATCCACCCTCCTCACCGGAACTGCAAAACTCCTAAACCGATCACACTTTATTTCCAATGGTGATGAGAATGAGCAAAAGAATTCGGTGATGAGAATGAGCAAAAGAATTGAGAGGACGAACTCAAGAGGGAGAGGGAAGCTGAGAGTGAGAGAGGCGTTGATGTGCTCAGTGAAATGAGAGAGAAAAAAAGAGCGAAAATGAATTTATGTACATGTAATACTGTACATATAATATTATTTTAAGTTATAAACGAGCTACAGTACCCGTGTAAATTTACACGGGTACTGTAGCTCGTCCAAAATTATACACAACTTTAGATGGTTTTACAAAGGCTGATGTAGTGCATTTTTTGCTTCAAAATGTGTAAAAACCTTCAAAATGTGTATTTTACACATTTATACACAACTATACAAGAGCTGATGTGAATGCTCTTATACACCCACTGATGTGGGCTATTTTGGGATAAAAATGTGTAAATTTGAACAATTTTTCTATTATAGATACACTGATGCAATTGTCCTAACATTTAAGGTAGTCCTCTACTAGGCACATCATAACACAAAAACATGGGGAATGTGTGGAAAAGTTGTTATATCTCTCAGGGTTGATGTTAGGTGAAAATTTGTTTATGCAACTAACACCCAAAAAAATCATTGAATTTTCCATATTTCACACACATAACACAAAAACATAGGAAATGTGTGAAAAAATTGTTATATCTCTTAGGGTTGACTTGTTGAGAGACTTTTCCATGAAAATTTGGGTGATTTATTACATGCCTCAAGACTTTTTCGTTAATTTTGTGTTATGGTGAGACCCAATGAAGATTTTTATTTTTTTTTTATTTTTTTTTATTTTATGAATTAAAGAAGGGTAATGTTAACGGATGCCTTTAAGAAAATTATTAATAAACTATTTTAGAAAAGTTTCTATAACACTTTTATGGGAAATTGAAAAGGCTGTCAAAAAATTAATTTTTTTTTCTTTTCCTATAAATACTTACTTAAAATTGTTCACTAACAAATATCCTTAGGTCATTCATTGACATTTCCCATTAAATAATCAGTGCCTATAGTGGGATATCACCATGATCCATGGCTTTTAATTTTAGAGGCTATCTAGAGGCATGTAAATTGGTGTATGTAGTAAGGATGCAACGTAAAATAATTATTCATCTCTTTGTTTGGGAGTTCATAAAGGAATGAAATAGAATGGCAATTTATAAATCATAAAGGAATGAAAAAAATGGAAATGAATTATTTAAGTAATAGAAATGAATAAAATAGAATAAAGTGATATTTTTTGGATGTTTTAAAATAAAGGAATGTAAATGAATAAAATGTATGTAACATATTTTGGTAGTAACATAGAAGGAATGGAATAGAATCATTTCAAAACAACACTATTATTTTATCCCAGTTTTAAAATAAAGTGTTGAAAGCATAGGAGCATTTTGGGAGCATGGTTTTGAAACCCAAACCGTTCAATAAATTGGAAAAGAGAGAGTTCTATCTTTCAAATTTATTTTTCATACCATAACTTTCATCAGACAAATAAAAAGATTAAATCCTAAGCAAACATAATAAACAATACGTATAACAATATCATAGTTGATTGACTAATTATCATAAAGAAAATTATTAGTTTACATTGTACTATTCATATAAGATTTACATTATAAACTAAATAAATGTGTACAATATCATACATTTTTATACAAATATATACAATATTATATGGTTTATACAAATGTGCATCACATGACATTATAATATAAACCAATGATTATCCCCCCTAAGAAAAATAGTTGATTTATCAAAATTACTGTTGAAGTAAACAAATAAGGTGATGTTTGGACACCCCTATTTTCATCGCTCATATCTCAGTTTTGATAAATCATTACTTAAAACTAGTGGGCCCCACACAAGCAAACTCTTTTTGGCAAGATTTCCTTTACTCATTTCTTAGTTTTTTGAGTTATGAATCTGAAAATTGAGTGAAGCCAAAAACTTGTTTTCAAAACACCAAAACTAAGTTTCAGTGGCAAAGTTGTAAATATTTGGTTCACAGTGGGCCCCACGGAAGAGTCTTGTCCCATCAAAAGCTCAGTTCCCACACTCCTCCCAACGGTCACATGCCAACTTGGTCCAACCGACCCTCTTCACTCTCACATCACTCTCTCATCAGAGCACTAAAGGAAGCTACCTCTCAACCAAAGCTTCTCTTCTCCTCTCCCAAACCCACGGCACGCCCTGACGGCAGACCAAGCTCCGAAGTCCTTCCCAACCTTTGAAGCTCCAGCACCGGCCTCTGAACAGCATCAACTCCGCCGCTCCAGTCCACTTGAACGCCGATCTAGTAATTAGATTGTTTTGTGGTCTAGTTGTGATGATTTTACTATGTGTCCATGTCCTAGATATATTTAGTACAAGTTAGAAACTAAAAATTAAAAAACTTAGAAAAAAAAAAAAATAAGAACTGAAAATCCAGATGGTCGACAATTTCTGTACCACCCCATAATTTTGATACTAATTTAATTCTTATAAGTAAATTAAAAAGGTGGCCAACAATTAAATGGATTTAATTGATTTGTGCCTACGATATTAAAAATAAGATAAAAACTTTGGTATATGAAGCCCAAGTGAGGTGGCATAAGTAAATATATGGGTCTTGATCAGCTTTTAAAAACCCTAGCCTTTTACTTCTTATGTTACACGTGTATATACATAAGACAGTTCCTTTTTTTTCAGCCACAACACACAATTATGGTTTTCTTTTCTTCTATACGGCTGTGCGTGAAAACCTGCAAGTATGATTTTCTCACACTCTAAATTTAAGAAGTTTGAGCATTCAATAGCTAGCAATTGTCATGAACCTAAACTATCATTATATTAATAGATAAAGGGCTCCTATAATTGTTATTATATTAGATTAGGAATTATCAATATGGCTGTATGTTAAGAAATGGTACTCCATAGGCTTTGAAATTGTACCTAATAGAGTAATAGGCTTGGAACCTATCAATTCAAGTTTGTCACCATGTGATAGGGAAAAGGTTGCTTTATGGTTGATATTTATCTTCTTATCATCCTTCTAGTGACATGTATTCAGCTCTAAATTATTGTAAAAGGCAGCAATGCTTTTCAAGACTAGAATATCTTGTTAGCCCCTATAACATAGGAATAAGAAATTATATATTATTAAAGTTAACCAATTTGCCATCCACGCACTACCATTGTTTAGAAAATTGACTAGCAATATCTTATGTTTTGTGGCATTAAGGGATTTATGGTGGTAGATATAGATGGACACTATAATTACAATAGTTGTGAAAAATTTGGAAACCTGATTGACAAGTTCAGGCATCAAACGAAGCGTTTCAATGCTCCAATTTATCAATTTAATAACTGTAATCCCAAGAAGTGATGGCCACGAATTCAACAGCCAAGCCCATTGACAAAGTTGAAATGTATTTCAAAGAAACTAGACACCTTTGTAGGCCTTAATGATGATAGGTTAAACTATTTAAGTGTGAAAATTGATTTTAAGTGGGAAATTGTGTATTGATGGACCTATCTTTGGTGTTGTTAGGTTCTAATTCTACTAATTTGTTGTGATTCAAGGGAAGTTGGTTTCATATTTTTGCAACTAAGAGGTAAGTGGTGTTTACTAATTTTGGGGGTTTTCCCAAAACATTTTTGATTATTAAACTATTTTATATCAAAGAAATATGTTGATATTCTATATATAAATTGATATTTTATAAATTTTTGATGTGCACATTGACTATTCGTTTTATGAAAAACTTGTGGGACAACCTAAATTTGTTTAAACTTATATGCGTGAATATATCTTTATATTTTTTAGAATTATGAATGGATTATTTTTGTGAGCATATTGATTGTGTTTTGAAAACCTATGGCAAGTCGTGATTAAAAGCTCAGTATTGTATTTAGTCCTTAGCAAGGGACAATCATATTGCATCTAGTCCTTAGCAAGGGACGATCCCAAAAAAGGGGACAGTGCATATTTGATAGCTCTTTAGCAAATGAGTATAATATTAAGGTTCCAAAAAGGAAGCTCCGTAGCAAGTGAGTGCACCTTTAGATTCCAAAGGAGCCTTCCTTAAGAAAGTGGACGAAAAAGAGGTTCCAATCCCAAAAAGGGGACAGCACAACCCTGCCAACGAGGCGTAAACATTGACCACGAGAAAAGTCTAGGGAATTGTTTATATGATAGTATTGATATATATATTATGATGGCTCACAATATAAAGATATGTTTATATGAAATATATGATGATAAAATGTTGATGAGTTACAAGTTATGAGTTTGTTGTAAGAATTATTTGTTTGAAAGGTTTGTTCCCACACCCCAATGTTAGTGAATTCTACTTATTGAGTTATCTTACCCCCCCCCCCCCCTTTATTTCCCCTTACAAATACATTTGAGGGATTGTTAGAGTAGAGATTCTTGGAAGGCAATAGTGACGAACAATTTTGTGGAACTGAGGATTTTATTATTATTTTTATGGCATTAAACATTGTATTATAGAATTATTTTGAGGATGTTTTATCTTTGGTGGATTAGAGCTCTGACATTCGTGATGAGATTTTAGGTTGTTGGTTGTTTTTATTTAATATTTTTTTGGATTATTTAGATTGAATAGACTTTTATTATTTATGATTTTGGGGCGTTACAATTGTCATATCAGAGCCAGGTTATGATTCTATAGACACTTAAAAACTAGGTTATGATCCTGTAGACACTTGAAACTAGGTTATGATCTTGATTTTTTTTTTTTTTTTTTTTTTTTTTTTTGTCAGAGCATTTGGTATCTAGGTTATGTTTGATGAGAAATTTTAAATAATTTTGGCAATGTTACTTCTTATGTTTAGTAGTAATAATTGTTGCACCATCTATATTTCTTGATTTCTTTGTTAACTAGGTATCATACCACCCAAAAAGAAGAGAGTAGCTAATTCCAATAGGGAGGAACCTATTGTTAATTTGCGAAGGTCAACAAAAGCAAGGGTTGATACTGAGGTTGAAGTCACTCAAAACGTGAGAGATAATGAACGTCCTAGTGTGACACGCACTGATCCTTTGGATGAAGTTGCAGCCCGATTGTTGGACAAGTTGACCCATGCCTCTAGTAGAGGTGTAGGTAGAGTAGAAGGAAGGGCTGGTTGCTCTTTTGAGACTTTACTGTGTAATTCTATGCTAAAGTCTTGTGTCATCCAAATTGAGGATAGGGAAATGTTAGCAGACTTAATTTTGATGGACATGTATGACTATGATATAATTTGGGGGATGGATTGGTTAGCAGCTTATCATGCAAGTGTAGATTGTTTTGGAAATGAGGTGGTGTTTCGACCTCCAGGAGAACATGAATTTCGATTTAAGGGTTCTAGGATGCATGCTTTACCTAGGGTGATATCAACCCTTCGAGCTAAGCATCTATTATGAAAAGGATGCCAACGGTATGTAGCTCATGTGATGGACACTAGGGAAGAGGTATTGAAGTTGGATGATATCCTTGTTGTGAGGGAGTTTCCTAATGTCGTTCCTGAAGACCTACTAGGGATACCTATAGATAAGGAAACTGAATTCTCCATTAATGTGCTCCCGGAACTTCTCCTATATCGAAAGCACCATATCAGATGGCACCAACTAAACTTAAGGAACTCAAGGAACAGTTACAAGAACTTCCTGATAAAGGGTTCATTAGACCAAGTGCATCTCCTTGGGGCGCACCAGTTTTATTTGTGAAGAAGAAAGATGAGACTATGAGGTTGTGTATTGACTACCGTGAGTTAAACCGAGTTACTGTGAGAAACAAATACCCTCTCCCTCGTATTAATGACCTATTTGATCAATTGCAAAGGGCACAAGTCTTCTCTAAGATTGACCTTCATTATGGATATCACCAGTTGAAAATCAAGATTGAAGACATACCCAAACAGCTTTCAAGACGAGGTATGTGCACTATGAATTCTTGGTAATGCCTTTTAGATTGACCAACGCTCTTGCTGCATTTATGGACTTGATGAATAGGGTGTTTCATGAGTACTTAGACCGCTTTGTTATTGTCTTTATTGATGACATTCTAATCTTCTCCAAAAGCATGGAAGAACATGAAGAGCACTTGAGAATTGTTTTTCAAATTCTAAGGGAGAAGAAGCTATATGCAAAGTTTAAGAAGTGTGAATTTTGGCTTAACCAAGTGGTGTTCCTAGGGCATGTGATATCTGAGGTAGGGATTTCTGTAGACCCTAGTAAGGTTGAAGTTATGGTTGATTGGGCAAGACTGACAAATGTGAGTGAGGTTAGAAGCTTTTTGGGCCTTGCTGGCTATTATAGGAGGTTTGTGGAGGGATTTTCCCGTATTGCAGCCCCATTGACTTAACTAACTTGTAAGAATGCCAAGTTTGTGTGGACAGAAGAATGTGAAAGGAGTTTTCAAGAACTTAAACAAAGGTTAGTCACTGCACTAGTACTAACCATCCCTAGCAACTTGGGAGGCTTTGTCATTTATAGTGACGCTTCAAGAAAAGGGCTTGGTTGTGTGTTGATGCAGCATGGTAAAGTCATAGCTTATGCTTCTCACCAATTAAAGAGTTATGAACAAAATTATCCCACTCATGACTTGGAGTTAGCTGCAATGGTGTTTGCATTGAAGATTTGGAGACATTATTTGTATGGTGAAAGGTGTGAGATTTATACAGATTATAAGAACTTGAAGTACTTCTTTACTCAGAAAGAATTGAATATGAGACAATGAAGGTGGCTTGAGCTGATTAAAGATTATGATTGCTCAATCAATTACCATCCAGGCAAGGCTAATGTGGTGGCTGATGCACTTAGTCGAAAGCCTTTTGGTTTCTTAGCTGCCTTGTTAACTACTCAAAAGGAGATTATTAATGACATAGAGAGGATCGAAATTGAAATTGTTATAGGTGATTCCCAACTATTTATGGCCAGTTTGACCATAAAACCCACTTTGATTGAGAAAATTAAGAGTTCACAAGTTGATGATGCACAAATTGTAAAGATCATAGGAGAAGTACAAAAAAGGAAGAGACCAGAATTTAATGTGTCTAATGATGGTGTTTTGAGGTTTGGGAATAGACTCTGTGTGCCAAATGATTTTGCATTAAAGAAGGAGATTATGGAAGAAACCCATCGTACCCCATACTCAGTGCACCCTGGTAGCACTAAAATGTATCGTGACATTCGAGAAATTTATTGGTGGAATAACATGAAGAGAGAGATAGCATAGTTTCTGGAGCAATGCTTGACTTGTCAACAAATTAAGGCACCACACCAGAAACCTTTAGGATTGTTGCAACCACTTCCCATTCCTGAATGGAAGTGGGAGCATCTATGTATGAATTTTGTGACTGGTTTGCCAAGATATCCTAAGGGACATGAGACCATTTGGGTAATTGTGGATAGGATGACAAAAACATCACATTTTATTCTAGTTAAGATGAAATTACTCACTTAATCAACTAGTGCATATATATATTGATGAGATTGTGAGTTTTCACGGAGTTCCAGCATCAATTGTCTCTAATTGAGACCCAAGATTCACCTCAAAATTTTGGGAAAGCCTACATAAAGGTTTGGGTACTAATCTTAGCTTTAGTACAGCCTTCCACCCGCAAACAGATGGACTATCAGAAAGGACTATTCCTACTTTGGAGGATATGCTAAGGGCTTGTGTAATGGATTTCAAAGGAAGTTGGGAAAAATACTTGTCTTTAGTGGAATTTTCCTATAATAATAGCTATCACTCTAGTATTGAGATGCTCCCTATGAGGCTTTGTATGGTAGAAAATGCAAGTCCCCATTGTGTTGGGAAGAGGTTGGTGAGAGAAAATTGTTGGGGTTAGAAATCATTCAAGTGACATTTGAGAAGATTAATCTCATTCGTAAAAGATTGCAAACAGCACAAAGTTGACAAAAACGTTATTATGACAACTCAAGAAGGGAAGTAAAATTTGAAGTTGGAGATATGATATTTTTGAAAGTTGCCCCAATGAAGGGTGTGATGAGATTTAGGAAGAAAGGGAAGTTGAGTTCCAGATTTGTTCGTCCATTTGAGATTCTAAAACGCATTGGTAAAGTTGCCTATGAGTTGGCCTTACTGCCTACACTTGCAGGAGTTCATAACGTGTTTTATGTTTCCATGCTAAGAAAGTACATCCCGGATCCTTCACATGTTTTGAACTATGCGCCACTTAAGATCAAAGACAACTTGACTTATAAGGAAGTTCCAATCCAAATTCTTGACCACAAGGATCAAGTGCTACGCACCAAGACCATATCATTGGTTAAGGTCCTTTGGAAGAATCACACAGTGGATGAGACATCTTGGGAGCGAGAAAATGAGATGAAATGAAATTATCCAAAGATGTTTGTTAACGAAGGTATGTATAATTTCAAGGATGAAATCTTTTTAAGGGGGGAAGGATGTAACACCCCATAATTTTGATACCAATTTAATTCTCATACGTAAATTAAAAAGGAGGCCGACAATTAAATGGATTTAATTGATTTGGGCCTAAGATATTAAAAATAAGAAAAATACTATGGTATATGAAGCTCAAGTGAGGTGGCACAAGTAAACATATGGGTCTTTATAAGCTTTTAAAAACCCTAGCCTTTTACCTCTTAAGTTACACATGTATATACATAAGAAGGTTCCTTTTGTTTCAGCCATAAAAGACGATTAAGGTTTCTTATCTTTTATGCGGCTGTGTGTGGAAACCAACAGGTATGATTTTCTCATGCTCTAAATTTAAGAAGTTTGAATATTCAATAGCTAGCAATTGTCATGAACCTAGACTATCATTATATTAATAGAAAAAGGGCTCCTATAATTGTTATTATATTTCATTAGGAATGGTCAATATGGTTGTATGTCAGGAAAGGGTACTCCACGGGCTTTGAAATTGTACCTAATAGAGTAATAGGCTTGGACCCTATCAATTCAAGTTTGTCACCAAGTGAAAGGGAAAAGGTTGCTTTATGGTTCATATTTATCTTCTTATCATCCTTCTAGTGATGTGTATTCAACTCTAAATTATTGTAAAAGGCAGCAATGCTTTTCAAGACTAGAATATCTTGTTAGCCCCTATAACGTAGGAATAAGAAATTATATATTATTTAAGTTAACCAATTTGCCATCCACGCACTGCCATTGTTCAGAAAATTGACCAGCAATATCATATGTTTTGTGGCATCAAGGAATTTATGGTGGCAGATATAGGCGAACACCATAATTAGAATATTTGTGAAAATTTTGGAAACCTGATTGACAAGTTCAGACATCAAATGGGGCATTTCAATGCTCCCATTTACCAATTTAATAACTGCAATCCCAAGTAGTCATGGCCACGAATTCAATAGCCAAGCCCACTGACAAAGTTGAAATGTATTTCAAAGAAACTAGACACCTCTGTAGGCCTTAATAATGATAGGTTAAACTATTTAATTGTGAAAACAGATTTTAAGTGGGAAATTGTGTATTAATGGACCTATCTTTGGTGTTGCTAGGTTATAATTCTACTGATTTGTTGTGATTCAAGGGAGGTTGGTTTCATATTTTTGCAACTAAGAGGTAAGTGGTGTTTACTAATTTTGGGGGTTTTCCCAAAACAGTGTTGATTATTAAACTATTTTATATCAAAGAAATATATTGATATTATATCTATAAATTGATATTTTATAAATGTTTGATGTTCACATTGTCTATTCATTTTATGAAAAACTTGTGCGACAACCTAAATTTATTTGAACTTGTATCCGTGAATATATCTTTATATATTTTTGAGAATTATGAATGGATTATTTTTGTGAGCATATTGAATGTGTTTTGAAAACATATGGCAAGTCATGATTAAAAGCTCAGTAATGTATTTAGTCCTTAGCAAAGGACAATCATATTGTAGCTAGTCCTTAGCAAGGGATGGTTCCAGAAAAAGGGACAGTACACATTTGATAGTTCCTTAACAAGGGAGTATACTATTGAGGGTCCAAAAAGGAAACTCCTTAGCAAGGGAATGAACCTTTAGGTTCCAAAGAAGCCTTCCTTAAGAAAGGGGATGAAAAAGAGGTTCCAATCCCAAAAAGGGAACAATACAACCCTATCAACGGGGCATAAACATTGACCACGAGAAAAGCCTAGGACTACATCTGTAACCTATTTATGCTTCCGCCCCCAGTGCCCTCAGAACGGCACCCTTTGTTTGTAGCTTACCCCCATTTGGTATCAGAGCCATTTTGTGCTCGATCGTAAGTGTTTGTAAGTTACTGTAATTATTTTGATTATCAATCAAGTTGGCCGGTTCAACCGCCATAGTTATCCATTATTTTGTGCATTACTTTGAAGTATGTTATCTCTAACAAACATTATTTTGTTTTACATCTATTTTCTGATTGCACTTCCACTCCCATATGTTGCATTCTACATCTACTACTTCATCTTAGTCAGTTTTTACTGTTCTTTCTTTTGGTGGTAGGCTGAGCCTCCCGTTCATTCAAACTGTTCATTATCTTGTGTTTATCTGTTTAAGCTAATCCTTTGCTTCCCAGATCATCTTCTTTTTCCTATCTTTGTTTTTAGCCCAAAAGTTTGTTGCAGATGTGTACTAAGCCAAGTTCTGTGAAGACATGTTATCCAGTAAATCTAGGTGTAATTCCGGTTTTATGTTCGTCTGCTACCCAGTAAGTCTAGAGTACCGAGGTTGAGTGTGAACCAGGAGATCCCCAGTTAGCCGTTAGCCAGAGAGGGCGTTGAGGCGTTTTGAGGGAAAGGGGTTCGTATACACTCAGTAATAGGGAATAGCGGCCGTCAGTAGTAGCAGGAAACATAGAAGGTGTCCGAGCAGTGGTAAGTTGGTAACATATCATAGAAGGCGTCCATACACACCCTGTTTCAGATCTAAGGTTAGATCCAGAAATTGGAGGATAGAAGTAGTCTAGGTTGTAATTGATTTCTTAAGCTTTTAATCCAAGATGATGAATAGGATGTTTAGAAGGAGTGACTCATCCACTAGCATTAGATCTAGCAGTACTTCACTCCCTGAGATTCCAGCAGAAGATGGAACCATCAACTCAGAGTCGTACCAGCTTTCAGATCTAGATCAGAAGTTAGGAGATTGGAACATACCCAAAGTTCCCACAACCCAGGTCTATAAGTCATCTTCATGGTCCTTGAAAAAGTCTTTCAGAACGGACTACCATGTTAGAACTATAGAACAAATATACAGCATCAACAAGGAGTATGAAACATGCTACTTGTTATCCCCTGCAGCCATGAAAGCTCACAGGGAAAAAGATCATAAATTCCTCCACATAGGACTTGTCCAAGTCGGAGTAAAACCATTGATCAGAGAAGGGTTGAACAACTCAATCCTTATGGCCCTTAGAGACACCCGTCATCTTAGATTTAATGACAGTCTCCTAGGAACCATTGAATCCAGTTTGAGTAACGGTCCAATTCATTTCGACTGTTTCCCAAACCTCACAGTTGCACTTGACGACCCTCATATTCTGAAGGTCCTCACCCTCAACATCAGAACCCATGGAACCTTCGTGTTACATGGCACCAGACAGCTTGCTCTTATATACAGAGTGTATTATAAGTGCATGAGGACAAACATGTCCATCCAAGCAGTTGATAAGAGAAAGGCAGGAGAAACCACTCTTATCCAAACCCCAGACGTTAGATCCACAGTTCAGGTACCAAGAACCCTGAAATGGTCTGAAGTCACTTTCCCGACCCATTGGACGATAGAAAATGAGAACTATCCCCTACAGGTCCAGAACCCAGTTAGGAATCCAGACTTAGATTTTGTCCAGCAGTTAGCCGATGGAACGGTTAGACTAAGCTTTGACCAATCTAGGTTTAGATCACCCTTAGCTGATGAACCCAGATCTTCGGTAGATCTGTACCAGGAGCCAAGATCTAGATCCGTAGATCTTCGCCAACCATTTAGGCAGCCAACTATCCTCCTAAAAGATAGACCTGCATCCCAGTGTAGTTCGTCTAGAACACGAGCTCCCTTCCCCACATCTAGAAAAGACTTAGGTCCTTTGTTCCAAGGTGTTAAAGACCATTCCCAGGTTAGTACCCCTTGTTACACAGCCAAACAAGACTCAGTTGCTGATCAAGAAGAAGACAGCACTAGTCAGGACAGTCTTAAACCTCCCTCACCATCAGGAACTGATATGAGAAATCCTGTTCATCCAGAAGATGAATATGACTATCAGCTCATGGTGTTGACTAAAGAGTTCACCCCTGATATGGTCGCTCTTGAAAAGGAATTTAATTCTGAACAGAACAGAGTTAAAAGAGAAGCCTACAGAGCCAACCATACTCTAGAACAAAAGGTTGAAGTTTTGGAGAAATGGAAGTTATTCATGAAAGAGGTAAAAGCTGATTATCCTTTCTTTGAATACTTTGAGAAACATTTCAAGTGGCATAAAAAGAACTGTGTCATTACCAAAACCAACTGGAAGCTACTCCCCAAGAAGGATGCACCAAGCTCTAGCAAACCAGAAATTGTTAGGTCAAGCCATCCTCCCCAAGAAGCCATACTCCTTAACCACCGTGGTGCTGATGTTACTGCCTCTCCTTTTAAGTGTACAACCCCAGAAGAAAAGGTTGTAAAAAAGGTGGTAGAGCAAAACAACTATACCAACCAATGCTTAGGAGTCATAGGAAAACAGCTTGATAGGATAGAAGGCCAGATAGACAACAAGGTTATCCTCCAACCAGGAAACCCCAGCAAACCTATCCAGCCCCTAGAAAAGCCTTTAGTAAAACTCCCTATAACTAGGCAATCCAGCCTCAAACCTAAGGACCAAACAGCCATAGAAATTGTTACCCAAAAGCTTGAGGAACTTGTGAAGAAAGAACCAATTTCCCCTTCACCAGACCATACCTCAACCAATAGGGACAACCGGCTAGTCACCTTAGAAGCACATACAGCCTCTAGTAGTTCTAGCAAAACCTCCTCAGAAGATGAAAAGGAGATAGAACTTCTAGAAGACCAATTTCGAGGTTTACAGGTGAATAGGCTTAATACTCCTCAGAGCTCCAGTTTCACATTGTAATCAGAATACTTTGTAAACACAAATGGCTCTCTTCTCCTCTCCCCTAGTTTACACTTGTACTAGAACTACATCTGTAACCTATTTATGCTTCCGCCCCCAGTGCCCTCAGAACGGCACCCTTTGTTTGTAGCTTACCCCCATTTGGTATCAGAGCCATTTTGTGCTCGATCGTAAGTGTTTGTAAGTTACTGTAATTATTTTGATTATCAATCAAGTTGGCCGGTTCAACTGCCATAGTTATCCATTATTTTTTGCGGAACATGCTCTTGAAGGGATGTTACTTTCCTGGGTTCTGATCCAGAAGAAGTGCCTTCATGCCTTTGGTAAGGAGTACCCTGGACAGGGACTTTTCCTTTGTTCCTGCTTGAAGAAGCCATTTTCCACTTACTAGTGGGGCAAGTAAAATGAGATATTTGCTTTTCTTCCTGCCATGAATTAACAAAATGGTTATGTTTAAAAACATCTTTGTTAGAATCATGAGATGTGATGGAGCAAATACTTTTATGCAGAATGCATGAGATGAAATGAGATGAAGGTTTAGAGAACTGATTGGGTTTTAAGGCTTCATCATTTGTAAACGGAATTTGATCAAGGTTCTGTGCTTGTTCAAAAGAATGAGTTTTGGTATGGATAAGGTTGAGGTTCTGGAAAACTGAAACTTCTTGGAGACTGGTAATATCTCTTGGTTCAGGATTCCTAAGAAACTTAAACTTAACTGGTTGACCAAAATGGTGGGTAGTGATTCCTTCACTATCCGTGAAAAAAGGATATAACAGACACATGAACGGGTTTCCTAAGATGACCCTATCTGTCATATTTTTGACAAGAACAAAGGTGGTTCTGAAACACACATTGTCTTGGCAAACATGGGCTTTTGAGATTTTAAATTCAATCTGCATATTGCCTCCACTTGCAGAAGTTAACCTTTCCTTGGTTTTCTGGAAGTATTTTGAGGGAATTAATCCTTCTTGGATGCAGTTGAGATCAGCACCTGAATCTATCAAGGCTACTACCTCAATTTCAAAATCTTTGCTTATGACAATCCTGACTTTGGAATGCCATTTCTGGAAGTTAATCCGACTGATGGTATGCAAGAACGATCCATTTGGTGGTTCGGGCTCTATATTTGCAGTAGGATTAATGGTTTCATCAACTTCTTCATCAGAAGGGTTTTGTAATGAGATTCTGTCCTCATTGCCTTGATGAGAAGTGTTTTCTAAATCTTTGACCCTAAGGTCCATGAGACCATGATCGACCCTAAGGATGACTAATTCTTGCTTAAGGTTTCTCATCTCCGATTTAGTATCCTTAATCTCTTTCTGGAGATCTTGGATAGTAATTTCTTTCTTGGATTTGGTAAACCTGTTGTAGATTTTCTCCAAATCAACTTTGGGTTCCTGAAACCTAGGTTTGGATGTACTGGCTTCCTTGACTAGGGTTTTGTGGAACTCACTAAGTCTTTGAGCTTTCTCTTCTGGGTCCTTGATCTGTTCTATGAGATCTAGGAGCAGCTCTTCTTGTTTAGAAAGAACATGGACAGTCTTGTTTCTACAACAACTATCCTGGCAGGCTAGGATTTCATTAGTGTCACTAGAGGAGCTAGAAGATACTCTAGAGGTTTCAGAAGATGTCCTAAACAACTGGTGTTTCTCTTGATCACTGGACTCACTACTCAGGTGATCGAGTGCTAAGAGTTTGAAGATTTCTTCTTTACTGGTTTGGTCACTAATGAGAGTATTGATAAGGGTTTTGGCCTTAGCTTTGCAATCTTTCTTAAAATGACCTTCCTTTCCACAGTTAAAGCATTTTCCTTCTGCTTTAGGTATGAATCTGCTTCTGGACTTGGATTTGCCTTTTTTATAGAAATCATCAGTTTTGAACTTCTGTTTTCTATAATGTTTGGAGGCGGATTTCTTCCTATGGGGTTTCATCAAAGATAGGGTTCTCATCCTCATCTTTTTGGACAGCATGTTTAATTTCTTCCTTGGAAGTTTCTGTTAAGCAATTGTTCCACCAATGTAACAGTTTTCCAGTAAATCCTAAAACAACGAGCTCAACAACCTCAGTATTTGGAATACCATCATTTAGATAGTTATTGGCTACCATGGTTATGTGCTGGATTTTGTTTAGGATTTCTTGTTCGGATAAACCATCTATGTTCCATTCATAGAGTTTTCCACTGGATACTGTAAACTGTATGGATCTTTCCTCATATTGGAGGTCAGGTGGTGTAGGTCTGGGATACCAATTTTTGGTGAGGCTAGTTGGGGTTACCTTTCCTTGGTTTACTGTAATTATTTTGATTATCAATCAAGTTGGCCGGTTCAACCGCCATAGTTATCCATTATTTTGTGCATTACTTTGAAGTATGTTATCTCTAACAAACATTATTTTGTTTTACATCTATTTTCTGATTGCACTTCCACTCCCATATGTTGCATTCTACATCTACTACTTCATCTTAGTCAGTTTTTACTGTTCTTTCTTTTGGTGGTAGGCTGAGCCTCCCGTTCATTCAAACTGTTCATTATCTTGTGTTTATCTGTTTAAGCTAATCCTTTGCTTCCCAGATCATCTTCTTTTTCCTATCTTTGTTTTTAGCCCAAAAGTTTGTTGCAGATGTGTACTAAGCCAAGTTCTGTGAAGACATGTTATCCAGTAAATCTAGGTGTAATTCCGGTTTTATGTTCGTCTGCTACCCAGTAAGTCTAGAGTACCGAGGTTGAGTGTGAACCAGGAGATCCCCAGTTAGCCGTTAGCCAGAGAGGGCGTTGAGGCGTTTTGAGGGAAAGGGGTTCGTATACACTCAGTAATAGGGAATAGCGGCCGTCAGTAGTAGCAGGAAACATAGAAGGTGTCCGAGCGGTGGTAAGTTGGTAACATATCATAGAAGGCGTCCATACACACCCTGTTTCAGATCTAAGGTTAGATCCAGAAATTGGAGGATAGAAGTAGTCTAGGTTGTAATTGATTTCTTAAGCTTTTAATCCAAGATGATGAATAGGATGTTTAGAAGGAGTGACTCATCCACTAGCATTAGATCTAGCAGTACTTCACTCCCTGAGATTCCAGCAGAAGATGGAACCATCAACTCAGAGTCGTACCAGCTTTCAGATCTAGATCAGAAGTTAGGAGATTGGAACATACCCAAAGTTCCCACAACCCAGGTCTATAAGTCATCTTCATGGTCCTTGAAAAAGTCTTTCAGAACGGACTACCATGTTAGAACTATAGAACAAATATACAGCATCAACAAGGAGTATGAAACATGCTACTTGTTATCCCCTGCAGCCATGAAAGCTCACAGGGAAAAAGATCATAAATTCCTCCACATAGGACTTGTCCAAGTCGGAGTAAAACCATTGATCAGAGAAGGGTTGAACAACTCAATCCTTATGGCCCTTAGAGACACCCGTCATCTTAGATTTAATGACAGTCTCCTAGGAACCATTGAATCCAGTTTGAGTAACGGTCCAATTCATTTCGACTGTTTCCCAAACCTCACAGTTGCACTTGACGACCCTCATATTCTGAAGGTCCTCACCCTCAACATCAGAACCCATGGAACCTTCGTGTTACATGGCACCAGACAGCTTGCTCTTATATACAGAGTGTATTATAAGTGCATGAGGACAAACATGTCCATCCAAGCAGTTGATAAGAGAAAGGCAGGAGAAACCACTCTTATCCAAACCCCAGACGTTAGATCCACAGTTCAGGTACCAAGAACCCTGAAATGGTCTGAAGTCACTTTCCCGACCCATTGGACGATAGAAAATGAGAACTATCCCCTACAGGTCCAGAACCCAGTTAGGAATCCAGACTTAGATTTTGTCCAGCAGTTAGCCGATGGAACGGTTAGACTAAGCTTTGACCAATCTAGGTTTAGATCACCCTTAGCTGATGAACCCAGATCTTCGGTAGATCTGTACCAGGAGCCAAGATCTAGATCCGTAGATCCTCGCCAACCATTTAGGCAGCCAACTATCCTCCTAAAAGATAGACCTGCATCCCAGTGTAGTTCGTCTAGAACACGAGCTCCCTTCCCCACATCTAGAAAAGACTTAGGTCCTTTGTTCCAAGGTGTTAAAGACCATTCCCAGGTTAGTACCCCTTGTTACACAGCCAAACAAGACTCAGTTGCTGATCAAGAAGAAGACAGCACTAGTCAGGACAGTCTTAAACCTCCCTCACCATCAGGAACTGATATGAGAAATCCTGTTCATCCAGAAGATGAATATGACTATCAGCTCATGGTGTTGACTAAAGAGTTCACCCCTGATATGGTCGCTCTTGAAAAGGAATTTAATTCTGAACAGAACAGAGTTAAAAGAGAAGCCTACAGAGCCAACCATACTCTAGAACAAAAGGTTGAAGTTTTGGAGAAATGGAAGTTATTCATGAAAGAGGTAAAAGCTGATTATCCTTTCTTTGAATACTTTGAGAAACATTTCAAGTGGCATAAAAAGAACTGTGTCATTACCAAACATCTAGTAGAACCTTCACAAGAAGTAGAGAAACCTCCCTCTCCTTCACCACATGTAAATGTCTTAGAAGCTCACATATCTTCTAGTAGTTCTAATGAGCCCTCCTCAGAAAGTGAAAAGGAGATAGAACCCCTAGACGACCAGCTTGGTGATTCACCTCCTCTTCCTCCTAAGAAATGGATATCCAAATACAGGGGAAACCCAGCATACAAGGACTTCCATAGGAAGAAGATAGTTTCCAAAGAATATAGAAGACAGAAGTTGTTAAAAAGAGGCTTCTTTAACAATGACTTCTATAGGAAAGGAAACCCCAACCCCATAGAGAACCTCAAGCCTAAAGCAAAAGGAAAATGCTTTAAGTGCAAGAAGAAAGGACATTTCAAGAAAGAATGTCCAGGTTTCTCTCCCACCTATTCTTTAATATCTGAAGATATCTCCAAAGTCTTAGAACTCGACCATCCTGAAAGTGAGTCCCCCAATAGTTCTATCGACAGAGAAATCTGCCAGATTTACCAAACCTCATCCTCTCCTAGAGTTTCAGATAGCACCTCTAGTAGTGCAGATGATGTCATACCATGCCAAGATAGCTGTCGCAGGAAAAACACTATCAAGGTTCTTTCTCAACAAGAAGAACTACTCCTAGATCTCATAGAACAGATCAAGGATCCAGAAGAGAAATCTCAGAAACTTAGTAAGTTCCATAGAACCCTAGTCAAGGAAACCAGCACATCCAAACCTAGGCTGCAGGAACCCAAAGTTGATTTGGAGAAAATCTACATTAGGTTTACCAAATCCAAAAAAGAGATTACTATCCAAGATCTCCAAAAAGAGATTAAGGATACCAAAACTGAAGTAATTAACCTAAAGCAAGACTTAGTCATCCTTAGAGTTGATCATGGTCTCATAAACCTTAGAGTCAAAGATTTGGAAAACACTTCTCACCAAGGCAATGAGAATAGGATCTCATTACAGAACCCTTCTGATAGAGAAGCTGATGAAACAGTTAACCCTACTGCAGATATGGTACCAGAACCATCAAGTGGACCGTTCTTACAAACCATCAGTCGGATTAACTTCCAGAAATGGCATTCCAAAGTCAGGATTGTCATAAGCAAAGATTTTGAATTTGAGGTAGTCGCCTTAATAGACTCAGGCGCTGATCTCAACTGCATTCAAGAAGGAATCATTCCCTCTAAATACTTCCGGAAAACCAAGGAAAGGTTAACTTCCGCAAGCGGTGGGAAAATGCAGATTGAATTCAAAGTCCCAAAAGCACATGTTTGCCAAGACAATGCGTGTTTTAAAACCACCTTTATTCTTGTCAAGAACATGACAGATAGGGTCATCTTAGGAAACCCATTCATGTGTCTGTTGTATCCTTTCACCACGGATAGTGAAGGAATCACTACCCACCCTTTTGGCCAACCAGTCAAGTTTAAGTTTCTTAAGAGCCCAGAACCTAAAGACATCAATAGTCTCCAAGAGGTTTCCATCTCCAAGACCTTTAACCTTATCCAAGCCAAAACCCAACACATTGAGTACCTTAGTAATGAACTAAGTTACAAAAGGGTTGATAAGCAATTAGCTTGCAAAAGCTACCAAACAGAGATTAGAAAGTTTGAAGAAGAACTCAAACAAGAAGTCTGCTCTGATCTCCCCACAGCATTTTGGCATAGGAAAAGGCACGAAGTTGCACTACCATATGTCAAAGATTTCCAAGAGAAGAACATCCCTACCAAAGCCAGGCCTATCCAAATGAGTCAAGAACTTATGGATACTTGCAAAGCAGAAATAGAGGATCTTCTTAGAAAAGGAATCATCAGAAACTCTAGGTCACCATGGTCCTGTCCAGCCTTTTATGTTCAGAAAAACGCTGAGATTGAGAGAGGTGTCCCTAGACTTGTCATCAATTACAAGCCCCTTAACAAAGTCTTAGAATGGATTAGGTATCCGATCCCCAACAAAAGAGACTTAGTTAACAGGCTTAGTAAAGCAGTGGTTTTCAGTAAGTTTGACATGAAGAGTGGTTTTTGGCAGATACAAATCAGAGAGTCTGATAGGTACAAGACAGCCTTTACCACACCCTTTGGTCATTACGAATGGAATGTAATGCCCTTTGGTCTTAAGAATGCACCTTCTGAATTCCAAAACATCATGAATGAGATTTTCAATCCATTCTCCAGTCATATCATTGTGTACATCGATGATGTACTTATCTTCTCAGAATCCCTAGACAAACATTGGAAGCATCTCAGAACATTCTTCCAAACCATCAAAAGAAATGGTCTTGTTGTCTCGGCCCCGAAGATTAAGCTTTTTCAAACAAGTATCAGGTTCTTAGGTTTTGACATAAATCATGCAGTCATTAAACCAATTGATAGAGCCATCCTGTTTGCAGAAAAGTTTCCAGATGAGATCCTTGATAAGACCCAACTTCAAAGGTTCTTAGGATCCCTCAATTACATTTCTGACTTCTATCAAAATCTTAGGCAACATTGCAAGCCCCTCTTTGATAGACTTCGAACCAATCCTCCTCCTTGGACACCCACCCATACATTGGTTGTCCAACAGGTCAAAAAATATGTCTTGACACTCCCCTGTCTAGGAATCCCTTCAGAAAATTCCTTCAAGGTCGTTCAGACAGATGCCTCTAACATTGGTTATGGTGGCATTCTCCTTCAGCGTGTTAGTCCCACTTCCCCTGAACAAATTGTTTGTTTTCATTCAGGAATTTGGACTCCCACTCAACTTAATTATAGTACTATTAAAAAAGAAATTTTATCTATAGTACTATGCATTTCAAAATTTCAAAGTGATCTTTTAAATCAAAAGTTTTTGATACGGATTGATTGTAAATCTGCAAAACATGTTTTAGAAAAAGATGTTCAAAACATTGCATCTAAACAGATTTTCGCACGTTGGCAAGCCATCCTTTCAGTCTTTGATTTTGACATAGAATTCATTGCAGGAACTCAGAACAGTATACCTGACTTCCTAACCCGTGAATTTTTGCAGAGTCCAGTCCAAAATGTCCGGGAAGAAACCCGTACAACCCCAACCTCCCAAGTTGCCTAAACCAACCACTAGGAGTACGAGTCAGGCACTAAACCCTGGCCCTTTGGTACCTTTCTCTGCCTCTCCAAAGACCTTACCTGTGTCTCCTTCTGTTGTTGCTAATCGTTATTTGGTTTCCACAATCCCAAAACCAAATTACCAAAGGCCCCAAGGACAACACAGTTACAGTTCTGCCTTAGCCTCACCCCCTCCTAAGGAAATTTCTCCATACACAGTTGAAGATCCCCTCGGCCCAATTATGCCCAGGCAACCTTCTTTCACCCTTCCTCCAAGAACAGGAAGAGCCCCTTACATCAAGAAATCCTTTGTTCAGCATATCTCTTATATTGAGCCACACTTGGCCCACATAACAGATCCTCTAGCTTTAGCAATGGAAGTATTGCCCCATGAATGGAATTTCCTTCCCAGAAGCCCAGAGAAGAACATCAAATTCTATAAAGGCATTCTCATCCAAGAAAAGTCTGCCAGAATAGAAGACATCAGAGAAAGGAATAATCCCTCTAAAGTCTTATTCCATAAATTCATAATTCAGAATTTTGTAAGCTGCAAAGAATGGGGACACCCCTCTTCGCTCAGAACCCTTACAGTACTCAAGGGATCAGAATCCCTATACAACTATTATGATTATATGGATGCCTTTGAAAAGGTATTATTCTTCCAGAATGACAACTATGACCACTCATGGTTTATTCAGTTTGACAGGAAATTCAAAGGTCAAATACCTTCGTGGTTCCTCAAATGGTGGGAAATGTTTGGATCAATTCCACAGAACTTCCCAGAACCTCTACAGGACGCACTAAGATATTTCAGTTCCAAATTCCAGGCTGACAAGCATTCTTCCCAGTTTCCAGCCATCTTGCATATGACAGTTCAATACAAGATCCACTGGATTAGCATGTGGAATTATGCTATCAACAGAAATCTACTCGATAGGGAGTTCTTTGTAAAATGGTGGGATAAATTCAGACCAACTGATACTATCTCCAGGTTGTACAATGACTTTCCTCTTCCAGTCCAAAGAACCATTGCTCATCACACCAGATCACAGTCCAGCCTAGAATCCACTCAATTTGCCGGAAAATCTAGCAGAGAACTCAAGGATCTCGCCCAGCAATTGCTTCTCCAATCAGAACATTTAGAGTCAGAAGAAAAGAACTCTCCTGCCTCTTCAGAAGCTTCTTGCAGTCGTGTCCCATTTGATCCATTCCAGGATGCCCAAGATCCTTATGATGGTTATAATTTGGACAGCGACTAAGTCATTTCAAGAAACGCTTCCGAAATGCTCCAGAACAGCTTCAGAAGCCCATCCTAGCTCAAAAACCACCTTTGCAAAATCGGTTACTATTCAGAACAGTACCCGTTCCAGCAAGGTTGCAGACAAACTACTATTCACTGCACAGTCCAGAACACTATGCAGATTTACTGTTCAGAAAAGCAAGGGGACAAGACACTGTTCACAAACAGTGACCAGTTACTGTTCACTCTACAGTACCCCAGACAGAATCATTGAAGTTACTGTTGCTTTCGGTGGAAAAGATATTCACCTCAGTAAAAGCAATTCACCTTCCGTGATTTCCGTCTGCATTTCCAGCAGTCTCCTGATCTGATCCAAGGCTCCCTCCAGCTATATAAGGCACCCTTGGCCTCAGTCTTCAACAGGCTTAATACTCCTCAGAGCTCCAGTTTCACATTGTAATCAGAATACTTTGTAAACACAAATGGCTCTCTTCTCCTCTCCCCTAGTTTACACTTGTACTAGAACTACATCTGTAACCTATTTATGCTTCCGCCCCCAGTGCCCTCAGAACGGCAGTTGGCCGGTTCAACCGCCATAGTTATCCATTATTTTGTGCATTACTTTGAAGTATGTTATCTCTAACAAACATTATTTTGTTTTACATCTATTTTCTGATTGCACTTCCACTCCCATATGTTGCATTCTACATCTACTACTTCATCTTAGTCAGTTTTTACTGTTCTTTCTTTTGGTGGTAGGCTGAGCCTCCCGTATATATATATATATATATATATTATGATGGCTCACAATATAAAGCTATTTTTATATGAAATATCTGATGATAAAATGTTGATGAGTTACAAGTTATGAATTTGTTGTAAGAATTATTTATTTGAAAGGTTTGTTCCCACACCCCAATGTTAGCGAATTCCACTTAATGAGTTATCTGGCCCCCCCCCCCCCCCCCCTCTTTATTTCCCCTTACAGATACATTAGAGGGATTATTGGACTAGAGATTCTTGGTAGACAATAGCTACGAACTATTTTGTGGAACTAAGGATTTTATTATTATTTTTATGGCATTAAACATTGTATTGGAGAATTTTTTGAGAATGTTTTATCTTTGGTGGATTAGAGCTCTGACATTCGTGATGAGATTTTAGGTTGTTGGTTGCTTTCATTTAATATTTTTATGGATTATTTAGATTGAATAGACTTTTATTATTTATGATTTTAGGGCGTTACAATTTCATTCCCTTATCATCTCCATTATTCATTCCATTGTTTTAAAGAATCCTTCACCCAACCCTTAATTTGGGTTTAAGCTGTCATAAACATCTCCATTACTTCCAAAGCCCCAACATATCTCAGTTTCTAAGTTTTAACAATATCCGATCCGATCATATAAATTAACTTTTTTAATACATAGTTTAAAAAAGGAAGTTTGAACAAAACTGAATAAAGCTATTTTGTTAGAAAGAATGGTAGAATGTAGATTATCCTTTTCGTTGGGTTCCATCGAGGTGTAGAGGCTTATATCGTTGGGTTCCACCTCACGTGGGTTTACTATCAGGGACGACGAACGGGGGAGCTAACGGACGTGGGTCCTATGGCGGTAGCGCAGTTGGGCGAGGATGAAGGAGTTCAAGTTGATGATGGTCGGCGGCGATGAGGTTAGAGAGTAGCGGTGTGAATAGGTTTGGGGTGTTTGAGAGAGGAAAGTGAAAGGGAAATGAGTTTTGTGGTTGGGACTTGAGAGAGGAAAGTGCAAAGCCAAAACACATTTGTTCAATCCACGGGTAACCTAACTGTGTGCACTGCATAGTGGTCAGCTCGTGGGTCCCACAAAAAGGTGAGTTTTTAGGCAAGAATCATAAGTGGGTTTAGTTGCCAAACAAGGGTGAGAGTGTTTTTGGGATTTTTAAGTTATGAGAAATGAGTGATAGGGTGATGAGTGATGAGTTAATTATCACTCAGCAACTAAACAAGGCCTAATAGACCACCGGTATCAAATTTAAATCCAACATAAAATATTACTAAAACATCAAAAATAAAAATAAAAGTAAATTTACAAAGCCAAAAGTTGCTGTGGTACACAAAGATGTCCATTCTAAATTCTTGGAAGTGGGAGCATATATGTATAAATTTTGTGACTGGTTTGCCAAGATCTCCTAAGGGACATGAGGCCATTTGGGTAATTGTGGATAGGATGACAAAAATAGCACATTTTATTCCGGTTAAGATGAATTACTCACTTGATCAGCTAGCACAGATATATATATTGATGAGATTATGAGTCTTCACGGAGTTCCAACATCAATTGTGTCTAATCGAGACCCAAGATTCACCTTAAATTTTTTGGAAAGCCTACATAAAGCTTTGGGTACTAATCTTAGCTTTAGTATAGCGTTCCACCTGCAAACAGATGGACTATCAAAAAGGACTATTTGTACTTTGGAGGATATGTTAAGGGCTTGTGTAATGGATTTCAAAGGAAGCTGGGAAAAATACTTGTCTTTAGTGGAATTTTTCTATGATAATAGGTATCACTCTAGTATTGAGATGGCTCCCTATGAGGCTTTGTATGGTAGAAAATGCAAGTCTCCATTGTGTTGGGAAGAGGTTGGTGAGAGAAAATTGTTAGGGCTAGAAATCATTCAAATGACATCTGAGAGGATTAATCTGATTCGTTAAAGATTGCAAACAGCAGAAAGTCGACAAAAGAGTTATTATGACAACTCCAAAAGGGAACTAAAATTTGAAGTTGGAGATATGGTATTTTTGAAAGTCGCCCCAATGAAGGGTGTGATGAAATTTGGGAAGTAAGGGAAGTTGAGTCCCAGATTTGTTGGTCCATTTGAGATCCTAAAATGCATTGGTAAAGTTGCCTACGAGTTGGCCTTACTGCCTACACTTGCAAGAGTGCATAATGTGTTTCATGTTTCCATGCTGAGGAAGTACATCCCAAATTCTTCACATGTTTTGAAATATGAGCCACTCAAGATCAAAGAAAACTTGACTTATGAGGAAGTTCCAATCCAAATTCTTGACTGCAAAGATCAAGTGCTACGCACCAAGACCATATCATTGGTTAAGGTCCTTTGGAAGAATCACACAATAGAGGAGGCATCTTGGGAGAGAAGATGAGATGAAATCAAATTATCCAAAGTTGTTCGTTAACGAAGGTATGTAGAATTTCGAGGACGAAATTTTTTTAAGGGGGGAAGGATGTAACACCCCATAATTTTGATACCAATTTAATTCTAATACGTAAATTAAAAAGGAGGTCTACAATTAAATGGATTTAATTGATTTAGGCCTAAGATATTAAAAATAAGATAAATACTGTGATATATGAAGCCCAAGTAAGGTGGCATAAATAAATATATGGGCCTTGATAAGCTTTTCAAAACCCTAGCATTTTACTTCTTAAGCTACATGTGTATATACATAAGAAGGCTCCTTTTGTTTTGGCCGTAACACAAGATTAAGGTTTTCTTTTTCTTCTATGCGGTTGTGCGTGGAAACCTGCAAGTATGATTTTCTCATGCTCTAAATTTAAGAAGTTTGAATATTAAATAGCTAGCAATTGTCATGAACCTAGACTGTCATTATATTAATAGAAAAAGGGCTCCTATAATTGTTATTATATTAGATTAGGAATGGTCAATATGGCTGTATGTCACGAAAGGGTACTCCACAGGCTTTGAAATTGTACCTAATAGAGTAATTGGCTTGGACCCTATCAATTCAAGTCTGTCAACATGTGAAAGGGAAAAGGTTGCTTTATGGTTGATATTTATCTTCTTATCATCCTTCTAGTGACGTGTATTCAGCTCAAAATTATTGTAGAAGGTAGCAATGCTTTTCAAGACTAGAATATCTTGTTAGCCCCTATAATGTAGGAATAAGAAATTATATGTCATTTAAGTTAACCAATTTGCCATCGATGCACTGCCATTGTTTAGAAAATTGACTAGCAATATCTTATGTTTTGTGGCATCAAGGGATTTATGGTGGCAGAATAGGCGGATACTATAATTAGAATAGTTGTGAAAATTTTGGAAACTTGATTTACAAGTTCAGGCATCAAACGGAGCATTTTAATGCACCCATTTATCAATTTAATAATTGCAATCCCAAGTAGTCATGGCCACGAATTCAATAGCCAAGCCCACTGACAAAGCTGAAATGTATTTCAAAGAAACTAGACACCTCTGTAGGCCTTAATGATGATAGGTTAAACTATTTAAGTGTGAAAACTGATTTTAAGTGGGAAGTTGTGTATTGATGGACCTATCTATGGTGTTGCTAGATTCTAATTCTATTGATTTGTTGTAATTCAAGGGAGGTTGGTTTCATATTTTTGCAACTAAAAGGTAAGTGGTGTTTACTAATTTTGGGGGTTTTCCCAAAATAGTGTTGATTATTAAACTATTTTATATCAAAGAAATATGTTGATATTCTATATATAAATTGATATTTTATAAATGTTTGATGTGCACATTGACTATTCGTTTTATGAAAAACTTGTGGGACAACCTGAATTTATTTAAACTTGTATGCGTGAATATATCTTAATATTTTTTAGAATTACGAATGGATTATTTTTGTGAGCATATTGAATGTGTTTTGAAAAGCTATGGCAAGTCGTGATTAAAAGCTCAGTATTGTATTTAGTCCTTAGCAAGGGACAATCATATTGCAGCTAGTCCTTAGCAGGGGACGGTCCCAGAAAAGGGGACAGTGTACATTTGATAGCTCCTTAGCAAGGGAGTATACTATTGAGGGTCAAAAAAGGAAGCTCCTTAGCAAGGGAGTGCGCCTTTAGGTTCCAAAGGAGCCTTCCTTAAGAATGGGGATGAAAAAGAGGTTCTAGTCCCAAAAAGGAGACAGCACAACCCTGTCAACGAGGCGTAAATGTTGACCATGAGAAAAGTCTAGGGAATTGTTTATATGATGGTATTGAGATATATATATATATATATATATATATATATATATATATATTATGATGGCTCACAATATAAAGATATTTTTATATGAAATATCTAATGATAAAATGTTGATGAGTTACAAGTTATGAGTTTGTTGTAAGAATTATTTGTTTGAAAGGTTTGTTCCCACACTCCAATGTTAGTGAATTCCACTTATTGAGTTATCTCACCCCCCCTTTATTTCCCCTTACAAATACATTTAAGGGATTATTAGAGTAGAGATTCTTGGAAGACAACAGTTACGAACAATTTTGTGGAACTGAGGATTTTATTATTATTTTTATGGCATTAAACATTGTATTGGAGAATTATTTTGACGATGTTTTATCTTTGGTGGATTAGAGCTTTGACATTCATGATAAGATTTTAGGTTGTTGGTTGCTTTTATTTAATATTTTTATGGATTATTTAGATTGAATAGACTTTTATTATTTATGATTTTAGGGCGTTACAATTTCATTCCCTTATCATCTCCATTATTCATTCCATTGTTTTAAAGAATCCTTCACCCAACCTTTAATTTGGGTTTAAGCTGTGAGAGACATCTCTATTACTTCCAAAGCCCCAGCATATTTCAGTTTCTAAGTGCTAACAATATCCGATCCAATCTTATGAATTAACTTTTTTTATACACAGTTTAAAAAAGGAAGTTTGTACAACATTGAATAAAGTTGTTTTGTTAGAAAGAACGATAGAATGTAGATTATCCTTCTCGCTGGGTTCCGCTCAGGTGTAGCGGCTTATATCACTAGGTTCCACCTCACATGGGTTCGCTATTAGGAACAACGAATGAGGGAGTTGATGGACGTGGGTCCCATGGCGGTAGCGCAGTTGGGTGAGGATGGAGAAGTTCAGGTCGACGGTGGTCGACGGGGACAAGGTTTGAGAGCAGCGGTGTGAATGAGTTTGGGGTGTCTAAGAGAGGAAAGTGAAAGGGAAATGAGTTTTGTGGTTGAGACTTGAGAGAGGAAAGTGCAAAGCCAAAACACATTTGTTCAATCCGCAAGTAACCTAATTGTGTGCACTGCACAGTGGTCAGTCTGTGGGTCCCACAAAAAGGTGAGTTTTTGTGAGTTTTTTGGCAAAAATCAGAAGTGGGTTTAGTTGCCGAACAAGGGTGGGAGTGTTTTGGAGATTTTTAAGTTATGAGAAATGAGTGATAGGATGATAAGCAATGAGATTTGAGTAATGAATGATGAGTTAAATATCCCTCGGCAACCAAATAAGGCCTAATAGACTATCGGTATCAAATTTAAATCTAACATAAAATATTACTAAAACATTAAAAAAAGAAAAAAAAGAAAAGTAAATTGACGAAGTCAAAAGCTGCTGTGGTACACAAATATCAACAGAACTAAAAAGCAAAATGTTAAAGGGTAAGGGATTTATTTAATAAAACAATTGATAAAGTTAACAAAGTGATTGAAAATACAAGTGAGATTAAAAAAATTAGTTTTATTAGTTTTACACTTTATAAAATTGATAAAAAATTTAGCATAAAATACAGTGATGTGATATAAATATAACAAGGATTTTGTTAATGCGTTTACTAAGAACACATAATAATTAATTATTTTTGAAAAATCTGATTTCTGTGCTATGTGGCAGTGTATTTACTTAATCACTGAACAAACGGCATTAACTTAAAACACTTCCATCCATCTTTATTTCCCCTGCACTCACATTTCAAACCACTCTTCAAAGTCAAACCACTCTGTCACACTCTTTCTTGTAATCATGCTAATCCACCATCCCACCACCCAATACATCCACCAAAACCTCATCAACGTTATCATCATCAACACTCAAATCAACAATGTTAAAGACCATATGGACCATAATTGATTTCACAAAACTGGAGTGAGTTGGATCTGATTTGTGACAAGAGGGAGTCGATTTCATGAAAGGGTCATGGAGGCCAATGGGTTTTGACTTAGTTCCAGAAGAAAGGGAATGCGTAGATGAAGAAGATGAGGATGGAGAGTCTGACTCATGAAGAAGATGAGGATGGAGAAGTAAGGAGCTTGACTCTCCTCTCTGGCTGCCAGTCTGACTCATGTTTTGCATCCTAGCCTACGATTTAGTCGGAGGCACCAAGTCCATGGCCATGGCCATGCCCATCACTTCCACCGTCAAGATGATCCACATCAAGTCTCTCATCACAACAATCTCACTTGCATGGAAAATTACAATCTCCGCTAGTGAGGGAGTAAGGGAAGGAGGAGAAGGGGTGTAGGTTGTGACGATGGCGGAGGAGGTGCGTGGAATTGCCTCCTAAACTTGCCCATCGCCATTGTTGCATTTTTCTTTCTTTCTCTTATTTTCACAGAAAGGGATATGGGATTGTGAAAGATTGATTTTTTTTTTTTTTTTTTTTTTTTGGAGATTAGGATCGTTGAAGGGTTGTGAATTTTACAAAAAAGTCAATTTCTTCTTGTAAGTTGTGAGATCAAAGATTTCTCAGATTGAGGTAATGGGATTTTCTTGCTTCTAAATGGGTTTTTGATTCCTTTGATACAGGGGAAAAGAACGGAAAGATATAAGTTGTAATGTCATTCGTTCAATGTTTAAGTAAATACACGTTGCTGAAATTTAAGTGGGGACCAAAGGAACTGTACCTAAATTTTACCATATATTATATATATAAATATATATATATATATATATATATATATATATATATATATATATATATATATATATAAAAGTAAGAGCATTCACATAAGTGAGTATATATAATAGCATTAAAAAAAATAATAATAAAATGCTTGAAATTGATCCACATCCATTAGTGTACAGTTGGGTAAATTTGTAAGTTTTCTACAATAACTACGTAAATTTACATTGATACCTATCATTTTGTATTTAGTTTTTTATTCTTTCTTTACGTATTCTGAAGATGAAGGAAGAGAGTAAATGGTAATTGTGTGAATGTCTAGAATTAATGAGAATGCTCTAGGGGCATTTGGTTCAGTATAATGTGTCTTTAATGTGATGCACATTACAATGATGTGACATTAAGGTATTTTTCTTTTTTAGCATTACCATCATCTAAAATTACAAAATATATCACATCACCTTTTTTTTAAATTTTTGATAGCATATATCACATCACCTTGATCTCATCACATTTCTAAAAATTGTAATATTGTATTGAGATTACATTAATATAAGATTATAATAATATAATATTACGGTATAATGTAACATCACTTAAACAAAGCGCCCTAACTGCTGTCCAACCTTTGATTAGTCTATCTCACTTATAATTGATTATGTCTTTCAAGTCCAACGCACCGCAGGAATCTCTCATCAATCTATCATATGAAGATGTAAACAAAATAGGAATAAAAAGAAAGACGGTATCCATGTGTTTGTGTGTGGTAGGGATCTAGGGACTAGGATGATAAATAAAAAGAAAAAAGAAAAAGAAAAAGAAAAAAAAGGTAGCCCTCCTCATGTTCCAAATTCCGCAGTGTCATTTCAGTGGCAACTTGGGAAGCCTGGTCACTGAAGGCTTAGGCCACCACCCAACACAAATCTCTATCCCTCTTCTTTGTCTCATACTTAAGAGAAGGGGGGAGTTTTTGGAAGTTTGTGTGAATGGATCGGCAAAGGCAGAGTGAGTCACGACCAAATCTGTCTGAGGTTAACGTTGTTGTTGTTGCTGATTCTACTGCCTCTAATGGCCGCCTTCTCCACCTTCATGCTCTTAGTACTGATTCTGCTTCCCTTCTAAAGAGGGTAAAATTAGGGATGACGGGTCCATCTAATGGACGAATCTTAAGGCCACGTGACATCCACATGTTTAAGTGGCCTCCAAGGAATCCTAAATGGAAACAATTTATGCCTCACGATTAACCCTAATCAATAGAATCCCAACATGAAAAGAATCCCAACATGAGAGGGATCCTGTAATATATGCCCATTAATAATGATCTTTCCCGTAAGGAAACACCTTCCTACGTAAGAAACGAAAGTCGGTTCCATGCTACTATAAAAACCCAAGGCCTTCAGAGTTGTGAAAAGTTCTCTAACTTAACCTTCAGAGGGTTTTTGACCATTTGGCCGGTATCACACCGGTACTCTCTTAAAGTTTTCATATTTTGTGTTGTGCAAGTATTGTCTCGTGAGGACTGTGCGACTAACTGGCGATTTTTGGCATCAATCACCTTCCAAATGCAAACAAACGGGTATTTATTCATATTTCTCACCTCTCCCTCTCTCTCTCTCTCTGCACATATAAACATGTATTTCTGGCTCCACACTTCCTTCACAAACACTTGCAGAAAAACATACGTTTGTATCTACAAAGCATGTTTATCAATATGGGTTTGGTTTGGTTTTGTTTTTTTCATGAACTTTATGTTTGATGTATGCAATGGTTGTGCTAGATTCTTTAATATGTTTACATATTTGGACATTTTTTATATAAAAAAAAAAATACTTTTAAATAAGCAATGGAATTTTATTTTTGAAGTTGTATGATGTATAACATTTACGTTGAAGCACATAATGCAAGCGTTGGTGTGACCCAATTAAAAATGATGATAAATAATATAGTTTTAAAATTTTTGTAAACAAATTTTTTTATTGGAGTAGTATTTGAAATGTTAATGATAGAGATTTACCAAGAACAAACTATCTTTAATAATTTTAGTATACTATAGTAAGCCACATGTTGAAGCAGGCTAGATGACAGTCTTAACGTGTAACACATAATTCGTAAAGGGATAAAAGAATTGCCCATATCCACATGGTATAAGGATGGGAATGTGTAAAATATAGGGATATAAGGATTGTCCATATTCACTGTTCACATGGTATAAGGAGGGGCATCCCAGTGTGTAGTATGTAACTTTTTCTATATGGTATATGATTTGTAATATATATCTTCAGTTTCTGCTCTGCTTTCTTCCTAATTTTCTCTACCAGTCATTTTTAAGAAGTAATTTTTTTATTATAAAAATCATGATATCTTGTTTACATTCTAAATTGTATGTTTCAATGATAGGTAATTTGATACACAGAATTCTTTGTTATTCTGTGCTTTCATGATTTAAACAGTGTTTGGAGTTATGGACTGCCTTAATGCTAGTTGATTTTGTTGGTCATGTTTCTACTCTTCCAATTTGAATACTTTCAAACGTATATTTAAGCTTTTATTTTATTTTTTATATAAATTATTAGTCTTATGGTAAATAATTAATTTAATTAGCAGATGAGTCGATGGAGTACTCTGGTAATTGGGTACAAGACTCTTGGAGTGGTATTTGGAGGACTTGTAACATCTCCATTTTATGTGTATCCTTCAATGCCTTTGAAGTCTTCGACGAAAGAAGACTACTTGGGTATCTACAGCATAATGTTCTGGACTCTCACTCTCATTGGTGTTGTAAAGTATGCTAGCATAGCTATCAAAGCCGATGATCAGGGAGAAGGTATTACATGAACCTGGATAATTGCTTTTATTGTTCGCATATTTCTGGATTTCTTGCATACTTATTCTGAAGTGCAGTTTACTTACTTTTCAATTTCTGTATTGGATTTGGGTGTGGATAATTGATTAATTCTAAGATTATGTCTTAATCAACTTAGTTGCTAAGTTGTTGTTATCTCCTTTCTTTTCTAGCTTATTTATTCTGAAGTGCACTTTGTTTGCCTTTTGTTATCTGTATGGGTGTTGGGTGTAGATTATGATTAATTCTAAGATTAATAATTTAGTTGTTAAATTTTTGTTATTTCCTTTGTTGAGAATTGGGTGGCTGGTTGGACTAGTGGATGACTTGCCACTGTTTGAATTGTTTCACTTTCCAGTTTTCCACTTAAAGTGTGAGGAAATTCTATGGATTATTGGAAGAATGCTGTTTACATCAGAATAAGTGTTGGGCAATATATCAGTGTGCTGATGCGTAGGAAGAAAGATTAATCCATCTTGCATTTCATGTTTTTTGTATGTGAACAACTGTGAAGCAACATAAGTTGGTTACTGTCTGCAATTAAATTCTTTACTTATACAGACACCTTTTTAATTGCAGGAGGAACATTTGCCATTATTCATTACTCTGTAGGCATGTGAATGTTGGAATTCTTTCATCAAAACGTGTAAGTTCAAATTCAAGCCTTTCACACTCTATCCATGAGGGCATTGAAAAGAAAAGTAGGCTCGGAATTCTTTTTGAAAGCAGTATAGTTGCTAGGAGGGTATTGCTTTTTGTTGCTATATTAGGCATGTGCATGCTTATTGGCAATGGTATACTTACCCCTGCAATCTCAGGTTTGCCTCCCCATTTTTGTCTCTCTTAATTATAATTTGATCTGGTGTTTAATTGGATTTAATATTTTTAACTTTGTAAATTTGTTCAGTGTTGTCGGCAATGGATGGACTAAGAGCACTGTTTCCTTCTGTGAGAAAATGTAAGTACTCATCCAGATTGTAATAACTTTGCACAAGCTTGAGAATTTTTGGGTCTTCCTGTAAGATATTGTTAAGATCGACTGACTCATGTATATCATAGTTGGCTGTTGTTGGAGTTGGCAATATGTTCCATCTACATTTTGCATGATACTTAAATCTTTTGTTATTTCATAAAAATCTTTTCAATGTTGCCTCTAAAAGCTCAAAAAATAAGAAAAGTTAATCATAAAATGCATCCCTCTAATCATATCCAACTAATGATTAATTCCATGATAAAAAGGAAGAATCAGGAACAGAATCCTCCAAAATCAGTTTAGAGTCTGCTTCATTTGCTTTTAGTATGACAGTAGTAGAGAAAGGGAATTACTGTGGCAAAATTTGTAGGATTGCATCATTAAGGCTAAAGAACTTTACATATACTAGACGATGTCCTGAAAAGATTATTATCCTTGTGTTGAGCCAAGGAGGTGTGTCATTTCCAAGTCAACTAATGAATTGTGTTCAAGAAGCTTTACAAACAGGAATGTTGATATTGTCATGAAAATCACTCTTACGATAGAAATCAAGACATACGTTGGAGTCACTAGATGCTTTGTTATTGTACAAGGGTTTCAAAAGTCAGACTCACACAAATTCTGTCATAAACACAATGAGCAGATGTTTTGATGCCACGATGTAAGCGACTGATTCAGTTTGAAAGGATCACATACATTCCAAAAAATGGAGAGAATGCATGTCATGTAAACAAAGGAAAGGGAAAATATTTGGAATTCAAGTGGGAAATAAAATCCCATCTTAGAGTAGCCACCTGTATGTTCCAGGAAACCAAGTCAGCATTCTGTACTGGAAATTGGGGTTGCATAGTTCTATTGATACAAAAATTTACAATTTAATTGAAAAAATATCTCTTTGAATTTATTTACTGTCTGGTTTGTTATCTTGCAGCTCTGGTGGAGGCACTCTCTGCAGTAGTGTTAGTTGTCTTATTACTGTTGCAAAAGTTTGGTACCTCTAGAGTAAGTTTCCTCTTCTCTCCTATCATGGCTGCATGGACCTTGAGCACTCCACTTTTCAGAATTTATAGCATTATACATCATTATTCAAGGCTATATCGCCACACTACATCTTCCATTTCTTTCGGAGAAACGGAAAGGAGGGTTGGCTGTTGCTTGGTGGAACTGTCCTTTGCATCACAGGTGAGTGTCATATTTAGATAATATGAATCCATAATTCAAGTAGAAGAGTAGCACAATTACTTTGGGTTGAGTTCTTTAACATTATGATAGCCTCACACCCAGACACATACACAAAACTTGGGTCGTGGAACTTATTGAAATAATTATCCAGAAAATATTAATTTACATAGGGTGCAGACTGACAAAAATGTGTAGAAGTTATTAATGAAAAGGATTTTATGAGTTTCTAAAAATAAGCTGAGAATGTTTTTCCCAAAACGATTTTAGATATTGTTAATGTATGATGTAAAGTCAGGTAGGTTTAAAATTGTTGATGTTCAACTTATAAGTACAATACTTATAGGATCTCTTTCACAATTTCCTTTCATGATTCTCTTTAGGCAGAAGTATCACAAGAATGCACATAGTGGATATCTTTTGCATTGCTTGTTACTCCAAAGAATTCACAGGAATTATCTTTTAGTATTTTGATATTTACACCATGACCCAAGAACTCCATTATATTATTTGGATTATTTGATTTCAGTTGATTTTGTTGAAGAACTACTAGGCCTTTATGTTAGAGGGTGTAGACCTGTTTGCGTTTCTGAGTAACATGATTGAGAAGGCTTGTAAATCTGATTTATCTTGTAATAAAATCTTCTTGATATAGATAGATAGACTTATTCACACAAATGTACCACCATATGCAGCATTTGATCTTTGATATCATCTACCCTTTTCAAGTTCGGAAGCAATGTTTGCGGATCTTGCTCATTTCAACCAACATTCCATTCAAGTTATAGCAGTACCATTTGTTTGTTTGTCTTTTAGATTTTCATGTCTTCTGCTTCAGTAGCTCTCTGACACTTTTTCTTCCAACAGATAGCTGTCTTGTTTACAATATATCCTTCTTTAGTTCTAACATATGCGGGGCAGACAGCATACCTGATCAAGAATCCCAATGATCATGATGATGGATTCTACAAGTTCATACCAACTAGAGCCTATTGGCCTATCTTTATCATAGCCACATTGGCTGCAGTTGTTGCAAGCCCGTCGCTCATATCAGCCACATTTTCTGTAATCAAGCAATCTGTAGTACTGGATTATTTCCCTCAAGTGAAGGTGGTACACACATCCAATAGTAAGGAAGGAGAAGTTTATTCCCCAAAAGTGAACTACATCCTCATGATTCTTTGTGTTGCTGTCATACTCATCTTTGGAGATGGGAAAGATATTGGAAATGCTTTTGGTACAGTAAATAAATAAAATCTGTAGATTGCTTTATACTGCATTCACTATTTAAAAAATTTGTTACCAGTTTATAGACTTTAATCTAAATCAAGTTCCAATAAATACTGCAATTAAAGTTTTTTAACAGTTTGACATCACCACCAATGCAATCTAAATCAAACTAAATAATACATCATATTCTCCAATTGAAGACTGTTTTGAACTTCATCTCTTTACTGTTTAGTCTATTGTTTAATCTATGCAATCCTTACAAAATGCTGACCCATCATGACTTTGCTTGCAAGTATCGTTGTCAGTCTAGTGATGCTCATTACCACTATATTGCTGACACTTGTGATGATCATAATATGGAAAACTCCACCTGTGTTGCTTGCTCTTTACTTCTTTGTATTTTTTGTGATGGAAGGTGTTTATGTGAGTGCAGTCTGCACTAAAATTTATTAGGGTGGATGGATTCCTTTTGCCATATCCTTCCTTCTTGCTGTTATTATGTTTGGCTGGTTTTATGGGAGATAGAGAAAGCTAGAGTATGAGTTGACTCACAAGATAACTTTGGAGAGACTAAGAGTGCTTTTATCCAACCCTAGTGTCCAAAGGGTTCCTGGATTGTACTTCTTTTATACTAACATTCAGGATGGGCTTACTCCAATTCTTGGACACTACATAAAAAACATGAAATCCCTTCACAAGGTCACCATATTCACAACCCTTTGATATTTGTTGGTTTCTAAGGTTGCTCCACATGAGAGGATCATCATCAAGAAATTGGGCCTAAAAGGAGTTTATGGGTGTGTGATTCAATATGGTTATGTAGATTCCTTAAATCTTGAAGGGGACGATTTTGTAAGTCAAGTTACCAATAGCTTGCAGATGCATCTATAGGGTTGCTCGGATGGTCTAACATATGATCCTGTGGAGATCCAAGAAGAGATTTCTGATTTGGAACAAGCAAAGCAGGCTGGGGTGGTTCACGTCAGAGGGAAGACCAATCTGAAGTGGATCATTCGACTCCAGGACATAGTTCCAAGTGGATCTCAATGCATATGTTGAACTCATGTTGCCCGTTTCCTTAGGCATGTCCCATTGAACCAAAACAATATGACCAATCTGAAGCATGGGATCGATGAATTGCACTCAGATTTCATGCTGTGCTTTAAGCTTCTCTTTCTCTTCCTCAGTCAAGAAATCTGTCCTCACTATTTGCCTCAATGGTATTGAAACCAACTATTACCCTTAGTTATGTAAGTCTTGAAAAGCTTTTTTTGTATCACCAACAATTTTTCACACCCGCCCATTGCTTTGATCACATCACTGAACTTTGGAGGCAGATCAGGTGGTGGGTTTGGACCCAGTGGAATTGCAGTCTTGATTGGCAATCTTGATTTCCAAGACTACTTCTTTTTCTTGGTTTCCAAACACCATTCATCTTGATCTCTCAATCTTACTCTCTTTGAAAGCACAACAGTGGTTGTGATCATGAAGACCTTTTCTTGCTCCACAAGGTTTGGCATGTTATTCTTGGTTTCCAATTCAAAACAACAGTCTTGGTCATCAACATTCTGGTCTCCAAATCTTGATTGCTTGTTTCAAACAGGCACAGTCACAACAGTAGGGGTTTCTTCCACAGAGAGTGTCTTCTTGAGAGACTTTTCTTGGAACAACCTATGAAACATGTGAAGTTTCTTTATGGCTACAATTGAGACCACAGCCAATGCGTCAAATGGAGTCCAATTGGGAGCAATAGTATGGCCCTCCATATCATGAATACCCATATTCTCTAACAAAGACAAATCTGTTTTCATCTTCTTCTTCTTCATCTCACAACTTTCCCTTCTTCTTGTTGTTGAACCCATAACTATATAGAAAAGTAAATACAAAAAATAGAGAGAGAAACTATTATGGCTTTCCTTTATTTATTTATTTATTTATTTATTTTTTATTTTTTCTGTTTTCTCAAGAGCTAGAGAGTAATGTTTTGGTATGAGAATCAAGGGCTAACAACTAGCAATATATATAGAGAGGGAGAGAGCAATAAGTAATTATTTCCCATTGAAAATCGGAATACCAATTTCCTAATCCTTTTTGGCAAAGGAAAAAGATTTAAACTAAAACCCTACTAGTCTCAAGTCTAGCTGTTGTAAATTACTTGGGTCGGTGGGGATGGGATGGGATTCCCAAGAGGCCGAGATGCCAATTTTGTTATTATTATTACTAGTCTCTAACCCATGCGATGCATGGGAAGGTTCTTAAAGCATAGGGTTAACCTACACAGTGGAGTCGTACCATGGCTGCCAGAGTTTGTTCTTAAGATTGGACTCAAAATTGTTAAAAATAGAATTTTGAGCTTTTCAGGTGCCAATATTTTAGAGCATCTTGCTAGCTCTTTCATTGAGGCACTATGTCATTTGAGACAACAAAGTAACTATTATGAGAATTTGATGAAAGAATTCTATATTGCATTGAAAGAAAATAAAAGAACATCAAGTATTTATGCAAAGTCTGAGAGTAACTAACTTCTTACTAATTCCACAATATATGGATCTAGCCTCTACAACCAATCAGATTAATACACATGTATATAAATAATAGCTATGAATTAAACTAATCTAAATGATGAGAAATTTAACGTAGAAGATACGTAGAAGAATTCTTTTGTGACCTTTTCAATTTTGCTGATCACTTACATTGTTGTTGTTGGTTCATTAGATTCTAATTTAATTGATCCTTCTTGGGATCAATTCCATGGCTTTATGTTCAGTACAGTCTGTATTAACAAGGACTTGTACTAATTTTTTTTTTTTTTTTTTTTGTTTGGGGGGAAGACTTGTACTGTTAATTTACATATGTTAAACGTGTAATTGTTCCATGTCAAAAAAATAGTGTAATACTTTCCATTTGAATGCAAAACGAATGAATCTTGAAGTTATAGTAATTGGCTATTTTATTTTCGCTGGGTGTCACTTCATTGTATACTTTTTTCTAAAAAAATAAAAATTCTTTTACCACTGAAAAATGTAATGAAAGATATGTAGTTTTTATTCTTGCAGCAAGTAGTGTTACAAGGATGGATAATAAATTTTTTTGAATTTGTAACTGCTAGTTTCTGTTCATCTGATGTTGCTGGTTTTCTTAAGATACTAAGTGTTATTGTGTTGTCTTACTCTATAGCTCTTTTTGAGTTAATGATGACTTTTAATGGCTTTGTGATATACTTGATAGTTTTTAGACCCCTTAAAAACACAATTGGATTAACCTAGGTAATTAGTCAAGTTGTTACTTAGTCCAAATTAACAAATCTAGGTTATCGCAATCAAACAATCATATCATGCAAAGCAACGGAAAGATAAATAAGACAATGATATGATCACCCAGGAAACCAAACTGGTAAAAACCTAGGGAGGATTTAACCTAGCTATCCTCAAGGTAAACCTAAATCCACTATGAAAGAATCGAAGTTGTTCAACAAGACGTAGATCACTAACATCCTATTGCTACCCACCAGTAGAAACTTACTGACATGACCACGTGCAAGCTCCGAAACCACGGACTCCTTCTTTTTTGGATTCTCCAGCAAGTACAAGCACAACCGCTTATATTTCTTTAAGTTCTTATGGCAGCAACTGAACGATCATCAAGCTCTTGAAGAAATCTCCTTCTCGATAATCCTAAGCTTGTGTAAAGAAAAGCTCCTCACAGATCTCACAAGAGATTTACACAAACAGCAATATGAGCAACACTAAAATGTGGCTAGGGTTTGCCTTTTATACCTAGGGCAAATTAAAAAACCCTAAACGTTTTAAAACAAACTATAGCTGAGTTGGAATTCTGCAGAAAAATGCCTCTGACCCGATTTTCAATTGATCGAGCCTAAACTTAGATCGATCGAACCAAGCCGAGAAGCATAAATAAATTCTTCATCAGCTTATTCCAACTTTACATAAATGAACCAACTTTGAGCAAGTCTAAACACGACTAAACATCTTGTTTTGATCATGGTTTGCCAACAATACATATTAGAGTTCTAAATACATAAAATCCTAAGTCTTTAAAACCTAACAATACTGATATTTATATTGTTTACTACAATTAGGGATCCAAGGTTCCCATATTAGGCTTTGTGTTACGTTTTGGTGACTAGTTATCTTCTCTTGTAGCTTTCTTTTTGTAGTGGAGGTGTTGGATAGCAAAAGTGTTATCCTTCTCACTAAACCATTAAGGTGGGGAAATGAGGCAAAGTACTAGTGGATCTCCCAAACAATGGAAAATGTTGATAACCATTGTGTGAGATTTCCATCTGTTCATTTTGTGGCTAGTTTTGTAATTGACATTGGTGGCCAATTTTGTCATTAGCTACCACTAGTTCAGAGCTATATATATGTGTGTCTCTTCGTTTGTCCCTATAGCTGCGTTTTTGTAAAAAATGTGGCCATATACCCACTTCGGGCTACGTTTAGAATGTGGTTACAAGTTGTACCTACAACAACGCAGCTATAGGTGTTAGCCTATAGCCGCATTTTAAACGCAGCCCAAAGCGTGTCTATAGCAGCTATAGGTCTAAGGTTATGGGTCATGGAAAAACGCAGCTATAGGGAGTATAAAATGTGGCTATAGGGTGATCTATAGCTGCGTTTGTAAAAACACGGCTATAGGTCCTCACAAGGGGCTATTGTCGTGCTGCATAGGTCATGTTTGAAAACGCGGCACTATAGAAATGTAGCTCCTAGCCCATAGCTGCGTTTTTAAGGTCTATAGCTGCGTTTTTCAAATGCGGCTATAGACCGCATTTTTTGTAGTGTGTCATTGATGGCAGGTCCGTCGAACGAGACCGTCCACTTCAATTTTATCATCTTCAGAGTGTAACTCGATTTTTCATTAATTGACCGTGCTCCTTTTCAATCACTTCCCTTTATGGTTCAACACCTGGTCAGCTAGCTCCTACTTGTTACATTCAAGGCAGATTACTGCCCTGAAGTGTGATTAGTAGTAGTTGCTACTGCATTGTCTGCATGTCCTATATATAATCAACTAGTTGAAAACGAGCATCTATAACACCTCTTTAAATAATAGCTCCATGTAACCCTAGACGGTCTCTTACGTTGTTTTGTTATAACAACTCTGTCCGTAGTTTATAAAAAAATAAAAATAAACAATACTAAAAATTTGGCGTTCGTCTTTCATCAAAAGACTATAATATTTTTTTAGCTCATTACTTGATTCCCATTTTAAAAGGGCTTACTGTTTATCTCTGATAGTGGTCTCACCATTAATTATTAGATGGGATAATAATTTGAGCCAAATACTTTCATGATAAATAAACATTACTTAATGAGATGCCATATGATGCGATGAGATGCATATAATGAATGAAAGTATTCAGCTCAAAATGCTTCTAAGGCTTGAGTTATCAAATACCTATGCAATGTCTCTGATTTGTGTAATTCGGATAGTGCAATTCTTTGCAACTTTCGATTTTTTTTATAAACTTATGATGTTCTTACATATTTTATAAACTAAATATTTTTGCGTGTAATTTATATACATTTTATGTTTTCTAAACCTATCATTATACTCCAATGTGTAATTTTTATTTTACTTAACCAACACTATTGATTTAAATTTTTTAATGAATATTAATGTGATAAATCATAAATATAATTTAAAGGATTGTTATAACTTAATAAGTGAAAGAATTTGTATTGAATTATATAAAACTGATTTGATGAAGAGTTTTTGTATATACTAGAAAATTATATATTTAATCATGTTAAATGTAAATTTTACACATGTATGTGCAAGCATTTGTGTTATTTAGACTTCTCTTTATTTTGATTATTCTTTTTTTTAACATGAAATTTAAAAAGAAAACAAAATAATTCCTTCAAATTCGTGCGACTCTCTATTTACTTACTTTCAACCCCTTTGAGAAAAATTTTAAGGAGCGCTTATTCATTCTCAATCTTCTGATAAAAGAATTGAATTACAATTTTGAAATAAAAATTGAATTTACAACATCACAAAATTAATTAAATTCCCAAATTTTATAACATGCATATGGTTGGAACAAATCAAGTTAATTCATATTTGATTTCATCCTTGGCCAAAAGTTTTGCAACATTGCTAGCTAGAGTTGGTAGAAGCAAGCCTAAATACTTAAATACTTAAGCCTTCATAACCATATCGTAGAAAGAACATAAAGGAGCCTTAGAATTTATGGACTAAGATATTTCGTGCTTATCAAACAAATTTCTTGCATATGATGCTCTATAGAAGCATACCCATAGTGACAACTTAAACAAGATAGATTTATATTCAGGAAAAAGATTTTAAAAATTAAAACAAAAGAATACATAGTTGTAATGGTCACAGTTTATGTGCCACCACATGTGACAGACACAACTTATTCAGGGGTGGCTTGATGCATTGAGGGGCTTAAGGTGAAAAATGAATTGAGGCCTTTTATATATATTTAAAAATGACTTTAAAGAAAAAAATCTAAATATTGCTCAAACTCTATTCTCTTGTTAGATGCAAAATTACTAATTAATATGAACCACCTAGAATTTTTTTTTTTTTGAGAATGTCTATAGACGTAAAAAAATTGACAAAATATTTCACACCTATTGATGTGGAAAATTAATAATGATAAGTAAAAAAGTGATATTAGTTGTTGACCTAGATGAGAATTAGTAAAAATTTGCCAACTCAATTGTTGTGAAAAATCTTGTGAAATTTTGTGTATTGCTCTTTTTTTTTAAAGTGCTAAATTCATAACATTTTCACAATAAATTCTAGGTATTCAGTTATTACTAGTTCTAATTTGAACTCATTATTGAAATTATTTTTTTAACCACGAATAATAGCCAATAATATCCTGCTACTTAGAATTTATTGTGAAAATATTGTGAAAAATATTATGAGCGTAGAATTTCTTTTTCGTAAAAACAAAAAATTCTATGGAGGCAGATCAGGTGGTGGGTTTGGACCCGGTGGAATTGCAGTCTTGATTGGCAATCTTGATTTCCAAGACTGCTTCTTTTTCTTGGTTTCCAAACACCATTCATCTTGATCTCCCAATCTTACTCTCTTTGAAACAGGCACAGCAATGGTTGTGATCATGAAGGCCTTTTCTTGCTCCACAAGGTTTGGCATGTTATTATTGGTTTCCAATTCAAAACAACAGTCTTGATCATCAACATCCTGGTCTCCAAATCTTGATTGCTTGTTTCGAACAGGCACAGTCACAACAGTAAGGGTTTCTTCCATAGAGAGTGGCTTCTTGAGAGACTTTTCTTGGAACAGCCTACGAAACTTGTGAAGTTTCTTTATGGCTACGATTGAGACCTCAACCAATGTGTCAAATGGAGTCCAATTGGGAGCAATAGTATGGCCCTCCATATCATGAATGCCTATGTTCTCTAACAAAGACAGATCTGTTTTCATCTTCTTCTTCTTCATCTCACAACTTTCCCTTCTTCTTGTTGTTGAACCCATAACTATATAGAAAAGTAAATACTTAAAACAGAGAGAAACTATTATGGCTTTCCTTTAATTTTTTTTTTGTTTTCTCAAGAGCGAGAGAGTAATGTTTTGGTATGAGAATCAAGGGCTAACGACTAGCAATATATATAGAGAGGGAGAGAGCAATAAGTAATTATTTCCCATTGAAAATCGGAATACCAATTTCCTAATCCTTTTTGGCAAAGGAAAAAGATTTAAACTAAAACCCTACTAGTCTCAAGTCTAGCCGTTGTAAAATTACTTGGGTCGGTGGGGATGGGACGGGATTTCCCCAAAGGCCAAGATGCCGATTTTGTTATTATTATTACTAGTCGCTAACCCGTGTATGTGATGCAGTGATGCACGGGAAAGTTCTTAGAGGATAGGGTTAACTTGCACGGTGGAGTCGTACCATGGCTGCCAAAGTTTGTTCCTAAGGTTGGACTCAAAATTGTCAAAAATGGAACTTTGAGCTTTTCAGGTGCCAATATTTTAGAGCATCTTGCTAGCTCTTTCGTTGAGGCACTATGTCATTTGAGACAACAAGTAACTATTATGAGAATTTGATGAAAGAATTCTATATTGCATTGAAAGAAAATAAAAGTACATCAAGTATTTATGCAAAGTCTGAGAGTAACTAACTTCTTACTAATTCCACAATATACGGATCTAGCCTCTACAACCAATCAGATTAATACACGTGTATATAAATAATAGCTATGAATTAAACTAATCCTAAAGTATAGGTAGTATAGCTATTTTAAATATAAACATTGTCGTTTATACAGTCACAGCTACAATTCTTCCATTGCTTTGTTCTGATACTCTGTCTCTCTGCCTGAGTCAATAGCTATAATCCAAACTTGCTTGACCTCCAACATGAGTCCTTGATCTTGTCCTTCTGATAACTATGAAACATCATTGGTTTCTTTGTTTTAATGGAATTGTCCAGGTTGTGTAAAGATTTCCAAAAACACAAAGGTTTAAAAGAAAATACTGACCTCTTTACATAGATATGGAGAGTGCCACCTAATTGAAAATAAAAAAGTAGCGAAACCTAGAAAATGAAAATTCCTAATAACAATTCAGGTAGAATTTGATCTTCTATGTGTATACTTCTTTGACCCACATGAATTGCACTTGCACATAACTCTAAGATGGGGGAAAAATAAAATAATAATGAAGCATCTTAATGAATCCTTCAACAAAACAAACAAAAAGTTGCGGTAAGGATTGCATAAGAAGAAAATGAATGTGATGGTGAGAAAGGAGTGCATAAAGGTCCTACAAGAATATTAAAGAAAGATATGTCAATGTACATGTAATATTTGGAACTGAGTTCAAGGCTTACATATGAAGGTTTGGAATATATGTTCCTTCCATGCCATTGCACACCACAGCTACCTTCCCAGGTAGAACATTTTGTCCACTATTTTCTAAAGACCTACTTCAAAAATTGTCTGAAAATTAGGCTTAAAACCTGATGATAAACTCCTTAGTCTATAAAGTCAAATATACAATTACCCCAAAAATCAACTAGAAGGAAAAGAATTGCACACACACACAAAAATAGGACAGACATACTTCACATTTGGCTGGCATTTTTCTGAAGTTAATAACTCATAATTAGACTTTGCTTTACAATCTACGCAATAGTAATCTACATTCTCTAGATCCTTTAAACCATACTCAAGTCAGTGAGTAAACACATATATGACAGAAAATGGGTTTACAAAATGTTATTTAAAAACAAAGCAGAATGTTATTCAAAACAGTGTGTAGTGCAGATTTTTGAGACATTTTATATAGCATCTCAAGAGAAGGGAAAACATTTGAGGATGGATACTTAAGGGTTCTATGGTTGAATTGAGAAGTCTGTTGAATACTTTTATGAGGATGGTATTAGTTGGTTTCCAATGAAACGTTGGCTTCTCACTTCAGGAATAGATGGTTGTCTACAAAGAAGAATCCCATAATTTCCACGTCAGAGGGAAGACAAGGTTCCATGTAGGCAAGAACTGTGGCTGGTTTGACCGAATCATGCTTGTATTTCACGAAGTTATGCACAACAATTGTTGGTCTGCCAAGGACGGAGCCAGGATTTGGAATTAGGGGGGGCGACTCTGCTGCTAGCTGTGTGCAGTGGCTTCGGCCTTTAAGTCTACTGCTTTACTACTAAGGATTTTTGTTTAAAATTTTTTAAATGACCAAGTTGTTTGTTTTGGGTAAAATAGATTGATTGGCCTTAACTTTTTTAGTTTTATTATTGATGATTTTTGTTATTGGGCTAATTTTTTTTGGCTTGTATATTTTGTTTTAGATTTAATTTATTAATTTTTTATGTCCTTTAAAAGGTGAAAAATGCTAAAACTACAAACTTTTTACAAATTGCTAATGTGGTGAGTGGTTATTGATAAGTAAAAAGTGATGCAAGTGTACGAACCAATAAAAATTTGCTACCTCAATAGTTTGTATAAACATTGTAAAAACGTTTGTGGCTATAACATTACTCTCAAAAGAATTGATGGCATTATTAATGGGGATAGTAATATTTTTTATAAAAAATAAAAAATTTAGACAGCTCCATCAATGCGGTATGCCCTGCCTGCTCTGGGGTACCATTATAGCAGCGTATTGAGGTTGGAATGCTTTACCAAGCTTGAAAGGATGATTTCTATTAAGTGTCATCTCCTGTCTGTGTGATTTTTAGTAATATACATGTATACAACATAAGTCTTAGCAAAAGAGAGAGTGATAAAGACCAGAATTAATGAATTGGGGTGAACCAGAGGTTTAGACCAACATCTACAACCTATTAGGGATTTTGTGGATTGATCCATTTCCCCATAGCTATCCTTGTTGTATGTTTAGATAGATTTTTATTTAGACTGTACCAGAATCAAGAAACGAACCCTCTAACACAAAAAGGCTTATGAAAATTTTGAAGTCGTTTGAAAAATTCGAGTTCCTTCATCCTTTTATTTTTCCTTTCATATTAAGAAGAATCATTGTTTTACGCACCAAAGAAAATCTTTGTATTTTATACCAAGGAAAAACCTTTCCTTTGATGCTAAGGAAATTCAAATAAAATTAAATTAAGAATTTGAGGCAATTTTCAATAGAGACAAAACTAAACAAATATTTCACAAAACTAATGATTCTTGTTATCATACGTCAATCGGTACTCTAAAATTAAAGCAAAAATTGGAAGTGAAAACACTATTATTAAAAAAATTGAGTAGTAACAAGCGTTGATTGCAACACATATGTAAGATGGATGACCTATCTCATGTAAACACAATCATATATGGTCATGGATCTGTATACACACATGGTCATGTACGTTCCCCACCGTCATGGTCATGTATGTTTGATCACCTGATGATGACTTAGTAGTACTCATCACACCCTGCATGCTCAGCTGATATTCGCCTTCACACATGATCTTCTCCTTATTCACACTCTGATCATCAATTTTGGATCCACAAATAGGGCAGGTACTATGCGCCGAGAGCCAAGTGTCAAGGCAATCAGGATGAAAGACGTGCTTACAAAACGGAATCACCTTCACCTTCACGGCCTCGGCCTCATCCTCGCCATTGTTCTCCTCGAAATCAGTGAGACAAATAGCGCAGCTGTCAATTTGGTACAAATTTTCGTAGAGGTCGAGTCCTTCCCCACGACCAGCACGTTTGGCGGTGGGATCCTGTCCTTCAGAAGAATTGGCAGGCAATGTGTTGAGTCGGCCATGGCCATGATCATCAGTACTCTGAGTCTCCGGAAATATTCTGCGGATTATTAACCGAACGTGACACACGTACCAATAAAATAATACCAGCATAATAAAACGGAAATACAAAATCCCACTTTCGTTGTTGTAGCTGTCCGGACGTGGACATGGTGCGTTATGGTCGAAGGCTATGTTGTTTTGACAAGGTTCCATTGTTTCTTAGATTTGGGTATGACTAATAAAAGAAGACTAGAAGAGAAACTAAGTGTAAGAGAGAGAGAGAGAGAGAATTAGGGTTGGGTAGTGTGGGAGTGAGTCTGAGAGATCTCTTTATTATATAGAGATACGACACAAACCGACTTAGAGAGAAAAGGGCATGCCCTAGTCTCAAGAGTACAAGTAATTTAAAACCCTAGTTTCTAATCCTTTTTGGGGACGGAGAAGGAATTTGCAAGTAACTAAAACTCTAGTCTCTAATCCTTTTGGGGACGGAGAAGGAATTAAATTTCTTAAATTAAACAATTGTTGTACGTTTGTCCAGTGATCATTGTAAAATTACTTTAGTCGGTGGGATGAGATCGCTAGACAATGTGCCCTTTTTATTATTATTATTATTATAGGATGACACACCGTTTTTCTAGATTGTCTGGTTAATTAATTCCCTGCAATTGTTTAAAAGTTTAAACAGTAAAAAAGACACTTTGTATAACGAATTTATTGGAGAATAGATGAATGATGTGAGTGATGTACAGTACAAAGTCTTAGTAATAGTGAATAAGTGCATCATCTCTCTCTTTCTCTCTCTCTATATATATATAACTAAAATCTCTGAAACTCCTACAATTTTCCACGTCAGCATTTAAGATTTTTTTTCTATTTTTTAAATTTAATTTAAAAATAAATCTAATTTTTTCCCCACCAAATACACGTTACAAAACCCAATACCTCTTTAAAACCAAAAAAAAAGGAAAAAATCTCTCTTCTCATCTCACACACTAACATCTCCTTCCCCTAAACCTAAAACTCACCCTTTCCTTCCTCCAAAATCAAAACCCAAAACTCAGATTCTCCCACCATCGCTGCCGCCGCCACCACGGATCGGTATCACCACGGAAAGGCAGCCTACTGAATGATGCAAAATCTCACACAACCACCATCACTCCAATCCTATTCAAATCCTCACACAACCACTGTCTCTCTCCAAGTCTCCCGCAACTTTCAATGTCAGATCAGTAACAATTTGAAGTTAGAGTTCCAAATTTTATCAAAGTAAAGATTCTATCAACTACGGATTTAAACGATGTTGGCTTCGTTGAACCTAGGGAAACCCTATAAAAGATCAAATTCTATATGGGCTTCGTCTCTTGGCATTTTAAAGAATGGTTAGTGATGTTTTTATTTTAATTTTAGGTTTTTCCCCTTACCTATTCTCTTTATTTGGAGTCAATTTGTGGCATTTTTTAAAAACCAAAAGAGCCTTGCATTATTATTGTTCATTGAGAGCCTTAATAAGGGGCAGAGAGAGTCAGAGAGGGAGAGAAAAATCTGAGGGACTTTATAATCAGACTAGAACTTCTCAGTAAACATTACCAGTAAGTTTTTAGTTTTGTTCTATTGTTTTTGGCTGTTAAGTATGATTTAGGGTTTCGTTTAGGAGTGTTTCTTTTGAATGATTAGCATATATTGATGAATTTGGAGCCAGTAGTGGAGTTTGCTATTTTAATTTATTGGCTGCATTGCTCTCTCTTTTTCAGTTTTTTACAAAAAAATATATAAGCAGTTGATGAAGAAGAAATTAGCTTGATGAAACAAAACAACTTTACATCAATGGGATTTGGATATGAATTTGATGTGGTAGCTATTCCTAATTGGTAGATTCTCCTTAAGTCTAGATTGTTTGATTAAAATTCCAAAACAACTTTTAGTTTTGCCAATTGAATAGTGGTTAATAGTATTGCTATTATATTTGTACTCCAAATGATTTTACTAACAACGCTTTTCATCTTTATGCATATGTAGTAGTATCACCTTAGTACCTTAAAACTTGGTGATATGACCTTTTTGGCAATTAGTAAGAGGGTTATTTTCTGCATTTTCAAGTTGTTGCTTATCATGTAAATTGTGCATGACTATCCCTTCTTAGGCTCATACCACTATATTTTCATTAAGAAAAAATATGTTCATTTTAGTTTTGCATAAGGTGGTTATGAAATTCATTTTCTTTTCCCTTAAATGTGATAATAGTTTGCCCTTTTCATCATATCCTTGATCTCTAGGGGAATATATCTTTGTCCAGTTGACAATAGACTAGATAATATGCTGGGTTTAGAGAGTTTTTATCAACTCCTATGAATATATATGAGAACTATGACTTTTAGATATGGATTTTCATTTAGAAGAAAAGATGTAACTTCAAAGGAGGCTCAAAATTCATTTATGTTAATAGAATAAAAGAAATTTGTTGATTACTTAAGGCACCAACAAAATTTTTTGATTGCATGAATTAAGAATTGTCATAGGGGCAGTTTAAGTTTAGAATTTATTTTTCATTTATTAGGAATATCAAGTGAATAGTTCATGTGTATATTGCTATCACATACATTTGATAGGTTTACCTACAAGACAAGGTTCTGTTTTGTCAATAACCCAATGTTTACCTCTCTTTCTTTATAATTATTACTAATGCATTCATTTCATTGAAAGGCCATAGTTTAGCTTAAGATTGTCTAATTTTCATTCTTTCGATTCATAAGTGATGATTTCTCTCTCAACTGTATATGCTTTTGAGGATGTGCCCAACCAGTGCCTATAATCTCTCCCTAATTTTTTACATCTTTGTTTAATTCTTTGACTGGATTGAAAAATTTTAGATAAGTTATAGACTTTATGAATTAGAATCATAAAAATACATAATTCAATGTGGGCTGTTCATTAACATTTCTTTGCCTAAACTAAATAGATTAATTTTATAAGTGTTTGAGATGAAGAACCAAGTAAGGGTTTCCATTATTAGGTATATAAAATTTGTTAACTCTGACAAACTTTAGCAGTTTTGGAAATCCTATAACATTTTCGACAGTTATAAATAAATTTTTAAGTTCTTTTGCCATCTTCCATTTTAATCTATTTAGATTTTTGTCATTTTAGGTGTGTTATTGATGAAATATGGGCCAATTTGTTTGGTCTATTAGCTGCTCATCCAGTAAAACCCTTGGTATCCCTACCTCAGGAGGTACAAAACAACGCAAGAGAGCTTGGCGAGCTTTAACTTTTAGAGTTGCTTCCTTTCTAATCGAGTCTAAAATCTTATCAATTGACTCTTCACAATTCATGCTAGGTTCGTTAATTCTACTTCCAACAATTTCCCTCTATGTTCTTGATTTTTGGTTCTTCATTTTGTGATTTTTAATTATTTTTTTATTTCATTCACTTTTCAATAAATATCAAGTTCTGTTTTTCAAAACATGGAATAATAGCCTAAACTATTGGATGGGACTTTTGTGAATTTTGTCACTAAGGCACAAAATATATGAGAGCAAAATCTACATTAGGTTTGTAGCATATTAGTATTGACACAAATCCTTATTATGTTATATATTAAAGTGAAACCATTTAGCACATGAATATGGGAGTAAGATATATTGTATATGTGTTATAGGATATTTTTATAAAATCTACATTTGTTCCATATTGTACTAGATTAATGAGAATTTTATAGTTAGTGTTGAGCAATGATTTCATTTATTTGGTTGTTGGTGATATTTGAGCTTTATGGCCTTTTTAAAACAAGGCTGCTCTTGAATTAATTTGTATCTATGCTAATGGTGTATATACTAAGAATTTTAATACTAATGGCAGGCAAGCTTTTGATAAAATCAGGACAACTATTTTTGGGGCCTGCAAAAGTAGAAAATGAAAATTCTGGAAATGTGTAAGTTAGCTATCTATCTTAATTATTGAGAGATAAACAGAGGTGGAGTGATTCTACTTTTGTCTGCAAAGTTTTACAAGGCAGGAACGTTATCATGGGGGAGCTTTAACTGTAAAGCCAGAGAGAAGAATGAAGCAATCCAAGAGAAAGTCTTTGGGATACAATGTAGAGCCAACAACATTATTATGGGGGAGCTTTAGCTATAAAGCCAGAGAGAAGAACGAAGTAATAATCCAAGAGAAACTCTTTGGGATACAGTGTAGAGTCAACAACAATATGCTTGCACCTGTTTTCTCATATTTAGTATGACAATTTAAGCAAAAATCTTATGCAGAAGGTTATTTATATTGATAAAATATAGTTAGTGAAGTTGCCCCTGACCAATTTAATAAGATTTTGTTGAGTTGATTTGCAAAACTTTTCAAATATTATAAATTTTTGTTATTAGTGCATGTCGTATATTTTTACTTTTTGTTAATGTTTTCTTTTAGATGTGATATGTAATATTTTGATTTGAAATTTTACCCTTTTTGTTGTGCAGGCAATAACCAATGTTTAAACATCATATTATTTTTCAGAATTTTGTCGGTAGACTAAGAAATATGAGACAAGATCACTATATATATATATACACACACACACACACCTTGGCTGACCAACTCAAATCCTTTACATTCTAATGAATTATGTGTATTGCTTTGAATATTAGTGTCGTAATTAACCATTTGTGTGACTATTCCTTAAAATCCATAATGAAAAGGTCCATTTATCTTAACTAAATTTCTCTCAACCCTCCAAAAACATTAATAGTGATATTCATTTTCTCACTGAATTGACCACTCCTTAAATGGAAAATTTTAGTATTTCTAAGAACTTTCCCGTGCATCGCATGAGTTAGTGACTAGTTATTATTGTTAGGGCATATGTGATTCAATGTTTAGAACATATGTCACTATTTTATGTAATTGGCTAATCCTTTGACAAAACGTACTTTACTTGTAATTGGGTAGATCTAGGATATGTTTAATGCTTCAAGAAACAAAGTTTCAAGTTCAAATGTTAAAGCCATGCAAGTCTGTCCAAGAATCAAGTCAGAAAGTGCAGGATTTTAAATCTCAACAGCTAGCTCAATAGCTAGCATCTATCGAGGTTTAAAGAGAGCTGTTTCAACCCGAGGCTCGACAGCTGCTCGACAAATAGGGTATCTGTCAAGATTTATGAAGTTCAGATTTTCATCCAATCTGTGAATGTATGTTTGGGCTTTCTTTTCTCACAAACCTAAACATATATAAGGATTATTTTAAGGGCCAAAAAAGGTTACGCACAGTTGCACAAGAGCACAATTCCATAGTGTGAAGAAGAGTGTGACCGGAAACCTAGTTTGCCGTAGTTCTTGAAGAAGTTGTTGTGTTTTTACACCATAGGGTTTTGTGACCAAGCAACTTCATTATCTTCATTGTGTGATGAACAGAAGAACTTTGCAGCCAACAACCTTATCAAGTTGGTGATTAAGTTGTATACTGGGATCCGCACAATTGGTTAGTCATGTACTAGGAGTCGTGCATTGAAAAGGAGAGATTGTCACTAAGGCAGCTGCCTCTGGAGAGATTAGAGGCATATCTATTTGCAGAAATGGACCTCGATTAACCCACTTATTTTTTGCAGATGATAGCTTACTTTTCTGCAGAGCTTCGGTTCAAGAATGTATGCACATCCAAGACAAAAGCTGAATAGAGATAAAACCACTCTCTTTTTCAGCAAAAACATGGATAGAGGTATCCAAGATTCCATCAAAGACCTGCTAGGTGTTCCTGAAATTAAGCAGTACGAAAAATATTTAGGCTTGCCATCTTTTGTGGGAAGGATTAAAAAAGCAAGCTTGGCCTTCATCAAAGATCGGGTTTGGAAGAAGCTTCAAGGGTGGAAGGAGAAACTCCTATCCTAAGCTGGGAGGGAAGTTCTTTTGAAAGCGGTAGTGCAAGCCATCCCCACTTATTCTATGAGTTGCTTTAAACTTCCTATTACACTATGCCATGAGATGGAGGCTATGATTAGAAAGTTTTGGTGGGGTCAATGAGGAACTAGAAGGCGTATTCATTGGGTTAAATGGAGTAAAATGTGTAGGCCTATATCTCTTGGATGTATGGGTTTTTGGGAATCCAAAAGTTTAATGATGCTATGCTTGGCAAGCAAATTTGGCGCTTATTACAAAACCAAGATTCTCTATTCTTCAAGTTCTTCAAAAAAAAAATTTTCCCACATGGGACCATTTTTGATGCTAAGGAAAATAAAGGGTCTTTTGCTTGGAGAAGCATTTTGAAGGGAAGAGAAGTTATTAGGCGAGGAATAAAATGGAGGATAGGGAATGGTTCTAAGGTTCGCATTTATTGTGATGCTTGGCTACCTGGGCCTTGGCAAGGCGCTATTATATCCCCTGTAGTAGATGGCCAAGCTGATGTGATGGTTTATAGCCTAATAAATCATGAGAGCATGTGTTGGAAGGAGGATGAGATTGATAGGATTTTTGTACTCGAGGAAGCTGCAATCATTAAGGCCATTCCCCTTAGCCTGTTCAATAAGGAGGACATTCCATATTGGCCCCACAATTGGGATGGGGTCTTCTCAGTCAGATCTGGTTACCAGCTATTATTGGACCAAGCTGAAGTAGAGGTAGCAAGCAACTCAAATGAAGGGGAAACTTCGAGGGTGTGGAAGTCTATTTGGCGTCTTTGAGTTCCAAATCGAGTTAAGTCCCTTATGTGGCATGCTGGGAACAATGCTTTACCAACTCGGGCTAACCTTGTCAAAAGGAAAGTGTTAGATGATGCTCTATGTCAAGAATGCAAGCTATACGCAGAGGATAACATGCATGTGATCTGGTCCTCTCTGAAATTGAATGATACATGGAAAGTTCATTTTGGTCAACTGAAGGCAAACACAGTACATTGTGCATCCTTTCTCCAAGTCATTGATAGAGCTTCACTTGTAAAAACCTCTTTCGAGCTTTTTGCAATGACGATCTCTGCAATTTGGATGCGGCGCAATAAAGTCCAGCTGGGTGAAATGGCACTTCCAATGGGATAGATTCCGGCCTCGGCTTATGATGCTCTTCAGGAGTTTCAGCAGCTGCGTCCTATGCATGCCAAGATACCAAGGACAGCTCGTGCAGTGCATTGGAGGCCACCACCTGAAACCTATGTCAAGGCGAACTTCGACAAAGCGGTTTTCTCACAGGATGGACTAGCTGGCATCGACATTATAATCCAGAATGAACAAGGATTAGTTATGGCTGCTCTCTCATAACAAATTCCACTACCTACTTCGATGGAGATGGTGGAAGTGTTAGCGACTTGCTGGGCTTTGGTTTTTGCTAAGGAACTCGGTTTTGACAAAGTGATTGTGGAAGGAGATTCTGCAAACACTATTACCTCTATTAATGGAGGTCACATGGATCACTTGGCTTTGGGTCATGTTTTGTTGGATATCAAAAGTTTATTTTCTTGTTTTTCGCATATTTCAATTGAGCGTATTACTAGAGAAGGAAACTGTGTGGCACACAAGCTTGCTAGACGAGCTGCCAATTATCCTTTTTTGGTCTGGATGGAGTCGATTCCACCAGACATTCTTGAGGTGTACCAACTTGATTTATTGAGGATGCAATAATAAGATCTCTACGCCTGAGGGGATTTTTCTCCAAAAAAAAAAAAAAAAAAAAAAGTTTACGTTGCAAATTGTTAATGGTTGATAATGCAAAAAATTAGTAGTTGAGCTCCTCATTGTAGCGGATGGATGAAGTTGTGATTGAGTTCGTCTTTGTTGAAGGAAAACCTGCAAAATGAATTGGGTGTAAGAGTAATACACCGATGTGGCGTCAGCCAAACCGCCTTCGATACTTAAGTCAGTAAAGGAGAAAGATTTTAAAGAGAATAGGCCTATAATGTCAATCCCCCATTTTGTGAAGTAATCATTTGTGACGATTAGAAATCTGAGTTGCTTCTTCCTTAAGGGGAATAGGTCCATAATGCCGATCCCCCATTGGGCGTAAGGCCATGGTGAGGATATGGGTGTCATCGTCTCTTCTGGTCTCATCTGGACATTTGCGAAGCGTTGATACTTATCACATGCTCTGGCGATGTCATGTGTGTCCTTTTGTAAGGTCGGCTAGTAATATCCTTCTTTGAGTTCCTTTCTTGCTAAAGATCTTGCCCCAACATGATTTCCACCAATTCCCTTGTGTATCTCGCGGAGCACATAGTCTACTTCTTCTGAGCTGGCACACCTTAGATATGGAAGTGAGTACCCTCGTCTGTACAGCACATCGTCAATAATGATGAAGCGAGCTGCTCTAATATGTGTCTTCCTTGCTTCCGTCTTATCTTCTGGGAGCCATTCTTCTTTCAAGTAACAGACGATGGGAGTCATCCACTCGTCTTGTTTTTTTATCTTTAGAACTTGCTCACCCTCTGGGCTTGGTTGCCCCCTTATCTTTATACATAGTTTGGAGGTCGCATTGTAGTCGTCTAATGAGGCCAATCTTGCAAGAAAGTCAACTTCTGCATTTTTGGCCCGAGGGATTTGCGCAAAGTCTAGGCTATCAAAATGCTGTGAGAGTCATTGGACAGTCTTCACGTATTTCTGCATCCTTCCTTCTTAGGCTTCAAAATCTCCCTTCTTTTGTCCAATTATTAGTTAAGAATCAATTTGGACGATGAGATTTTTTGCTCCTGGAACTTTTGCTAGACTTAGCCCTATTAGCAATGCTTCGTATTTTGCCTCGTTATTCGCTGCTAAGAATTGCAATCTGACCGCATACTTCAATGTCTCTCCTTTTGGAGATATGAGCACTACTCTTGCTTCCCACTTTGTTCGTGGCAAACCCATCTATTTAGATCATCCATGTGTCCATGGGAGGTTCTTCTTCCTTATAAGGGTAAGTGAATTTTGCAATGAAGTCCACTAGCACTTGGGCTTTGATTGCTACTCGAGGCCAATATTTGATGTCAAACTGGCCTAGTTCAATTGCCCATTGAATGAGTCATCCTACTGCATCTATCTTGTTCATCGTCTTTCTTACTGGTTGGTTTGTCATGACGACGATGAAGTGTGCTTGGAAGTAAGGACAGAGTTTCCTAGAAGCGACCAACAATGCGAAAGCTATCATTTCCATCCTTGGGTAACTTCTTCTCCCTGGAATGCTTGGCTGGTATAGTATATTGGCTTCTAGATATTCCATTCTTCTCTGATCAGTGCCGAACTTACTGCAGTGTGAGATATTGCTAAGTAGAGGTACAACTTCTCTCCCATCACTAAGGGCCTTAGCAGTGGTGGCTTTGTCAAGTACTCTTTTAACTTGGCAAGGGCTTCTTCGCATTCGTCAGTCCACTAAAAGCCTTTTTTAATACCTTGAAGAATGGCATGCACTTGTCTGTTGCTCTAGAGACGAATCTGTTTAGGGCTGCAACCTTTCCTGTCAAGCTCTACACCTTTTTCACTATTTTTGGTGATTTGACCTTGATTATTGCCTTCAGTTTGTCTGGATTTGCCTCTATACCTCGTTGGGACACCATGAATCCTAAGAATTTTCCTGAAGCAATAGCAAAAACACACTTAGTAGGGTTTAATTTCATATTGTACTTACATAGTATGCTGAAGGTTTCTTTTAGATTGTCCAAGTGGTTGGCTTCGTCCAGCTTTTCACCAGCATATCGTCTACGTATACCTCCACATTCCTTCCAATTTGGTGAGTGAACATGCGGTTCACCAATCTTTGGTATATGTGTTCTTCAATCCAAAAGGCATAACTTTGTAGGAGTACAACCCTTGGCTAGTGATGAACGAGGTCTTCTCTTGATCGTCTTCATCCATAAGGATCTGGTTGTATCTAGAAAATGCGTCCATGAAACTTAAGAGCTTATGTCCAGCAGTTGAGCCTACCAGTTGATCAATCCTCGGTAAGGGGAAGCTATCCTTTGGGCAGGCTTTATTCAGGTCTGTGAAATCCACGCACATTCTCCATTTGCCATTGTTCTTCTTTACCATCACCATGTTTGCTAGCCAATCTGGGTAGAAGACTTCCTTGATGAAACCAGCTTCTAGTAACTTCTCTACTTCTTCAGTTACAACTTTATTGCGCTCTGATGCAAATATTCTCTACTTCTACTATACAAGTTTGCATTTTGGGTTAACGTTGAGACGATTCTGTATGATCTTTCTATCAATTCCGGGCATATCCTCGTGTTTCCAGGCGAAAGTATCTTGGTTTGCCCTTAAGAAGGAAATCATCTTCTCTTTCTCTAGAATTGGGAGTGCTGATCATATCTTTAATACCTTTGTTGAATCTCCTGGGAAGATCTCAACTTCTTGTGGTGTTTCTAACGATTCGAGGAAGGGCACTAGCTCATTGATTACCCACATGTAGTTCTCCCCAGATGCTAAGGCAACTTGGTAGCATTCTCTTGTCAGAACTTGGTCTCCTTTGATTTCTCCTACTCCATGGGTTGTTGGAAACTTTACCTTCAAGTAATATAGGGTTGCTTGATGCCGTGACCGTCTTTCTCTGAGAAAACAATATTAGATTCGTCATTCTTTGGCTTCTTTATTGGAGGGAGCCACGAATGGACACTGCTTATTTCTCTCCCATGGGCTTTTTTTAGGGACTTCAGTGTTTCACTTGTTGTTAGTCCTCCCAAGATCGTCTTTATCTCTCCTGCAGGAGGTTTGCTATGTCCTGCTCCCTGATTTCTATCCTGGTTGTCCTTCTGTTGGTATCTATGGAGCTCTATTTTCCTAACATACTTTTGTAACTTTCCCTATCGGATTAAAGTCTCCACTTGGTTTTTTAAATGCCTACACTCGTCAGTGCGATGCCCGTGGTCCTGGCTTCAGCCATTGCAGGGGGGATCATCCCTTATCTGCATCAAGACCTGCTTAATTGGCATTATCAAAAGAGTAAAGTTAGTGAACTTTGGCTTCCTGTCCGAAAGTTCTTCTTTTTCCTTGTGGTCTACCTAACACTTCGTTTCTCTTTCTTCTTATCGTGATTACCGCTTGTTCCTTCGTCTCTCTTCCTTTTTTTCTTTCATTTCTTTTGCGAGCACCATGTCTTCTGCATTCATGTACTTCTGAGCTTTTTGAAGCAACTCCGCGACTGTTTTTGGTGGACTTTTAGTGATTGAGAAGAAGAAATCCTCAGGCAGCAATCTTGCTTGGAAAGTTGTTAGGATGACTTGATCTTCAACTTCATCTACCTATAGTAGCTCCTTATTGAATTGGGTAACATACTATCTTAGTGATTCTCCTTCTTCTTGTTGAATGTTGAGAAGATGGCCAGTTGGATTTTTGTGTCTTTGCCCCCCGATGAAATGACGAACAAAACCCTTGCTGAGTTGTTCGAAATCTATAATAGTTCTTGGGGTATCTTGCCAAACCATACTCTGGCTGCTCCCTTCAGTGTTGTTGGAAATGCCCTACATATCACCTCATCTATGGTTATCTACAATAGCATCAATGTCTTGAATGATTCAAAGTGATCCAAGGGATCCATGGAACCGTCATACGACTCCAATTGTGGGAGATAGAATTTCGGTGGGAGGGGACGGTTCAATACTTTAGTAGTGAATGGTGAGTCCATCCTTCGAATCATCCCATCCAGATTCTCCCTACCTTTGTCCCTCATAGCACTTTTTAGTTTGTCCATCTCCTTCCTTATGTTGCAAAGCTCATTCTCCATCCTAGTGGGATCTTTTCTTGAGGTCCTATCTCACTTGTTAGCTTGAGAGTTTGATTCTTCTTCACTTTGGTTTTCACCCGTTTGCCAACGTTCTGCGTTTTGGGACTTCATTGTCTTTCGTAGTTCTTCATTCTGGTGAGTCAGCTCTTCCACATTAGCTAGGAGGGCCTGGATTTGTTGTTGTTGCACAACTTCTGGCTGTGGTGCAATTTCTATTTCCATTTTGTACTTTGAGGAACTCTTTTGTCATTGGGAAAGATAGCTTGAATGATTAGCATTTCCTATAGACGGCGCCAAACTAATGATGCAAAAAATCAGCAGTTGAGCTCTTTGTCGTAGCGGATGGACGAAGTTGTGATTGAGTTCGTCTCTGTTGGAGGAAAACCTACAACATGAACTGGGTGGAAGAGTAATACACCGATGTGGCATCAGCCAAACTGCCTTTGATGCTTAAGTTAGTAAAGGAGAAATATTTTATAGTGGTGTGCTTAGATGAAAACTAGTAATAAATTATTATTTAAGTTTTGTTGTAAAAATATTGTGGGTGTAGCACTAAACTTACCATTAAAAAAAAAAAAAAACCTCATATACAATATGCAAAAAAAATTGTATATAAATTTCCGTGATATTAATAAATATAAGCAGAAACTTTATTGGTATATATATATATATATATATATTTTTTTTTTTTTTTAAAACAACTTTATTGGTACTTATCGTGAGGGAATTGGGAAGTCCAATTATAGATCAGCGACGGTGCTGTGCTCATGACCTTTATTAATTAATTAACTGAGGCAAAATTAGTGGTTCTTCATGTTAATAGTTCTTTAATGGCGTCTTAGAGTACTCCTTGTGAAAAATATGGTTTTTATTTATATGATTGTAAATGTTATGGGTCTCAAGCTTTTTTTATTTATACATGTAGTTTTCAGTTTGCTCAATTAGTGTATTATTGTCAAATAAGATATTTTGAATTCGCATCTCACCTACACTAAATGCCAATTTGGTGTCTGGACTTTTTTTTTGTTTTGAGGGGGTGTCTGGACTTAATAATAAAGAGCAATCATATTAATGCCATAAACTGAAATTTTATTGTATATATATATATATATATATTATTTATATATATAATATATATAATATAATATAAAAATAAGAGTACTCACATAAGTGACTATATAATAGCATAAAAAATATATATATAAAATGCCTGAAATTGATCCACATCAATTAGTGTATAGTTGTGTAAATTTGCAAGTTTTCTACAATAACTATGTAAATTTACACTGATACCTATCATCTTATATTTAGTTTTTCATTCTTTCTTTACATATTCTGAAGATGAAAGAAGAGAGTGAATGGTAGTTGTGTGAAGAAAGAAAAAACAATTAAAATCTGATGTAGGATATTTTAAAAAATTGAGTATGTAAAATAAAAAAATAAATTCTTATATTAAAATAAACAAAAAAAAAAAAATGGCAAGAGTTAATGAGAATGCTCTAGGAGCATTTGGTTTGTTGTAATGTGTCTTTAATGTGATGCACATTACGATTATGTGACATTAAAGTTTTTTTTTTTTTTTAGCATTACTATCATCTAAAATTACAAAATATATCACATCACCTTGATTTCATCGCATTCCTAAAATTGTAATATTGTATTGAGATTATATTAATATAAAATTATAATAATATAATATTACGGTGTAACGTAACATCACTTGGACAAAGCGCCCTAACTTCTATCCAACCTTTGATTAGTCTATCTCACTTATAATTGATTATGTCTTTCAAGTCCAATGCACCGCAGGAATCTCACATCAATCTATCGTATGAAGACGTAAACAGCCAACACGTTGGTTGGTTCAGTAGTAAGGAGCTTGTGGCCCTGCTTGTCAGGTTTGGGTTCGAGTCACCTCCACAGCCAATTGTTGGTGGGCATCCTTAGTGGGGTTGACCCCCTACACGATTTGGCTAGAACGGCCTGAGCCTATGTCAGATCGGCGCCCTGCCCGGGGGTAAAATATAGCCATAAAGGCCCCCTTTTTTTTCAACCAAAAAAAAAAAAAAAAAAGACGTAAACAAAATAAGAATAAAAAATAGACGGTATCCATGTGTTTGTGTGGTAGGGATCTAGGGACTAGGATGATTAATAAATAAATAAAATTGGTAGCCTCCTCGTGTTCCAAATTCTGCAGTGTCATTTCAGTGGCAACTTGGGAAGCCTGGTCAGATAGGTGGGGCCAAGCTAAACTTGGCTCTGGTTCGTTGGTTTAAATACTCGTTGAATACAACTGAAGTCTTAGGCCACCACCCAACACAAATCTCAATCCCTCTTCTTTGTCTCATACTATAGAGAAGGGGGGAGTTTTTGGAAGTTTGTGTGAATGGATCGGCAAAGGCAGAGTGAGTCACGACAAAATCTGTCTGAGGTTAACGTTGTTGTTGTTGCTGATTCTACTGCCTCTAATGGCCGCCTTCTCCACCTTCATGCTCTAAGTACTGATTCTGCTTCCCTTCTGAAGAGGGTAAAATTAGGGATGACAGGTCTATCTAATGGACGGATCTTAAGGCCACGTGGCATCCACACGGTTTAAGTGGCCTCCAAGAAATCCTAAATGAACACAACTTGCATCTTATGATTAACCCTAATTAATAGAATCCCAACATGAAAGGGATCCTGTAATATACGCCCATTAATAATGATCTTTTCTGTAAGGAAACACCTTCCTGCGCAAGAAAGGAAGGTCGGTTCTACACTACTATAAAAACTCAAGACCCTCAAAAAATAAGGTAGATACTTTAGAGTTGTGAAAAGTTCTCTAATTTAACTTTCGGAGGGTCTTTAGCCGGTACCATACCGGTACTCTCCTAAAGTCTTCTTGTGAGGACTGTGCAAGTGTTATCTCGGAGGGTTTGGTTTTGTTTTGTGTGGTGCAGGTGTTCAGGGGCTACCATTACAGCAGCGTATTGAGGTTGGAATGCTTTACCAGGCTTGAAAGGATGATTTCTATTAAGTGTCATCTCCTGTCTATGTGATTTTTAGTAATATACATGTATACAACATAAGTCTTAGCAAAAGAGAGAGTGATAAAGACCAACATAAGTCTTAGCAAAAGAGAGAGTGATAAAGACCAGAATTAATGAATTGGGGTGAACCAGAGGTTTAGACCAACATCTACAATTTATTAGGGATTTTGTGGATTGATCCATTTCCCCATAGCTCTCCTTGTTGTATGTTTAGATAGATTTTTATTTAGACTGTACCAGAATCAAGAAACGAACCCTCTAACACAAAAAGGCTTATGAAAATTTTGAAGTCGTTTGAAAAATTCGAGTTCCTTCATACTTGTATTTTTCCTTCCATATTAAGGAGAATCATTGTTTTACGCACCAAAGAAAATCTTTGTATTTTATACTAAGGAAAAACCTTTCCTTTGATGCTAAGGAAATTCAAATAAAATTAAATTAAGAATTTGATGCAATTTTCAATTGAGACAAAACTAAACAAATATTTCACATAACTAATGATTCTTGTTATCATACGTCAATCGGTACTCTAAAATTAAAGCAAAAATTGGAAGTGAAAACACTATTATTAAAAAAATTGATTAGTAACAAGCGTTGATTGCAACATATATGTAAGATGGATGTCCTATCTCATGTAAACACAGTCATATATGGTCATGGATCTCTATACACACATGGTCATGTACGTTCCCCACCGTCATGGTCATGTATGTTTGATCACCTGATGATGACTTAGTAGTACTCATCACACCCTGCATGCTCAGCTGATATTCGCCTTCACACATGATCTGCTCCTTATTCACACCCTGATCATCAATTTTGGATCCACAAATAGGGCAGGTACTATGCGCCGAGAGCCAAGTGTCAAGGCAATCAGGATGAAAGACGTGCTTACAAAACGGAATCACCTTCACCTTCACGGCTTCGGCCTCATCCTCGCCATTGTTCTCCTCGAAATCAGTGAGACAAATAGCGCAGCTGTCAATTTGGTACAAATTTTCGTAGAGGTCGAGTCCTTCCCCACGGCCAGCACGTTTGGCGGTGGGATCCTGCCCTTCAGAAGAATTGGCAGGCAATGTGTTGAGTCGGCCATGGCCATGATCATCAGTACTCTGAGTCTCCGAAAATATTATGCGGATTATTAACGAAACGTGACACACGAACCAATAAAATAATACCAGCATAATAAAAGGGAAATCCAAAATTCCACTTTCGTTATTGTAGCTGTCCGGACGTGGACATGGTGCGTTATGGTCGAAGGCTATGTTGTTTTGACAAGGTTCCATTGTTTCTTAGATTTGGGTATGACTAATAAAAGAAGACTAGAAGAGAAACTAAGTGTAAGAGAGAGAGAGAGAGAATTAGGTTTGGGTAGTGTGGGAGTGAGTCTGAGAGATCTCTTTATTATATAGAGATACGCCACAAACCGACTTAGAGAGAAAAGGGCATGCCCTAGTCTCAAGAGTACACGTAATTTAAAACCCTAGTTAATTAATTACTTTAGTCGGTGGGATGAGATCGCAAGACAATGTGCCCTTTTTATTATTATTATTATTATAGGATGACACACCGTTTTTCTAGATTGTCTGGTTAATTAATTCCCTGCAATTGTTTAACAGTTTAAGCAGTAAAAAGACACTTTGTATAACGAATTTATTGGAGAATAGATGAATGATGTGGGTGATGTACAGTACAAAGTCTTAGTAATAGTGAATATCTCTCTCTCTATATTCTATATATATATATATATATATATATAACCGAAGCTTTTTGAAGCTTCCACAATTTTTCACGTCAGCATAATATAAATAAATAAATCTAATAAAACTTTTTTAGAACCCGACTCTACCTTTCCCTTCCACGAAGACTCTGCCTTTCCCTTTCATGGAGCTATGCCAAAGGCCAAACCAACTCCCCAAATCCCAGATCTCTACCTTTGACAAACAAAATGCAAACCCTTTCTCTTTCCTCCACCGTTTCCCTTCTCCTTCCTCCAAAACAAAACAAACAAACAAAAAAAATCCCGACTATTAGCGAACTGAAAACCAGCATAAGAAACCTCCTTCTCTCCCATTCCGGTCTTTATCTCAAATAATCCAAAAAACCCAATCATTGCTTTCAGATACGCTTCTTTTCATCTTCTTAATTGTTTCTCCCTCAGCCTCAGGCCTTAATTCTCTCTCTCAATTGAAGTTTTCTGTTTTCAACTTTTCCGGTCCCAACTCCATCAAACCCGTTTCCCATTTTTCAACTTTCAAAGCATTTGATAGAAGAAGAAGAGAAAAAGGCAGTGGATCTTATTGTGGGCAAAAGAAAATAAAAATAAAGAGAAGATGAAAGAGATGACAGAGAGATACGGAGGGCACTATGAGAGAAAAAAAAAATTGCTTTGGAGTTATGAAATTTTATATTTGTAGCTGTGGGTGATACCAACGATGGCAGAAATATTGCTTCAGCATCGGCGTTGAAATTCCAAGACTTTCAAGAAAAGAGTTTGGAACATTATACCTGGTGCTTAACATGGAATGCATGGAGGGACAGGAATGGGAGTGCATTTGAAGAGTAAGAACCATATAAAGAGATTTCAATCTCAGTTTCCATAACTATAAGAAAAGTTACAGTGAAGAAAAGAAAGAGGAGAAAAAAGAAGAAGAAAGAGATGAAAAAGAGTTACCGTGAGAGGAAATAATAATAATGTAGGGAGGGGTAGATTTTAGCAAAATTGAAAAAGGAAGCTTCCTAGAAGGTGCGTGATATATAAACACCCTTCTATATTTACTAAATTACAAAAATACAAATTTGATATATAAACTTCCAATTTGCTTTTAAGATATCCTTTTACCGTTTTACGTGCATTAGATTAATAATAATAATAATAATAATAATAATAATAATAATAATATATTATTATTATTATTATTATTATTATTATTATTATTATTATTATTATTATAGAACTAACTTATATATATTAGCAATAACCCAAAATAAGTCAGTACTGAAATATTATATAGAAAATGTTAGGGACACAACTTTTGTATTGTGGCGTTGTGGGATTTTTAGTATCTTTAGCATTGCCCATATTCTATTCTAATAGACAAATTGAAATGGGTATCGAAATTGCATTCATAACATAAAAATGAAACTTTTTAAAAGGTACATATTATATAAATGACTTACTTATTTAAAAAGAAAAAAATATATACTAAATGTGTTACATTTAGTATTAATATTATTAATATTTCATCTTTAACATATATTTTATGTTCCTTTCTACCTATCTACCATTACTATTATTAAAATAATTGGTATGGAACAGACAATAAAGAAAAAAAATTAATGCTAAGGCAAATATAAATTTTTGCTAGATTTTGCTAATAAATCATTACTCTTAAAAAATTAAAAATAATAATTCAAAGGTTTATGTATTATGTTTTCTTTTTAAGAAAATATACTATAAAAAATGCAATTATCTATGAATAATTCAAAGGTTTATGTATTATGTTTTCTTTTTAAGAAAATATACTATAAAAAATGCAATTATCTATGAATATATGATTTAATTTGTAAGTCATTTTATTATGTCAAATTCTTTTTCTTTTTCTTTTTCTTTTTTAGTTATACGGTGTCATTATGATTTGTTTCTTTAAAAAAATGCTATTTATGACTATAACTTATTTTAGAATGAATGCAATGTCTATTGGATAGTTTATATCAATAATTTTCAAATGGCATCTTACATTGTATTATTAATGTCATTTCCTATTTAAAAGCATTTCATACATTTATGCTAAATATTCCTCTCTTTTTTAGTTATTATTATGCTAACTATTTCAACTTAAATATAATGATACTCTCTACTAAACTCATTTTATAGTTTTTCCCGTGCATTGCACGGGTTTAGCGACTAGTATATATATATAACCAAAATCTCTAAAACTCCCATAATTTTCCACGTCAGCATTTAAAATTTTTTTTTTTTTTTAAACTTAATTTAAAAATAAATCTAATTTTTTCCCCACCAAATACATGTTACAAAACCCGATACCTCTTTAAAACCAAAAAAAAGGAAAAAAACCTCTCTTCTCATCTCACACACTAACATCTCCTTCCCCTAAACCTAAAACTCACCATTTCCTTCCTCCAAAATCAAAACCCAAAACTCAGATTCTCCCACCATCGTTGCCGCCGCCACCACGGATCGATGTCACCACGGAAAGGCAACCTACTGAATGATGCAAAATCTCACACAACCACCATCACTCCTGATGATGCTGAAAAAATCACCAATAGGTCACACAGCACTCGCACACTCGAAGTAGACTTGCACAACAAAATAATAGAAGACCTCACAGAGAGCACCGGTGTGGTGCCGGCCAAATACCCTCCGAATGTCAAGTTAGAATTATTCTCACAACTCTAGAGTGCTAGAGAGGGTAAATTACGCGTACCTTGATTTGTGAGGGTATTGGGGCTTTTATAGTAGTAGAAGGTTGGCCTTTTTTCCTTGATGTAGAAGTCTTTTCCTTATAGGACTCTACTTGAATAATCCCAAACATGATGGGAAAAATATTTCCTTGTAGAGTGGGTCTTTCATTAAGCACGTATCTTCTAGAATTATCCTTGCACTAGGATTCTGATTTCCTTTAGGATTCTCTCGGATTTCAAACGTGTGCAACAAGTATTTTAAGTCATGCTAGGCCCTGGGCTCTCTCCTATTTAACGGTCCAAGATTATTTGGGTTGAGGGTTGAAGATTATTGAAGTTGACGGTTGAAGTTTCTTGAAGTTGACGGTTGAAGTTTCTTGAAGTTGACAGTTCTTAAAGGGGACACAAACTGCGAACATTTGCTGACAGGTTGTCAAGCATTTATGAGGCATGCCACGTGTCACTTTTTGATTGGATTTTGTACCGGATCGAAGTGTCGCTTCGTCTTCCATGCATCTCTCATATATATAACACACTTCTCCTCCCTCATTTCTACAATTTTCAGCCAAAACATATTGTCAGAGCGCCGTCGTCAACCTTGTCAGAGCACTCCGTCGAACATCTGTACCGTCAACTTTCCGTTACTCAAAGCGGTGAGTATTTATTATTATTTTTTCCAAGTCTTGCATTTTGTGCTTACATTTTACTAGACCTACACACCCGTCAGTCACTACTAGATCCGTCAGTCTTAGGTTTTGTCGTCAATTGTAGGCAATGTCTAGTGCGTCAAGTAATCAGTCAATAGTTCGTGATGGGGCGGAATACGAGGAAGTGTACCCGTCCGGTCATAAAGAGTCAGAGAGTCCCGGCGAAGAGAGGAGTCCATCCGCCTCTTCCTCGTCCTCAACAAATGAGGATATGGAGATGGTTGAAGTAGAAGATATGTCTGACGAGGGCAAGGATCAACCATTGGGATACGTCATCGGTGTTGATGGACTTAGGGAGTTCATCATGCTACCAGAGTGGACGGTGCATAAATTCACATCCGTCATCAGGGAGAAACATTTCAGCACTTTTAGGGCTAACTTTCAAATTCCAGACTACATTCCAATCCGTCTACCCTACGTATCAGAGAAATACTATTACGACGAGGTAGAAGGTGTCGGAGTGTACGAGCAGATTCTGAAGGCGAGACTTAGGTTTCCGCTAAGTACCCTACATAGAGAACTTTTAAAATATTTGGGTTTGTCCGTCACCCAAATATCCCCAAACGCCTGGAGGGTCTTCATAGTAATGGAGATTCTCTATGGTGCTATGACAGACGGCGCTAGGAGGCTGATGGTGCGTGAATTCCTTCATTGCTACCATCCAGAAGAAATTGACAGGTCAAGGGGAATGTATAGTTTTGCCAGTAGGAGCCCATTGTTGAAGGTTATTTTTGAAACACCCGACTCAAATAGAGACTGGAAGAGTCGTTACTTCTTCCTAGAAGGTGACGAATGGATGAGCCGTCCAGGAGAGACGGAGTATATGCCCGTCGACACAACTTGGGGAGTATTACATCCATCTCATATGCATCCATCCTAAATTGCAAATACTTTTTATATTCATCAGCTATGGTTCTTTCTTCTAATCGTCCATTTTCTCTGCAGGTAGACAACGCCCACAAGTTAGTATTGAGGAGTTTAGCTTTCTCGAGAAGATTTTTCAGAAGACCAAGCCGGAAGAAAGGACTTGGGCAAAGTTGGTAAACCCAAGCACCATTTACTGGTATTGTGACGGTCCTGAACCCACTCCTGAAGCCGTCACATATAATGAAAGAATTCACAGACGTAAGTCCGTCAACCTTTATTTTGTATAAACGGCTTCAACTTAGTTAATGACTTTATCCGTCATTTTTTGTAGAGATGGACGATGCCAAGAGGAGGGCTCTGATAAAGGCACAGGCTGCCAAAAGAAAATAATCCGGCGAGGTGGTTCCTAAGGGGACGGCTCCGTTGATAAAAAGAAAGCCTCCGTCCAAATCTGACCATCCACAAAAGCAGCAGAAAGTCTCTCTAGAACCTGTCATCAGGTTAATGGCTGAGGGTGTGAAGACCGTCACCCCAGTAAAGCATGGGTTCGGCAAAGGTTTGATGAAGGCCCCGTCCACAAGCCAAGAGAAGCCTTCTCCTCTCCTTCGTGATGACTCCAAATTCGCCCTAAAGAAGCTTTCTTCTATAATCTCGTCTGAGGATTACGAGGATTTGGGTAATCACTCGATGGAGGCGATAGGGGAGACGGGTCTCTTTGCTGTTGCACAAGTAGTGTTTGTCCGTCGGTTTTCGCTCGTCCACTTTACTTTGGTTTTTTTTTTTTTTTTTTTTTCTAACATTCTTAACTTGTTTGTTTCAGTCCTTGGTCATGATGAAGGGCCTAATGGACCGGTGTCTTAACCGTGAGGTGGCCCTGGAACGCGTTCGAGCAAAGGCGGAGCAGATGGAGAGTGAGCTGAGTCAACTTAGCAAGTGGAAGTCCACTATGGAGAAAAAGTTTGACCTTTCAGAACAGGTAAGGAAAGAGCTTGAGCAAAAGACGGATGAGGCTGGGAAGGCCCTGGAGGCCAAAGAAAAGGAAATCCAAGACTTGAAGGAAACGCTCCGTCAAGCTAAGGAGGTAGCGGTGGGAGAATACCATGATTCCGACGCCTTATTGGGCGAGCTGGGGGGATCATTCCTTCAAGGCTTTGATGACGCACTCCGTCAAGTTAAGAAAGCCTACCCTGAATTGGACGTGTCAATGATAAATGTCAATGATCAAGACCAGACATCTGCTTTACCCGTCGCCTCAGAAAACACAGACGACCTCTTTACTGAGGAGGCAGTTCAAGGTGACAGAGAATCAGCTCCAGCAAAAAATGTTCAAGTTGCCAACCCGAAAATATAATTTTTTTTATTTTTTTTTATTTTTTTTTTAGAACGATCCGTCCTTAATTTTGTGTATTAAACAGTTACCCTCTGAGGGTTTTATCCGTCGTTATTGCATTATTTTACAATTTTATGCTTGCTATATCAATCTTTATTATTTTTTGAATGATGCATAAATATCCGTCCTCTTCAAGTTGTTCATTATAGAACTGGCCATTTTTATGGACTTGTGTAGTTTTTGTTTTTGGATGATCCATCCTATTTGAATGGTTTAGGTAACCTATCTCGTCCTTTATTGTGGACTTGGAAATATTCACCTAACGGGGCAATCCGTGCAGTTGACGGGCTTGTGTCCGTCCAATTTGTTGCATATCAAATGCTGTCTAGGACTACTCGTCTATGTGGTGGATTTTGTCTTAACCGTCTATTTTTATCGACTTTAAGGAGTTTCTTACGTCAGGGACGATTCGCCTACATAGCGTAATTTAATTTCATCCGTCTATTCATAGGCTGTGATTGTTGCTCATCTAGGATGATCCGTCCATTTCTTGGACTTCAAATTTTCATCCTCTTGGGATGATAAGTCCACTTTCTGGACTTGTTTTGTATCCGTCCATTTTGGACTTCAAATTTTCATCCTCTTGGGATGATCCGTCCACTTTGTGGATTTGTTCTGTATCCGTCCATTTTGGACTCCAAATTTTCATCCTCTTGGGATGATCCGTCCACTTTGTGGATTTGTCCATTTTGGACTTCAAACTTTCATCCTCTTGGGATGATCTGTCCATTTTGTGGACTTGTTCATCTTGAACTTCAAATTTTCATCCTCTTGGGATGATCCGTCCACTTTGTGGACTTGTTTTGTATTCGTCCATTTTGGACTTCAAATTTTCATCCTCTTGGGATGATCCGTCCACTTTGAGGACTTGTTCATTTTGAACTTCAAACTTTCATCCTCTTGGGATGATCCGTCCCCTTTGTGGACTTGTTTTGTATCCGTCTATTTTGGACTTCAAATTTTCATCCTCTTGGGATGATCCGTCCACTTTGCAGACTGTGTAACCTATCCATTCATAATAAAAATCCATTTGGAAAATAAAAGTTGTATCTGAATATTCTTCTTAAAAGAAAATGCGTTTGTAGAGAAAAGTACCTGCCCCCTTGGGGTTAAAAAGGCTCAAAAAGATTGTAGCAAAAATAGTTAAAGAAAAACGAGTAATTGTAGCCAAAGGTTAAATAAACTGGGCAATTGGGATCGTTGTTTTTCTCCGTATTACTTCTATTGGTAGTACTTTCGCAGGTGCTCGATATTCCATGGATGTGGCAGCTTCTATCTGTCTAACGTTTCCAGGTGGTAAGTGCCTTTCCTCTGCCATGACGTAACTCAGTAAGGTCCTTCCCAATTGGGGCCGAGTTTCCCTTGGGTAGGGTCTCTAGCGGGGCCTATGACCTTTCTGAGTACGAGATCTCCAACTTGGAAGTCTCTGTGTCAGACCCGAGACTTGTAGTGTTTGGCCATGCGGTCCTGGTATCTAGCGAGCCTTTGTTTTGCAGCCGTTCTGATCTCGTCTACTAGGTTAAGCTGTAGCCGCATTACCTCGTCATTTTTGTTCTCGTCATGGTTTTGCACCCTGTAGCTCGTGAGCCCAACTTCGGCTGGGATGACCGCTTCGCTCCCGTACGTTAGTCAGAACGGTGTCTCCCTTGTTGGTGTCCTTACCGTCGCCCTGTATGCCCATAGTACGCTTGGTAATTCTTCAGGCCATATACCCTTTGCCCCCTCGAGCCAAGTCTTGATAATCTTGAGCAAGGATCGGTTCGTGACTTCGACCTGGCCATTAGCCTGAGAATGGGTGAGGGAGGAGTAGTGGTTCTTTATTCCTAACTGTGAGCAAAAATCTCGGAAGGAGTCGTTGTTGAATTGCCTCCCGTTATCCGAGACAAGGACTCTAGGAATGTCAAACCTGCATATGATGCACCTCCAGACAAAACTTCATACGTTCTTCTCCGTAATGGTGGCCAAAGCTTCCACCCACTTTATAAAGTAGTCAATGCCCACTACCAGGAACTTCAGCTGTCGTACTGCTGTAGGGAATGGTCCTATAATGTCTAATCCCCACTGAGCGAACGGCCATGGGGCCGTCATCAGGGTCAGCTCTTCGGTTGGTTATCTAATAATGTTGCTGAATCTTTGGCATTTGTCACAGGTTTTAACATAAGCCTCGGCATCCTTTTACATGGTTGGCCAGTAGTATCTTGCTCGCACAAGCTTGTGCACCAACGACCTTGACCCTGAATGGTTTCCGCAGATTCCCTCGTATACCTCCCTCATGACGTAGTCTGCTTCTTCCGTACCCAAGCATCTCAGATATGGACGTGAGAAGCCTCTTTTGTACAGGACGTCTTTTATCAAGACGAAGCTCACCGCCTGGACCTTTAGCTTTCTCGCAGCCTCCTTCCCGTCTGGTAAGACCCCGTTTTTTAAGTATGAAACTATTGGTGTGGTCCAATTACTTTCGGAGCCTATCTCCTGCATGTCGCCGGAATCTATTAGTGGAGAAAGCTGAACAAAAGAGAGTACATTACCAGGGATTATCATATACTCTGCTGAAGCGACTTTGGCTAGACAGTCGGTGTGCTCATTTTCTCCTCTGGGGATTTGGATGATTTTGGCCTCTAGGTTGTCTACTCTTGCCCTTACTTGATCAAGGTATCTCTTCATCCTTTCGCCCTTGCATTCATAGTCTCCATTCACTTGATTAGCCACGACCTGAGAGTCGCAGTAAATGACTACACTCGCGGCTCCTGCTGCTTTGGCGAGGTCGAGGCCTGCTACTAATGCTTCGTACTTTGCTTCATTGTTGATGGTAGGGAAGTCAAGACGGACCATACATTCAACTCTATCTCCTTCGGGTGACAGTAGTACAATGCCAACCCCCCCAGCTCGTCTGTTGGATGATCCGTCAATATATATGCTCCAATAAGGGGACTCTTCTGCCCCCTTGTCCTCGTCATGAGTGAATTTTGCTATGAAGTTAGCGACGATCTGTCCTTTGATGGTGGTCCATGGGTGGTACTTGATATCGAACTCGCTCAACTCTATAGCCCATAACGTCAGTCGACCCGCAGCTTCAAGGTTGCTCATCGCCCGTCACAAGGGCTTGTCGGTCAGGACGTTCACCGTATGGGCTTGAAAGTATGGCTTAAGCTTGCGAGCTGCCGTAACTAATGCAAAGGCAAGTTTCTCCATAGGTGGGTATCTTTCTTTGGCACCACGGAGCGCCCGGCTTGCGTAGTATACGGGCTTCTGCATCCTATCCTCTTCTCTGATCAAGGCGGCACTAACGGCAGCAGGGGAGACGGCTAGGTAGAGGAAAAGGTCTTCACCTGGTTGCGAGGGACTCAGCAGTGATGGGGAAGATAGATAGGCTTTCAACTCCTCGAATGCTCGCTGACACTCGACAGTCCACTCGAAAGACTTCTTCAATGTGTGAAAGAAGGGTAAGCACTTGTCTGTGGCTTTTGACACGAATCTATTCAATGCCGCTATTTTGCCGTTGAGGCTTTGTACCTCTTTCACATTTCTTGGTGAAGCCATCTCCATTATGGCTCGGATCTTGTCCAGGTTGGCCTCAATCCCCCTTTGAGATACGATGAATCCTAGGAATTTTCCCGCCATCACCCCAAAGGCGCACTTTCCTGGATTGAGCTTCATGTTGTAGGAGTGAAGGGTGTTGAATGTTTCTCTAAGGTATTCTAGATGATCTTCCTCCCTTCGGCTCTTTACTAGCATGTCATTGACATAGACTTGGACATTTCTCCCGATTTGCTGTGCGAACATCTTATTCATAAGCCTTTGGTACATTGCGTCCGCGTACTTTAGGGCGAAGGGCATTACTTTGTAATATAAGAGGCCTTGACTGGTCACGAATGAAGTTTTCTCCTGATCAGCTTCGTGCATTCGGATTTGGTTATAACCTGAGAAGGCGTCCATGAAGCTTAGCAGCTGGTGCCGAGCCATCGAGTCTACTAGGACGTCAACCCTTGGGAGGGGATAGCTATCTTTAGGGCAGGCTTTGTTAAGATCGGTGAAGTCCACGCACATCCGCCACTTCCCGCTAGCTTTCTTAACCATTACTACGTTCGCCAGCCAATCGGGGTAGTAAACTTCCCTAATGAAACTTGCTTCCTGTAGTTTGCGGACTTCTTCCGCTATAGCTTGATCTCATTCCAGGGCGAACACTATCTTCTTCTGTCGGACGGGTGGAAAGGAGGGCGATACATTCAACCTGTGTACCATGACTGAAGGGTCTATTCCTGGCATGTCATCATGACTCCAGGCGAATACGTCTCGATTGCTCCTGAGAAAAGTTATGAGCTCTTGACGAATTGCGGGGTTAGCGAGTGTTTCGATTTTGGTCGTTCGGTCAGGATCGAAACTATCAAGAGGTATCTCCTCTAGTTTCTCTGCCGGCTCCGTCACTGTCCGATGTTCCTCTATATTCAAGGCCTGGACCTGATCCTCCATCTCCATCATGGCTATATAGCATTCACGCTCGGCCATTTGACTTCCGTGCAACTCTCCCACTCCATAGTCGGTAGGGAACTTAATCATCAGGTGGTAAGTTGAAGTTACCGCCTTCCACGAATTGAGCGTGGGTCGTCCAAGAATAGCGTTGTAGGTAGACGAGCAATCAACCACTAGGAACGTTACGTCCTTGATGATTTGCTGGGGGTATTCGCCAACCGCCACGAATAATGTGACCGCGCTTAGGGGGAATACCCGCCTTCCTTCGAAACCAACGAGCGGGGCGTTTATCGAAATTAATCATTCCTTGTCGATCCTCATCTGCTGGAATGCCAAGTAGTATAGGATATCTACTGAGCTGCCGTTGTCGACCAACACTAGGTGCATGTTGTAGTCCCCTACCCGTATGCTGACGACGAGCGCATCGTCATGTGGATGGTGAAGACGTCGCGCATTTTCTTCTGAGAATCCGATAATGGGGCCTTCTCTCCATGCTATCTTCGGCACGGTTCCCGTCAGCTGAACATTTTGCACCATCCTGAGGTAGGTTTTGCGAGCCTTTTTTGAAGACCCGTCTGTAGCTGTTCCTCCCACTATCATCCTTATGTCCCTTATGGGGGGTTTCGGTCGCTCATTCTCCCGTCGTGGATGCTGTTCTTGTGGGGGTGGATCTGTTCTCTCTTTGCTAACAAACCTTTGCAGTTTTCCTTGTCTGATAAGGGCTTCAATTTGTTGCTTCAAGTCATAGCAATCGGCCGTGTTGTAACCATGGTCACGGTGGAAGTGGCAATATTTATCCCTAAATCGTTTGTTGGGATCACTCTTCAGCTTTCAGGGGAACGTCAAAGCCCCCTCGTCCTTGATTTGCATTAGGACTTGATCTATTGAGGCAGTCAATGGAGTGAAGCTTGTGAATCTTCCCCCTAGGGGCTTAGGGCATCTCTCATCCCTTTGGTCTCCTGTCCTTGCTTTCTTCCTGCCTTGGTCCTGCCGGGTGTCTTCTTGCCTTTCTCTTTTCTTGGGTCTCTCTTCTCGGGCCAACAGCGCGTCTTTAGTGTTCATATACTTGGTGGCCCTGTAAAGCACTTCCGACATGGTCTTCGGGTCGTTTTTGTACGGGGAGAAAAAACACTTACCCTCCTTTAGCCTATTCGTGAATGCTGCTACAAGTATCTTGTCGTTGGCTTCATCGATCGAGAGTGCCTCCTTATTGAAGCGGGATATGTAGGCCCTCAACGTTTCCTCCTCTTGCTGCTTGATACTCATTAAGTAAGCCGTAGACTTCTTGTACCGATGTCCTCCGATGAAGTACACAGTAAATTGAGCGCTTAACTCCTTGAAGGTGCTGATGAAGTTGGGTGACAGCCGGCTGAACCAAATTCTTGCCGCACCCTTTAGCGTTATAGGGAAGGCCCTACACATAATTGCATCTGCTACTCCTTGAAGGTGCATCAAGGTCTTAAAGGTCTCTAGGTGGTCTAGAGGGTCCTTGACCCCGTCATAACTATCCATATGTGGCATGCGGAACTTACTCGGCAGGGGGAAGGAGTTGATAGAGGTGGTGAATGGCGAGTCAGTCCGGTTAACAAGGTCGTCAAGGTCGCTGGACACTCGTCCCTTGAGAGCGTTCATCATTACTTCCATCTGTTCCTTCATTGCCTGCATCTCCACGATAATAGTTGGCGGAGCCGTATCCACAAGGGAGGGAAGGCTCATGTTTTGTCGCTTCGGTCTGCTTGGGGCGTTATTGGCCTGTGGTCCCTCTTGATTCCTCCTTTCAGCGCTGGTTCCTTCTTGATCCGCTCCTTGGTTATTTGGTGCTACATTTTTCTGGTTCCGCTGCTCCTCCAGGTCACAGTTTTGTTTGGTGAAGCGCTCCACGGCTGCGGCGAAAGTCTTAACCTGCTTCTCAAGTGCGGTCGTGGGGGGTTCTTCTTCTTGAACATCGTTAGTGGTCACCATTGAGCGAGTCAGCATCATGCAACTCTTTTGTCCAGGAAGCGATAATGTGGCTTAAATGCGTTTTCCCACAGACGGCGCCAACTGATGATACCCAAAAAATCACCAATAGGTCACACAGCACTCGCACACTCAAAGTAGACCTGCACAACAAAATAATAGAAGACCTCACAGAGAGCACCAGTGTGATGCCGGCCAAATACCCTCTGAAGGTCAAGTTAGAATTATTCTCACAACTCTAGAGTGCTAGAAAGGGTAAACTACGCGTACCTTGATTTGTGAGGGTATTGGGGCTTTTATAGTAGTAGAAGGTTGGTCTTTCTTCCTTGATGTAGAAGTCTTTTCCTTATAGAACTCTACTTGAATAATCCCAAACGTGATGGGCAAAATATTTCCTTGTAGAGTGGGTCTTTCATTAAGTGCGTATCTTCTAGAATTATCCTTGCACTAGGATTCTGATTTCCTTTAGGATTCTCTCGGATTTCAAACGTGTGCAACAAGTATTTTAAGTCATGCTAGGCCCTGGGCTCTCTCCTATTGCCAGCCTATGGACTAGGATCCGTCAGGCCCAATGTAGCGAAGGTTCGTCATGCTATTTTTTACCCCTTCAACTCCAATCCGATTCAAATCCTCACACAACCACTATCTCTCTCCAAGTCTCCCGCAACTTTCAATGTCAGATCAGTAACAATTTGAAGTTAGAGTTCCAAATTTCATCAAAGTAAAGATTCTATCAACTACGGATTTAAACGATGTTGGCTTCGTTGAACCTAGGGAAACCCTATAGAAGATCAAATTCTACATGGGCTTCATCTCTTGGCATTTTAAACAATGGTTAGTGATGTTTTTATTTTAATTTTAGGTTTTTTCCCTTACCTATTCTCTTTATTTGGAGTCAATTTGTGGTTTTTTTAAAAAACCAAAAGAGCCTTACATTATTATTGTTCATTGAGAGCCTCAATAAGGGGCAGAGAGAGTCAGAGAGGGAGAGAAAAATCTAATGGACTTTATAATCAGACTAGAACTTCTCAGTAAACATTACCATTAAGTTTTTAATTTTATTCTATTGTTTTTGGCTATTAGGTATGATTTAGGGTTACGTTTGGGAGTGTTTCTTTTGAATGATTAGCATAGATTGATGGGTTTGGAGCTAGTAGTGGAGTTTTATATTTTCAATTATTGGTTGCATTGCTTTCTCTTTTTCAGTTTGTTACAAAAAATATATAATGAAAGCAGTTGATGAAGAAGAAATTAGCTTGATGAAACAAAACAACTTTACATCAATGGGATTTGGATTTGAATTTGATGTGGTAACTGTTCCTAATTGGTAGATTCTCCTTAAGTCCAGATTGTTTGATTAAAATCCCAAAACAACTTTTAGTTTTGCCAATTGAATAGTGTTTAATAGTATTGCTATTATATTTGTACTCCAAATGATTTTACTAACAATGTTTTTCATCTTTATGCATATGTAGTACCACCTTAGTACCTTAAAACTTGGTGATATGACCTTTTTGGCTAATTAGTAAGAGGGTTATTTTCTACATTTTCAAGTTGTAGCTTATCATGTAAATTATGCATGATTGTCCCTTCTTTGGCTCATGCCACTACATTTTCATTAAGAAAAAAAATGTTCATTTTAGTTTTGCATAAGGTGGTTATGAAATTCATTTTCTTTTCCCTTAAATTTGATAATAGTTTGCCCTTTTCATCATATCCTTGATCTCTAGGGGAATATATCTCTGTCCAGTTGACAATAGACTAGATAATATGCTGGGTTTAGAGAGTTTTTATCAACTCCTTCTATGAATATATATGAGAAATATGACTTTTAGATTTGGATTTTCATTTAGAAGAAAAGATGTAGCTTCAAAGGAGGCTCAAAATTCGTTTATGTTAATAGAATAAAAGAAATTTGTTGATTACTTAAGGTGCCAACAAAATTTTTTGATTGCTTGAATTAAGAATTGTCATAGGGGCAGTTTAAGTTTAGAATTTATTTTTCATTTATTAGGAATATCAGGTGAATAGTTCATGTGTATATTGATATCACATACTACAAGACAAGGTTTTGTTCTGACAATAACCCAATGTTTACCTCTCTTTCTTTATAATTATTACTATTGCATTCATTTGATTGAAAAACCATAGTCTAGCTTAAAATTGTCTAATTTTCATTCTTTTGATATTTGGGGGTTAAGCAATCTTGATCAACTACTTTTGTATTTCTCATGTCTTTGCAAACAGCACAAGATGTGAGTTGTGTACTTTTATGATGCCTGGACTGCACAAGATGTAGCTATTGTTAATGAATATTTGCATGCTTGAACTGCACAAAATGTCTCTGCAATTTCAGGTCAGATAAGTTACAACTTGAATTTGTGGTTTTTGGATCCAATTTGGCACATTGGTTTTCAAATTGTGTTCATTTAGTCAAAGCTTAACAATAAGGTTCTAAATATTTTATAGATTTTTTGGTGTTAGTGGCAGTTAATTACTGTTTTCTTAAGGGATACATTTGGTTTTAATTAAGGTTTTGATTTATAATTAGTTTCTAGAAGGCTTTTCCTATTACTTCTTTGGCTACTGCAATTCCAAAAGGCTAATTATTTAGTTTGAAAGAAATTTGTCTTTTTTGGTTTTTTTTTTTTTTTTTTTTTCTTTTTTTGAGAAAGAAAAATGGGGGTGTTTATGGTTATATTAAACCCCCAGGCAAAGCACACACGCTTAGGGATGTGATGCCCACCAACGGACTCCTGCTAGTAGCGGGAATCGAACCTGAGCGTGTTAGGCAGAGCGAACGAACCATACCCAGCTAAGCCAAGCCCCCGTTGGCGTCTTTTTTGGTTTTTAATTGTTCTAATAATGGTTGAATATGTTTGCCTATTGTTTTTAGGTACACAAAATTGTTTGTTTAGGCTATTATTGGATTATCATCGAACTCAGATTCATGATTATTATTTTTCACAAAGATAGTGCTCAGTGATGGCATTACACATTGAATCAAAACATAACAATTCAATTGTGTCTTTTGCTGCTACTATCATTGCCCCTGGTGAGTAAGAATCTGAGTTAGGTTATTTTGGTAATTTAGAAGGTGCAGGAGTGGTGGAGAAAGTAGGGGTAGAGGTGGAGATGAAGGAGTATAAGTATGAGCAATTACCTAAAGCCATTGAAAAGTTTGGAAACAAGTATTATATCTTTCTTTTCTTTTTGTTTGTTTTGTTTGTTTTTTAAATATTTAATATAAATTTGTTGACATTGGGACTAAAGGAAAAAAAAAAGGTTTACATCTTAAATCTTATGATATTTTCATTGTTAAGGATTGTGCTTGATTCAAAAGTGATGATTTCTCTCTCAACTATATATGCTTTTGAGGATGTGCCCTACCAGTTCCTATAATCTCTCCCTGATTTTTTACATCTTTGTTTAATTCTTTGACTGGATTGAAAAATTTTAGATAAGTTATAGACTTTATGAATTAGAATCATACAAATACATAATTCAATGTGGGTTGTTCATTAACATTTCTTTGTCTAAACTAAATAGATTAATTTTATAAGTGTTTGAGATGAAGAACCAAGTAAGGGTTTCCATTAGGTATATAAAATTTGGTAACTCTGACAAACTTTAGCAGTTTTGGAAATCCTGTAACATTTTCGGCAGTTATAAATAAATTGTTAAGTTCTTTTTCCATCTTCCATTTTAATCTATTTAGATTTTTGTCATTTTAGATGTGTTATTGATGAAATACGGGCCAATTTGTTTGGTCTATTAGCTACTCATCCAGTAAAACCCTTGGTATCCCTACCTCAGGAGGTACAAAAACAATGCAAGAGAGCTTGGCGAGCTTTAACTTTTAAAGTTGCTTCCTTTCTAATCGAGTCTAAAATTTTATCAATTGACTCTTCACAATTCATGCTAGGTTCATTGATTCTGCTTCCAACAATCTCCCTCTATGTTCTTGATTTTTGGTTCTTCATTTTGTGATTTTTAATTATTTTTTTATTTCATTCCTTTTTCAATAAATATCAAGTTCTTTTTTTCAAAACATGGAAATAATAGCCTAAACTACTGGATGGGACTTTTGTGAATTTTGTCACTAAGGCACAAAATATATGAGAGCAAAATCTACATTAGGTTTGTCGCATATTAGTATTGACACAAATCCTTATTATGTTATATATTAAAGTGAAACCATTTAGCACATGAATATGGGAGTAAGATCTATTGTATATGTGTTATAGGATATTTTTATAAAATCTACATTTGTTCTATATTGCACTAGATTAATGAGAATTTTACTGTTAGTATTGAGCAATGATTTCATTTATTTGGTTGCTGGTGATATTTGAGCTTTATGGCCTTTTTAAAACAAGGCTACTCTTGAATTAATTTGTATCTATGCTAATTGTGTATATACTAAGAATTTTAATATTAATGGCAGGCAAGCTTTTGATAAAATCAGGACAACTATTTTTGGGGGCTGCAAAAGTAGAAAATAAAAATTTTGAAAATGTGTAAGTTAGCTATCTATCTTAATTATTGAGAGATAAATAAAGGTGGAGTGATTCTACTTTTGTCTGCAAAGTTTTACAAGGTAGGAACGTTATGATGGAGGAGCTTTAACTGTAAAGCCAGAGAGAAGAATGAAGCAATCCAAGAGAAACTCTTTGGGATACAGTGTAGAACCAACAACGTTATGATGGGAGAGCTTTAGCTATAAAGCCAGAGAGAAGAACAAAGCAATCCAAGAGAAACTCTTTGGGATACAGTGTAGAGTCAACAACAATATGCTTGCACCTGTTTTCTCATATTTAGTATGATAATTTAAGCAAAAGTCTTATGAAGAAGGTTATTTATATTGATAAAATATAGTTAGTGAAGTTGCCCTTGACCAATTTAATAAGATTTTATTGAGTTGATTTGCAAAACTCTTCAAATATTATAAATTTTTGTTATTAGTGCATATCGTATACTTTTACTTTTTGTTATTGTTTCTTTTAGATGTGATATGTAATATTTTGATTTGAAATTTTGCCCTTTTTGTTGTGCAGGCAATAACCAATGTTTAAACATCATATAATTTTTCAAAATTTTGTCGGTAGACTAAGAAATATGAGACGAGATCACTATATACACACACACACACACACACACACACACACACCTTGGCAAACCAACTCAAATCCTTTACATTCTAATGAATTATGTGTATTGCTTTGAATATTAGTGTCGTAATTAACCATTTGTGTGACTTATTCCTTAAAATCCATAGTGAAAAGGTCCAGTTATCTTAACTAAATTTCTCTCAACCCTCCAAAAACATTAATAGTGACATTCATTTTCTCACTGAATTGACCACTCCTTCATTGGAAAGTTTTAGTATTTCTAAGAACTTTCCCATGCATCGCATGGGTTAGCGACTAGTTATTTGTGTGTGTGAATTGACTTAATTCAAAATAGTCATATTCTATGGAAAAAAAAATATATCGTCATGCATTTACTAAGATTTAATAGAGATATATCATCGGATGAATGTTAGATATAAATTTTGTGCTTGATTATTTTTGCCTTTCTTCTTGGTTACTAAGACCGGTCTAGTAATATACAACTAGAATGTTACTAGATTTTTTTTGTTTATTTTTGTTTTGCTACACCTTTACTACATTCATTGGGAAGAATGTGAGATAATGAACATACATACATGAAAGGAAGAGAAAATTTCCTTAAAAAATATCATTTATGTCTCTGTATATTGTGGGGATATCATAAAATTATATTTTTATTCATTATATATAATTCATTAGAAGTCGGACTTTAATGCGACAACAAGTTCCTTCCACCCAAGGTGATAGGTTGTAGATTTGAGTTCAGAAATCAACCTCTTAAAAAAATAAAAATAAATAAATAAATAGATAAAAATAAAAAAAACAAACAAACAAACAAACAAAAACAAAAAAACAAAAAACAAAAAAACAAAAAACAAAAAAACAAAAACAAAAAACAAAAATTAAGAGTAGGGATGCCTACCGAGATTTCTCCCAAACTCCACAAAACATGGGAGTTTTATGCTCTAGATATAACCTTTTAACTCATTATGTATTTGTGGGTTTGGTCATTCCATACTAATGATGCCAAAAATCGTCTATAAGTTACACAGTTCCCACGTGCTTTAGACAACACCTGCATAACAAAAAGGAGAAGAGCCTATAGAGAGTACTAGTGTGGTACCAGCTAAATACCTTCCAAAGGTTAAGTCAAAACTTTTACAAACTCTAGAGTGCCAAAGCCTGGATGAATTATGCGTACCTTGTTTTTTGAGGGCTTGGTGTTTTTATGGTAGAGTAGGACGGACTTTTGTTTCTTGGCCAATAAGTTATTTTCTTATGGAGAAAAACCCTAATAAATGTACGTATTTTGTGGGATTCTTCCCAAAGAGGGGTTCCTTAACTAAGGTCAATCGTAGAGCGCAAGATATTTCTATTTAGGGTTCCTTGGAGATTACTTAAGCCATGTAGATGCCATGTGGCATTGCCACTATCCACTTTGTATCCGTCTACTTTTTATCCAACCGTCATGGAGAGTCCGTCTCCTTGTGCACCGTCTCCCTCCATTACTTTGAGCTTAAAGCACCGTTACTTGTGACTGATTTAGTAGAGTGAGACCATCTACATCCTTTTTATCCTCATTAGTTGCCCCTTCACTCCATGTGTCCATCACATAATGTTAGGACGGATCCATGGAGTGACGGTCTAATTTTAACTTTGGGAGATGCGTTCTGATTGACTGGCTAGCCTAGGGTCATAAATGTCATACGAGTACGTGGCGTGTTTTTAGCGGTTAGTCACTCGAATCGAAGCATCCCTTCATCTTTCGTGCTGTTATCTCTATATATATGTGCTTCCTTCCTTCTCATTTTTACTTTCCACAACAAATCTTCAATCAGAGCGCATCTGTCTACCTTATTGACTCTGCTTTCCGTCTACTCAGTGCAACTATCAGCCATACCTCTTGCAATTCTTTTCAACTGGTAAGTATTTTTTATTTTGAATTCCCTTGCAATTTACTTAAATTCTGAACACCCCATCGTATATGTGAAACCACCAAAGTCTTAGGGTTTATTTGTCACGTGTAGGTGACATGTTTAGTGCATCGAGTGAGCAATCATGGGTCCGCGAAGGAGCAGGCTACAATGAGGTGAATCCGTTAGGTCAAGGCAACCCCGACATTTTAAGTGATGAAAGGAACCCGTCGGCCTCCTCACCTTCCACAAGGGATGAGGATTTGGACATGGATGGGTTAGAGAGTGACTCCAATGACAATTTAGTCAATGCCAACCCCCCCCCTCCCCCCCCCCCGGCGCAATCTGTCATAGGACCGAATGGCCTTAGAGAGTTCATTCTCCTTCCATTACGGACAGTGAATGACTTCAGGTCTACTATCAAGCAAAAGCACTTTGATACTCTTAGGGAAAAATACCAAATTCCACATAAAATACCAATCCATCTACCATACAAATCTAAGAAATGTTACTACCGGGGGGTTGACGATGTTGGAGTATATGAGCAAATGCTCAAAGTAGGACTTAGGTTTCCACTAAATTCCCTTCACCATCACCTCCTGCAATATCTTGGGCTGGCCATCACCCAAGTCTCTTCGAATACCTGGAGGGTCTTCCTTGGCGCAGAAGTTCTATACAGGTCCTTTCAAAGGAAGCACACAGGATGACGATGGAAGAGTTCTTCCACTGCTACAGTCCATTTGAGATCGTCTAGTCTAAGGGGATGTACAGCTTCCTGCCAAGAAAACTATCTTCTAGACTAGTCTGTGATACCCCCAACTCAAATAGGAACTGGAAGAGTCAGTACTTCTTCCTTGAGAGGGACAGTTGGATGTGTCACCAATACAACCAAGAGTTCATGCCAGTGGACAAGACTTGGGGTATAATGCCCTCGACTGGTAGGTGTCTGTCAGCAATAAACTTGGCTTCTTACTTTTTTATATAATGTACTAACCGTCTCCTATTGCAACTCGAGACCGTCCAAAGGTTTCTCTCGAACGGTGGAGTTTCTTGGAAAGGATTTTTAAAATCCAGCTATCGGAGAAGACTTGGGTGAAGTTCATCACCTTGGATACCCTCCACTGGTATTGCAAAGGTCCCGAACCAACTGCGGCTGCCCGTCGTTACGATTCTCAAATCCGCCAACGTAAGTCTGTCACACAAGTTATCTGACTCCTTTTATCTAACTGTGATTTCCTTGCTTCAAGTTATCTAACCTTTTATCCATCCACCTTTATGCAGAGATGGAAAAGAGCAAGAGAAGAGCTTACATCAAGGCACAAGCTGCGAAGAATAAGTAGGAGGCACCTAAGGTAACGAGCCAAGCCCACCTGTCCACCAAAAGGAAGTCATCTGAAAAGGTGGACCGTCAACATAAGAAGCCCAAAGTAGTTGCAGAGCCAACTGTTGGTGAGACTGCCGACACCAGCAAGCTGCCCCCTAAACCTGGACCGGGAAAGGGGAAAGGACTGATGACGGGTGCTAACCTCATCACAGAGAAGCGCCCAGTCCTCCTCTGTGAGGACTCTCGGTATACACTCAAGTAGTTGTCATCCATCATCCAAGACAATGACTATGAAGACTTAGGGGAGACGGGCCTATTCAGTTTGGTTCAGGCATGTTTTTCTGTCCTTTTTCTTCCATCCATCCCATTGTTGTCTTGTTCTAACATCAGTCTTTGACTCTTGCAGGGGGTCGTCATGATGAAAGGTCTCATGGACCAATGTACGTCCCACGAGATGGTAATCACCCGCTTGAAGGAGAAAGTGGAGGCGAAGGACTCAGAGCTGAGGGAATTGATGGCCTGGAAGGACGTCCAGGTTTCCAAGCTTGATTATACAAAGCAACTTTTAAAGGAGTTTGAGGTGCAAGTTGAAGCGCTAAAGAAGATTCTTAAGGATAAGGAGGCGAAGATCTCAGAAGCAAAGTGTCACCTCCGTCAAGCCAAGGAGGATGTGGTGCGAGAGTACCGTGACTCCGACACCCTATTGAAGGACCTTGGTGGCTCCTTCGCTGACAGATTTGACAACTGCTTCCGTAAGGTCAAAGCATCCTACCCTGACCTGGATCTTTCTCACGTCTCCATTGACACCCACCTCAGACTCCTGCCAAGCCCATCTATTCCGAAGGAATCGATGAGCTCTTCACCAATGAGACCAACCCAAACCCTCAAGTTGACAGGGATGCCACTCAAGCTAACCAAGAAAAATCTGTCAAGGAAGGTATCCGTCAACCTGAAGTGGACCAGACAGCTGAGGAGAAAGAGAAGGAGACCCCTGTTGCCCAACAATAATTTTTATCATTACTTTTTTACTTTTCACTGTGTATTGTCAAATTTTTTTTTTTTTTTGGCTCAGTTGTGAGAACAATATTCATTCTGTCCGTCACCTTTGCTTTTGGGTTTCTGTAAACAATTTTCCTTTCATAGGCCTTTATTTATTAACTTTATCTATCCGTCGCTTATTCTAGATTTTGCATGTACGTACTTTCTTTTATGGTTTTTTGTAATGTTTTGGTTACTTTCCTTTTGCAACACATCCGTCTATTTCAGACTTTAATTTTTGTAAATGGACTCTTGGGACGAACCCATCCTCTTGTGAATTTGACAACTATAACTTGTTAGTTCGAATGATCCTATTCAGATTGTGGACTTGATCAGATATAAGTACCCCTATGTGATGAATTCATTCCGTTCAGGTTGTGGACTTGATCAGATGTAAGTCACCCTTTTAGGACGAATCCATCCTACTTTATGGACTTGGTTAGCCTTTTTACAATAACCTGTCCACTTTGTGGACTTTAATAAATATCGGTTATCCTTCCATCCATCCACTTTAAGGACTTTGTTATCTTTTTAGGAGTACTTGTCCACTTTGTGGACTTAATAAGCACAAGTTATCCTTTTCGGATGAACCCGTCCACTTGGACTTAATATTTCAAGTCACCCTTTGGGGATGAGCCCATCCTCTTGGACTTAATATTTCAAATCACCCCTTTGAGATGAACCTGTCCTCTTGGACTTAACACATCAAATCACCCCCTTTAGGATGAGCCCATCCACTTGGACTTAACATATCAAATCAAAATCACCCCTTTGGGATGAGCCCGCCCATCCACTTGGACTTAACATATAAAATCACCCCTCTAGGATGAGCCCGTCCACTTGGACTTAACATTTCAAATCACCACTGATGATGTCTATTAGTGGTGAGATTTGAATGAAGGATAGTGCCTAACTAGGGATAATCATAAACTTCGTTGATGCAGCCTTGCCGAGATGATCAGCTAGCTCGTTCTCTTCCCTTGGGATTTGAACGAACTTTGCTTGAAGGTTGTTCACCCGATTCTTCACTTGCTCCAGGTACTTCTTCATGCATTCGCCTTTGCATTCGTAGTCGCTGTTAACCTGGCTGGTGACTACTTAAGAGTCATAATACACTATTACATTCGTGGCTCCTGCTACTTTTGCTAGATCCAATCCTACTACCAAGGCTTCATATTCCCTTCGTTGTTTGTTGTAGGGAAATCAAGTCAGACCATGCACTTGACCTTATCCCCTTCCGAGCTGTGGAGAATCACACCAACTCCACCCATTTGCCTGTTAGAAGATCAATCTGTGTGGATGCTCCATTGTGGCTATGCTTCTGCCCCTTAGCCCTCCGTGTTGGTGAATTCTACGATGAAGTCAACGACGACTGGCCCTTTTATGGCCGTTCGTGGGCGATACAGTATGTCGAATTCACTCAACTCAATTGCCCATAGCACCATCTATCCAGCTGCTTTAGAGCTACTCATTGCCCTCTATAAAGGTTTATCTGTCAAAACGACCACAGTGTGGGCCTAGAAGTATGGCTTGAGTTTACGCACTGTAGTCACTAACGCGAAGGTGAGCTTCTCCATCGGGGGGTACCTTTCTTCTGCACCCCAGAGTGTCCTGCTAGTATAGTACACAGGCTTCTGTACCTTGTCTTTGTCCCTAACTAAGGTTGCATTGACCGCTGCTGGGGAGACAGCTAGATAGAGGAATAATTCCTCCCCGAGTTTGAAGGGACTCAACAATGGTGGGGAGGAGAGGTATGCTTTCAGGTCTTCAAATGCTTGCTAACATTCAACTGTCCATTCAAACAACTTCTTCAACGTTCGGAAGAAAGGTAGGCACTTATCCGTTGCTCCTTTTACGAACCTATTTAGTGCAGCAATCTTATCGTTTAGGCTCTGTACTTCTTTGATGTTTGCTGGCGGTGTCATCTCTGATATTGCATGTATCTTGTCTAGGTTGACCTCAATACCTATTTAGGACACCATGAACCCCAGGAATTTTCCCGCCGTCACCCCAAACGTACACTTGCTTGGATTCAGCTTCATGTTATAAGAGCGAAGGTTGTCAAAGGTCTCTTGGAGGTCATTCAAATGGTCATCCTCCCGTATGCGCTTCACTAGCATGTCGTCCATGTAGACTTGCACATTCCTCCCAATCTGCTATGTGAACATTTTGTTCATCGGTCTTTGATAAGTGGCGCTCACATTTTTGAGCTCGAACAGCATTACTTTATAGCAGAAGAGACCCTAGCTAGTGACAAACGAAGTTTTCTCCTGGTCGGCCTCGTCCAGCTTGATCTGGTTGTACCCAGAGAACGCGTCCATGAAGCTCAGCAACTAGTGTCTTGCAGTCGAATCCACTAAAGCGTCAACCCACAAAAGTGGGTAGCTGTCCTTGGGGCATGCCCTGTTCAAGTCAGTGAAATCTACACACATCCTCCAGTTTTTGTTTGCCTTTTTAACCATTACCACATTGGCCAACCAGTCGGGGTAATATACTTCTCGTATAAATCTTGCTTCCTGTAGCTTGCGAACCTCTTCGACTATGGCCTTGTCCCATTCCTGAGCGAATACCCATTTTATTCTAGCGGATGGGAGAGAATGATGGTGACATGTTTAACTTGTGCACAACGATGGAAGGATCAATCCTGGACATGTCTTCATGGTTCTAGGTGAATATGTCCTAGTTCTTATTTAGAAACGTTGTGAGTGCCCGGCGGACCGATGTGCTTGCCAGAGTGTCGATCTTGGTTGTTTGGTCGGGTCTAGAATCATCCAGGGTTATCTCCTCTAATACTTCCAAGGGTTCTGCCACTGTCCACTGTTCTTCTATGCACATGGTCTGTAAATGACCTTCCATTTTCAACATAGCAATGTAGCATTCACGTGCTGCCACTTGATCTCCCCGTACTTCTCCTACTCCATATTCAGTCGAGAACTTGATTAGCAAGTGGTAAGTCTAAATTACGACCTTCCATGAGTTAAGGGTAGAACGGCCTAGGATGGCATTGTAGGCAGATGAACAGTTGACAACCAGGAACATGACATCCCTAGTGATCTGTTACGAGTAATCTCCAACTGTTACGGACAAAGTGACTGCTCCTAGAGGGTCTACCCTTGTTCTTCCGAATCTGACAAGCGGCACATTAACTGGAATCAGTCGTTCCCTATCAATCCTCTTCTGCTAGAATGCTGGGTAGTAGAGGATGTTGGCAGAGCTCCCATTATCTACCAAGACTCGATGGTTATTGTAGTCCCCTACTCGAATGCTAACCACAAGCGCATCGTCTTGAGGGTGGTGGAGGCGCCTGGTATCTTCCTTTGTAAACCCAATGATAGGATTGTCAATCCGTGCCATCTTCAGGTAGAATCCCGTCAACGGGACATTTTGGACCATCCATAGGTAAGTTTTGCGTGCCTTTTTGGACAAGCCAGATGTTGTTCCTCCCACGATCATCCTTATGTCTCCTAGTGGGGGTCCGGGATGCTCATTTTCTCTCCGTGCCGGTGTTTCTTGGGGTCGGTCCGTCCTTTCCTTACTGACGAACCTTTGCAACTTCCCTTGACTAATAAGAGCTTTTATCTGCTGCTTTAAGTTATAGCAGTCAAATGTGTCATGACCGTGGTCACGGTGGAAACGACAGTATTTGTCTCTGGACCTCTTGCTAGGTTCTCCCTTTAGTTTGCCAGGGAATGTCAGGGTTCCTTCATCCTTGATCCGCATTAAGACTTGATCAATCAGAGTGTTCAGTGGGGTGAAGCTTGCGAACCTTCTGGTAGAAGGATTAGAGCGCCTATCATCCCTTCTATCTCCTGTCCTTGCTATCTTTCGCCCCCTGTCCTATTTGGATTCCTCCTATCTTTCCCTTTTTTTAGGCTTCTCTTCACGAGCTAGTAGTGCATCTTCTACATTCATGTATTTAGTAGCCCTGTAGAGTACTTCCGACATAGTTTTTGGGTCATTCTTGTATAAAGAGAACAGAAACTTACCCTTCTGTAACCCATTCGTGAATGCAGCCATAAGTATCTTGTTGTCAGCTTCATCAATTGAGAGGGCCTCTTTGTTAAAGCGGGCTATGTAAGACCTCAGCGTCTCATCTTCTCGTTGCTTAATGCTCATCAGGCATGCAGTTGGCTTCTTATACCTGTGTCCCCTGATGAAGTGTGAAGCAAACTAGGTGCTTAACTCCTTAAAAGTACCAATGGAATTAGGCGTCAACCTGCTAAACCAAATCCTTGCAGGGCCCTTCTATGTAGTGGGGAAAGCCCTGCACATGATCTCGTCCGCTACTCCTTGCAAGTGCATTAGGGTCTTGAAAGATTTCAGGTGATCCAAGAGATCCTTGGACCCGTCATAAGTCTCTATCTGTGGCATACGGAACTATGGTGGAAGGGGGATTGAGGTGACTAGTGCCGTAAAGGGCGAGTCCGTCCGATGGACTAGTTCGTCGAGGTCACTTAACACCTGTCCTTTGAAGGCATTCATCATGACGTCCATCCTCTCTATTATCATCTGCATCTCCGCTACCATGTGAGGTGGAATGGAATCTACAGTGGATGGACGGCTTGTATCCATTTGCTCATGTTTGTTTGGGGCGTTGCTACCTGCCGGCCCCTCTTAATTCCTTCTGTCAGCACTGGTTCCTTCCTGGTCCTCCTCTTGAGTGTTAAGCGTTGTGTTCTTTTGGCGTAGCTGCTCCTCTAGGTCATGATTTTGCTTGGTGAGGCGTTCTACTGCCGCTATGAGAGTCTAGACCTACCTCTTGAGGGCGGCAGCACGTGGTTCATCACCTTGAGCATTGTTGGTGGTTGCCATCAAGCATGTAAGTACCGTGCAACTCTTCATTCGGGAAGCGATAGTATGGCTTGCAAAACTTGTTTCCCACATACTCCAACTAATGATGTCAAAAATTGTCAATAAACTGCACAGTTCCCACATGCTCCAAACAACTACACAACAAAAAGGAGAAGAGCCTATGGAGAGTACTGGTGTGGTACCGGCCGAATACCCTCCGAAGGTTAAGTCAGAACATTTACAAACTCTAGAGTTCCAGAGCTTGGATGAATTATGCGTACCTTGTTTTTTGATGGCTTGGGGTTTTTATAGTAGAGTAGGACCAACTTTTGTTTCTTGGCTAAGAAGGTATTTCCTTATGGAGAAAAACCCTAATAAATGTACGTATTTTGTGGGATTCTTCCCATATAAGGGGTTCCTTGACTAGGGTCAATCGTAGAACACAAGATATTTCCATTTACGGTTCCTTGGAGATTACTAAAGCCATGTGGATGCCACGTGGCATTGCCACTGTCCACTTTGTATTCGTCTACTTTTTATCCAACCGTCATGGAAAGTCTATCTCCTTGCGCACTGTCTCCCTCCATTACTTTAAGCTTAAAGCATTGTTGCTTGTGACCGATTTAGTAGAGTGAGACTGTCTACATCCTTTTTGTCCTCATCACATACCATTTGTTCTAGGGTCAAGTTTTTCATTGGTTTAGATGTACATGCATATTGGGAAATGCTTGTTGTTCATGGTATTTTCTTCGGGACTGTAACTATGGCAGAAGGCTCACTCTAGCTACTCTTATGTTTTGGTTCAGTTCCATCACTTTTAGGCTTGCTATCTTTTTTGTATTTTTTTCTTTGGTGGAAGAGATATGGTCAGTTCCATCAGTTTCATAAACGTTGAACTTTCGCTGAATTTTATAAACATCATTTCCCCATTATTATATTAATTAGTCACAAACACACACAACACGTGGGAATATATAATTATTTTGTAATATGATATAATCCATAATTTATTCTCTAAAATTTATTGAAGATAATTCATTCTCCTAAAAAATTGAATTATTTCTAAAAGTATTTTCTAACTCTCCATCTCTACAAATATATCATTCTATTATTTTGAGTTTTTATTTATTTATTTTAGATATGATATTTGTAACCCAATAATGGAGGGACATGCCAACACAACATTAGATTTCCTATTTTTCTTCCCATTATGAGATTGTATCATATTTTAATTCTTCTAAATTTTTAGGAGCAACCTTTGTACCAGCTGATAAATTCATAATTCTTAAAACTGATGTCTTTGCCAACAGAAAAGGATGAGACCACAAAAAAAAAGAAGTAAAGTGAAGTTTTACAAGTTAGAATCATCATGTACAAAAACTTATTTACAATAAAATAAATAAATAAAATATGTTTTTAACAAACCTTACTTCAGCAAAACAATCAAATTTAATAGACCCTCACCTATACCAATTTCCATCAAAGACCAAATTGTCAAATAGTAATGTGCCATTGATTCCACCCATGTCCACTGCACACATTTATCAATGTGTCCATATGCAAATCACCCATTTGCAATTACATTTGTTTTATCAATGTTCTGAATTCCCACAGAGAATTAAAGTAGTGCATATACAAATTGTAAGTAAGTGAGTCACCTACATTGCCATGACATGGTCAAAGTTGGTGGCAAACTTACTAAACTCGGCCAATTGTTCTTACCTTGGAGAAGATGACTATTAGCATTCCAGGTTATGAACTTTAAATGGCTATGGAAAATCATCACATTGTATCAGCTGCTATGACCAAAAAATAACAATTGCTTCTGCCCTCATTAGATCACATCAGCTGTATCATATTGTGTTTGATAAGGAAAGAAATAGTAAAATCCAAAAGAAGTAGTATTGTTAAGTTTTGTCTAAAACTCATGTACACAATATTCTAGATATTCAAAAGGAAAAAATTCTAAAGCTAGACAGAAATTATAGACAGAAATTATTCATGTACACAATATTATAGACAGAAATTCAAGAATCAAGACCCAATTAGTTTTTCCATCCACATAACAATTAGCTTAAAGCTAGATACTAATATAATTTAAAAAGAATTCAATTCTTTGAATTTCCTCACTCCTAAAATACTAAACAATTTCTTAGAAGCTAAACAATCCCCAAAGTTATTCGTCAACTAAACAGGCCAACTAAGGTCCAAAACACAAAAATTATAGCCACAACACAAGAGTCTACTTAAGCTGATGTACTTTTAAGAATTAGAGTTTCCTTTATAAAAAAATTAAGAGAAAAAAATTTAAAAGATTATACCCTAAGTTCCATACAACAGAAAAATTTAAGATTCAAACTCTACTGTCTTTTCTCTTCCATTTTCCCACAATTTCTAGGACACCAAACAGTCAAATTAAACAATAAATAACAAATTATTAGTATAAGGAAATGAAAATCTAATATAACTAATGTGTATTGAACCAAAAAAAAAGAAGCAAATTATCAAGCACCACCCAAAAAAAGCAACAAATTTATTCCCCTTTCCTTCAAAAGGTTCTAAGAAAAGAATGGTTACCAATTGATTGGTATCACCTTCAATAGAATAAAAAGCTTCCAGTGATTATGAGGCTTGATCATTGACATTTGTTGAGGAATTGACAAACAAAACAGAGATAAAAATGAAATTTAGTTCAGCATATAGGAAGACAGGAAAAAGAGAACAGTAGCAATTTCTCTTTGGTGAAAATGAATAACACTCTTACTATAAAACAAAGGCCAAAATGAAAACATCACATTGAAGTTAATTATCAAACATTATAGCAAACATATTAAGAGTAACATTCCTATAGCCTAGAGAAGGGCAGCCATAATGCAATTTATAACAAACATGATCAAATGCCTAACTCAAATCAATTTTGAAAAAGAAAAAAATATAAATTTTAATAGTTTTGAGACCATGAAAACTAAATCTTGTTCATCATGAAATTCCAAATTTGAATTACATTTTTTTCTAGTAATAAGATGGAAATAAATAAATAAATAATGAGAATAATACAAATAACAAAACTCATTTTAAGTTCAAACCTTTTGGACTTGGGCTACTAATATTCGCCTCTCATGCGCTTTAGTTTTCTCTACTAGCTCTAGAGTCACTCTTTGTCTCTTATACTGATTTGATTGGGTTTTGGTAGACGAACTTGAGCCATGACCGAAATAATAGAAAAAACACTCAAGAAACTATCCCATTGAAGGCCATACCAATCAATTTGTGGGGAGGGAACAACATTGTTTTTAAACCCAAACCAGATCGACTAGTCAATGAATTTAAATAAATAAAATATCAAACTACTTCTAAGGCTTAAGTTATCGACTACCAATGTAGTAGCTATGATTTGAGTTATTTGGACTGTGCAACTCTTTGCAACTATCATTTTTTTTTTTTTTTTTTGGGAATTTTATGATTAGCTATAGTTATGCGCTTTATTGGTTATTTGAGGGAGTTTTTGGATGCTTACCTAAATTTGTGTCCACTGACCAAGGTGTTCATGGTGCGTTGCGGTACTATTTAGCTAAAACAATAACTACACCGTATCTTATTTTTGCTGTCACATATGCGGTGCGGTGCGGTTTAGAGTTTAGCCAAAACCATAACCACAACGCACCTCATTTTTGCAATCACATGTGTGGTGCAGTGTATAAGATGCAGTTTGAAGTAAGTATATTTTTCAAATTTTGGGTTTTTCCTACCTAAACCAAAAATAATTTTTCCCTTTATTTTGGGCCTAATTTTAAACTATTAAGCTAGTTTTTTCTTTATTTTAGGTTGGCTTTCCTAGTCAACACTTGCTAGAGTTATTAAACTTTTTTTTTTAATTAGGGTTATTAAACTATTAATAATATATTTAATATTAAAAATAAATTAATATATAGAGAGGGTGCAGTGCGGTGCAGTTTGTGCATTTTCTTATTATAAAACCACAATCCACACTACACCATGCCGTGTTTTGGAAAATTTCTCCAATAGTAGTAAAAATAAATAAATAAACCTTAAAAATTAGGAAAAACTTCATCACCGACCCCCCAAGGTTTTTGACAAAAAATACATATAGCAATTTAAGTTCTAAAAAACACAGCCCATTCTTTAGCCCATAAAAAATTATGGGAAAAAAAAAATCTCAAATCCCTTGTAAATTAGGACTCCAAAATCCGAATAAATACACAAAAACACAACCCAAACTTCCTAACTTCAAAGATCCAAACTTCAAGAGGCTCACTACCGTTTGTATAGAAAAACAAAATTACTTTTACGCTGCCAGCTGCAACCGAGCAAGAGGCCATGAGAGCCACCAACAAATTAGCCCCACTCAACATTTACGCCACCTCCACATCTCCGCCTCCGCTGCAATCTTTGGTCTAGTATGGGTTTCTCACTCTCTCTATCTATGTTCTATTGTCTACAAATTTAAATGTATTGTTTTTAGACTAAGTGAACATTTCAATACAGCTGAAATGATTTTTCAGCTGTGTCCGGCGTCTATCAGTGGGTCTCATGCACTATTCACGGGACCTACAAACCTCTTTTTTCAATAAAAATTTCATTAAAAATGGGTCCTACGGCACTACTTACAAATTTAAAAATTATTTTGTTACAGTGTTTTCAGTTTTTAGTTTTCAATTTTTAACACTCTAAGAAGAAGACTGAGAGTTAAGTAGTTTTTTCACTTTTTTGGACTTAACACACTACAATACAATAAATATTTGTACTTTAAGTTTGAAAAGGCAAGACACCACCACCGATGACACTTCATTGCACAACACATTAACACATAATGGTTTCCAGCTAAGCAACAATCTAATTTAAACCAAAAATTAAATAATAAAAAACCTAAAGCAACCACAGATTGTTTCGTACTGCAACCTAGTTAACACTTAAATTGAATTTATTATAATTTGATAAAAGTAATTTTTTAAATTATTTGTTTAATTAATAGTAGTGGCTTGGATAATTAAATTAAATTATTGTTTATAGACTTGTTAGGATGAAGCCTTGTAACAAGACGGCCAATGAGATTTTGAGTGAGTGATTTCTAAATAATTTAGTTCAAAATCAATTATAAATGGTTTTAATGCCATGAAAGATGATACATCTTCATTAAGTTATAGTTAATTTGTCAAATAAATAATGTTTTCAATCATTATTTTTGTTAATAAAGAATTTTATTTTGTTTATCTTGGCCCCCCGGAATAAATTCCTGACTCCACCACTGTCTCTAAGTGATGCATTACTAGAATACTTGTGTATTTACTACCAAAAAAAAAAAAAAATGAATACCTGTGTATATAATTATTGTTCAAGTGTTATGTAATGTTTTCACTGTTTTGTTGTGAACTTCATTCATACATTTTGGTGTTATACTTGTCATTGAGTTGCATCTGAACATAGTGTGAAAAACTTTGTGAATTTAGAGTGTGATGATGCCGAAAATCATCAACTAGCCACACAGTCCTCACGTGCTCTAAACAACACCTACACAACACAGAAAAAGAAGCAGACCTTATAGAGAGTACTAGTGTGGTACCGGCCAAATGCCCTCCAATGGTTAAGTTAAAGAATGTTCACAACTCTAGAGTGCCAAAGCTGGGGTAAAATTATGCGTACCTTGATTCCTGAGGGTTTTGGGTTTTTTATAGTAGCATGGAACCGACTTTGGTTTCTTGGTGAAGAGGAATTTCTTCTTGTAAGGAAGATCCTCGTAAATGTGCGTATTTTATGGGATCCTTTCCATATAGAGATTTTGTTGACTAGGGTTAATCGTGAAGCGCAAGACATTTCCATTTGGGGTTTCTTGGGGGCTACTTAAGTCATGTGGATGCCACGTGACCTTGCCACCATTCACTTTATATCTGTCTACATTCTTATCCGTCCGTCATGGGGAATCTGTCCTCCTTGGATGCGTACCCCCGTCTCCTTCCATCACTTTGATCATGCACTACCAGTACTATCATTCATGGCAAGTCTCGTCAAACGAGGACGTCTACTTCAATTTTATCCTCTTCAGTTGCCTCCTTACTCTATGGGTCTGTCGCTTTATATTCCAAATGGTCTAACCAAACCCTTGGGATATGCACTCTGATTTGAGAGGCTATCCTAGTACCATTAATGCAGTAGGGCACGTGGCATATTTTCAGTGGTCATTTCCTCGTACCGAAGCATCCCTTCGTCTTTCGTGCCATTCCCTCTATATATATATGTCGCTGCTTACTCTCATTTTCACTTTCCTCAACAAATTTTCAGAGCCAGAGCGCTACCGTCTACCTATTTTTCAACTACGTCTTCTCCATTGCTTTAGGTGACCGTCTACCTGGTGCAACCATCCACCACACCTTGCCCATTGCCACAACATATCATTTAACTAGTAAGCACTCGTTGCTTTATACTTTTTTTTTTAATGTTGCGCGCCTGTCACCTAAGCAAACCTGTAGAGTCTTAGGGGTTTATTTGTCACATGTAGGTGATAGATTTCTAGTGAGGCATCGAGTGAGCAATCATGTGTCCGCAAAGGAGCGGGCTATGATGAGGTGTTCCCATTAGGTCAAGAAGACCCCGACACCTCCTACAATAACAAGGTTCTGTTTGCCAATTCTTCCGTGAAAAAGGATAAGGACGTGGATGGTTCGAAAGGAGGTTCAGGTGGTGACTCGAATAGTTTAGAAGTAATATACGTTGATCCTCCCGTCCAATCTGTCATAGGTCCTGATGGCTTAAGAGAGTTTATCCTTCTCCCATTACGGACTGTAAATGACTTCAATTCCATCGTCAAGCAAAAACACTTCAAAACCCTTAGGGCGAGATACCAAATACTCGTCGGCATCCCCATCCGTCAACTTGGTAAGTTTGAAAAGTGTTATTACGAGGGCATCGAGGACATTGGCGTGTATGAGCAAATGTTTAAGGCGGGACTTAGGTTCCCTTTAAGTGCTCTTCACCGTCGTCTTTTTTAGTACCTTGGGCTTGATGTCACCCAAATCTCTCCAAATGCCTAGAGAGTTTTCATCAGTGCGGAAGTTTTGTATGGGGTTTTGAGCGATGGGGAGCGTAGGATGACGGTGGAGGAGTTCTTCCATTTCTACTGTCCATCAGAAATTAACCAGTCTAAGGGCATGTATAGTTTCCATCCAAGGAAGCCTGTACTTAGGCTAGTGTGTGACACTCTTGAGTCCAACAAGAACTAGAAGAGTTGGTATTTCTTCATTGACAACTGGATGTGTCACCCCAACGATCAGGAGTACTTGCTCGTTGACAAAACTTGGGGTATAATGCCTCCGTCCAGTAGGTATCCGTCTGGTATAAACTTTGTTTTTAATGTTTATCGTTGTTAGTCTAACCGTCCCCCTTTCTTGCAACTCGAGACCGTCCAGAGGTGATTTTGGAGTAGTGGAGCTTCCTGGAGAAAAATTTTGCAATTGAATTGAAAAAGAGGATGTGGGCTAAGCTTGTTACTTTGGACACAATCCACTGGTATTGCGACGATCCTGAACCCACTGAAGCTGCCATCGCTATGACAATCAGGCACGCAGACGTAAGTCCATCATTTTTTATTTTTTTCCTTTTGTTTCTTGTAATTTACCTAACCTTTTCTTTCCGTCTACCTTGATGTAGAAATGGAAGAAGGTAGAAGCTTTTATAAAGCAGCAGGCTGCTGCGAAGAAGAAGTAGGAGGGAAGTTTGCCTCCTAAGGCTATCGGTCAAGCTAACCCATCCATGAAGAGGAGACCGTTGGAGAAAACAGACCGTCCTCCTAAAAAACCCGAAGTCACACCGGAGTCAGCTATCGGGGTTAAGGCTAAAACAAAGAAGACGCCTACTCTACCCATTCCAGGGAAGGGTAAGGGTCTTATGACAAGTCATGCTCCTATCATCGAATGAACTTGAGTAGCTTTCGTCCATCATTATAGTCGACGACTATGAAGACTTAAGCAATCATGCAACCAAGGCTATGGGGGAGATGGGTCTATTTAGCATTACATAGGTAAATATGTCCGTCTCTCTCCTCTTTCTCTCAAATTGTCTCCTTATTATTCTAACCCTTTTTTGGTTTCAAGGGATGCTAATGATGAAGGGGTTGATGGACTGTTGCCTATCCCATGAGACGGTGCTGGACCGTGTCAGGGCAAAGGTAAAGGCAATGGAGGCGGAGCTGGGGGAGTTGAAGGCATGGAAGACAGTCCAGGGGAAAAGGTTTCCTTGTTGGAACAAGTCCGAGGTGATCTAGAGAAGCAGATGGAGGAGTTGAAGCAGGTCCTTGAGGACAAGGAAAAAGAGATCAAAACTGCCAAAGATCAACTCTGTCGGGCTAACGAAGACGCTTTACGGGAGAAACGTGACTCCGACGCCCTCATAGTGGAGCTCAGTGGCTCTCTTGCAGACAGTTTTGACGATTGCTTCCGTCAAGTCAAAGATTCTTTCCCAGACCTGGACCTATCGCATATTTCTATTGATGCTCAGGCCCAAACTCGAACTCAACCCGTCTACTTCAAGAGCACCGACGAATTATTTGCTGATGATGCCCTGTCAGCCCTCAAAATGATGGAGAGACTGCTCCTTTTGAAGACCAAGCTAAATCTGCCGGTGATAAAGCTCATCCACTTGAAGGGGATTAGACAGCTGAAGAGAAGGATGGAGAGAACCCTGTGGACCTGGAGTAGATTTTTTTTTTTTTTTTTTTTTTTGAATTGTAAATATCTTTTAGAAGAACAATATTTATGTTAATTTAGTCATTGCCAATTGCTCTCCAGGCTTTGCATGTAGACATATCCCTTTATGGTCCTTTTACGATATTTTGATTACATTTCTTACAGTACAATTTATTCTTCAATTTTGGACTTATCCTTATGAGCTAAGAGCCATCGATTAGGATGAACTTGTCCACTTTGTGGACTAAATAAATACGAGAGTCATCCCTTTAGAATGAACTCATCCACTTTGTAGACTTACAAGTCACCCTTTTAGGTGAACCTGTCCAATTTGTGGACTTAATTAAGTATAAGTCATCCCTATAGGGTGAACCCGTCTATTTTGTGGATTTAAAGAATACACGTCATCCTTTTGGATGAACCCATCCACTTTGTGGACTAAATAAATATAAATCATCCCTTAGGACAAACCCGTCCACTTTGTGGACTTAAAGAATGCAAGTAATCCCTTTAGGATGAACCCGTTTACTTTGTGGACTAAATAAATATATGTCATCCCTTAGGATGAATCCGTCCACTTTATGGACTAAATATAAGTCATCCCTTTAGGGTGAACCCGTCCATTTTATGGACATAATGAATACAAATCACCCCTTGGGATGAGCCTGTCCATTTATGGACTTGATAATTTATAGAAATGTAGATACCATACATAGTATTTTTGAATAACTCTTCTTATTTGTGATAAATATGTGCATATAAAAATTGTTCTTGGAAAGCGAAAAACTGCCCTCCGGAGGAACGGTAGATAATAAAAATTTAACTAAAAAGAAATAAATTGGAAATAAGGAGTATCGTTATCCATGTTGTTGTCTACTAGTAGTACTTCTTCAGGTGCTCCGTATTCCAAGGGTGGTGCAATTTTTGCCCATCCAGTATCTCCAGGTGGTAGGTTCCCTTCCTATACCATGCTGTGATCCTGTACGGTCCTTCCCAATTAGGTCCTAACTTCCCCTGGGAGGTATCTTTTGTGGCACCCATCACCTTCCGTCAGACCAGATCTCCAACCTTGAAGTCCCTGTGTTTGACTTTGGAGTTGTAGTGCTTGGCCATGAGGTCCCGGTACCATGCTAACCTCTACTTAGCCGTTGCTCTAACCTTGTCCACCAGATCAAGCTGTAGGCGCATAGCCTCGTCCTTCTTACCCTCGTCGTGGTTTCCCACTCTGTAGCTTGTGAGCCCCACCTCAGCCTGGATGACTGCCTCACTTCCATATGCTAGTCGGAACGGTGTCTCTCCTATAGGCGTCCTTGCTGTCATCCTGTATAACCATAAAACACTTGGCAATTCTTCGAGCCATGAACCCTTTGCCCCCTCGAGCCAAGTCTTGATGATTTTAAGCAAGGATCAATTCGTGACCTCAACTTGTCCATTGGCCTGAGGGTGGGCGGGTAACGAATAGTGGTTCTTGATCCCTAGTTGTGAGCAAAAGTCTCTAAACGTGTCATTGTCAAACTGCTTCCCATTGTCTGAGACCAGTACTCTAGGTATACAGTACCTACAGATGATGTTCCTCCATACAAAGCTTCACAAAATCTTCTCCGTGATGGTGGCCAGGGCTTTGGCTTCTACCCACTTGGTGAAGTAGTCTATACCGACCACCAGGAATTTCAGCTGTCGAATCGCTATTGGGAACGAGCACATAATATCCAATCCCCACTGAGCGAAAGGCCATGGGGCCGTCATTGGGGTTAGTTCCTCTATTGGCTGCCGGATGAGGTTACTAAACCTTTGACGCTTGTCACAATCTTTGACATATGCGATGGCATCCTTCTGCATGGTAGGCCAATAGTATCCTACCTAAATCAATTTGTGAACTAAAGACCGTGCTCTAGAATGGTTCCCGCATACTCCTTCGTGGACTTCTCGCATGACATAGTCTGCATCCTTGGGGATAAGACACCTCAGGTACGGTTGGGAGAAGCCCCTTTTGTATAAGATGTCTTTAATTAGCACGAACCGTGCAGCTTGAACCTTCAGATTTCTTGCAGCCTCCTTGCCGTTTGGTAGTACTCCGTCCTTCAGGTAGAATGTTATTGGTGCTATCCAATTATTCTTGGAGCCTATCTCCTGCACACTAATACTGTTTATCAATGGTGAGATTTGAACAAAGGATAGTACCTTATTGAAGATCAGCATATACTCGGCTGACGCAACCTTGACAAGACTGTCAGTGTGCCCGCTCTCTTCTCGTGGGATTTGAACAAACTTTGCTTGGAGGTCATTTACTTGATTCTTCACCTACTCAAGGTACTTTTTCGTCCGTTCGTTCTTGCATTCATAGTTGTCATTAACCTAACTGGTGACCATTTTAAAATTGCAATACATGACCACATTCACGGCACCTGCTGCTTTGGCGAGATCCAGTCCTGCTATCAGGGCTTCATACTCGACCTCGTTATTGGTTGTAGGAAAATCAAATCAGACCATGCATTCGACCTTGTCCCCTTCTGGGCTATGAAACACCACACCAGCTTTACCAGCTTGTCTATTAGACGATCCGTCCGTGTGGATACTCCATTATGGACTCTCTCCTACCCCCTGGCCTTCTATGTGGGTGAATTCCGTGATGAAGCCAGAAATAACATGCCTCTTTATGGCCGTCCGTGGGCGATATTGTACGTTTAATTCGCTTAACACAATTACCCATAACGCCATCCGTCTAGCAACTTCAGGGCTGCTCATTACTCTTCGTAGGGGCTTGTCTATTAGGACGACCACGATGTGGGCCTAGAAGTATGGCTTGAGCTTACGTGCCGCAATTACTAATGCGAATGCGAGTTTCTCCATCAGGGGATATCTCTCTTCTGCACCTCAGAGTGCGCAGCTTATGAAATATATGGGTTTTGCACCCCATTCTCTTCTTTGACTAAAGCTACGCTGACAGCGGCAGTGGAGATGGCTAGGTATAGGAACAATTCCTCCCCTGGTTTGGACAAGCTTAGTAATAGCGGGGAAGAAAGATAGGCCTTCAGGTCTTCAAATGCTTGCTGACACTCGGTCGTCCACTCAAATGACTTTTTCAATGTACGGTAGAAGGGTAGGAACTTATCTGTCGCTCTTAAGATGAACCTGTTTAGTGCAACTACCTTGCCATTCAGGCTCTGTACCTCCTTGACGGTCTTCGGTGGTGCTAACTCCATTATGGCATGTATTTTATCCGAGTTGACCTCAACACCTCTTTAGGACACCACGAACCCCAGGAATTTTCCTGCCATCACCCCGAACGCGTACTTGTTTGGATTCAGCTTCATGTTATAGGACCGAAGGGTGTCAAAGGTCTCTTTGAGGTCGTTCAAGTGGTCGTCCTCCCGTATTCTTTTCACCAACATGTTGTCCACGTAGACTTGCACATTCCTCCCAATCTGATGCACGAACATTTTGTTCATCAGTTTTTGATATGTGGCGCCCACGTTCTTAAGTCTGAATGGCATCACCTTGTAGCAAAAGAGACCCTGACTGGTGACAAATGAAGTTTTCTCTTGGTCGGCCTCGTCCAGCTTGATCTAGTTGTAACTAGAGAACGAGTCCATAAAGCTTAGCAACTGGTACCTTCCTGTCGAGTCCACCAAGATGTCAATCAATAGTAGAGGATAGCTATCCTTGGGGCATGCCCTGTTCAGGTCCGTAAAGTCAGCGCACATCCTTCACTTCCCGTTGGCCTTTTTGACCATAACTACATTGGCCAACCAATCGGGGTAATATACTTCTCATATGAACTTCGCTTCCTGTTACTTATGAACTTCTTTCACTATGGCCTTGTCTCGCTCCTACGCGAATACCCGTTTCTTCTTGATAGGCCAAGAATGTATTGACCCCTTATGATAAATTAACAAATTAATTAGCCAAGTTAATTAATTAATTCAATTAGCATGCAATATGCTTGGTAGCAAAAACAAATCACCAAATAACTAAATGCAACAGAAAATAAATTGACATGGTGATTTGTTTACGAATGGGGAAAACCTACACTGCAAAAACTCCACTAGGTGATTCTAAGGTCACCACTCCCGAGAATCCACTATTATCACAAAAAGCGGTTACAAGTAAAGGAATCCTAGTACATTATACCAACCTACAATTGAACCCTTACCCCAATACCCAATTGGACTTGTTCTGTAGTGACAATCTTTCCTTTTCAATGCATGGCTCCCAGTATGTGACTAACCAATAATGCACGGATCCTAGTACGTGACTAACTCCACAGCAACCCTTTGATTGTTGTAGTCAATTTGCAGCAGCTTCACATAGAAACACCAATAAGATCTTCAATGTTGGTGCAAGAGACTTTACTTGGTTACAGAACCCAAATGCGTACAAGAAACGCAGCAAGAACTGTTGCTAGCTATAATCTGAATCCCGTAAGCTCGATAGATCGAGACATGTGTCAAGCTTTAATGAATCTCGACATATAGAGATTCTATTGAGGAGGTACCAAGATTTGCAGATTGCACTTTGCTTGAGCAGTTCTTGAGTAATCTTCATCTCTTCAATTTTACCACTTGTAATGATCATATTGAACCTTCTTAGATTTACCCAAATACAAGTAAAATGTGTTTTGTCAAAGGATATGTCAATTACATAAAAATATGTCCTTAACACTTTTGACGAATGGAAGAAAAAGAGGGTGATACATTCAATTTGTGGACTATGGCTGACGAATCAATTCCAAGCATGTCTTCGTGGCTCCAGGCGAAGACGTCTTGGTTCTTCCTTAGAAACGCTGCGAGTGCCTGGCGGACTATCTCTTCCAATCCTTCCTCGGATTTTGCCACCGTCCGCTGTTCTTCTATACACATGGTCTGTAAATGATCGTCCATTTCCAGCATGGCAATGTAGCACTCACACGCCTCTACCTGATCTCCCCGTACCTCTCCCACTCTATACTCAGTTAAGAACTTGATCATTAGGTGGTAAGTTGAAGTCACAGCCTTCCATGAGTTAAGGGTCAGACGACCCAAAATGGCATTGTATACAGACAAACAGTCGACAACCAGGAAGGTGACATTGTTAATAATCTGTTGAGGGTAGTCACCAACCGTTATGAACAAGATGACCGCACCGTGGGGATGTACTCTTGTTCCTCCGAATCCAATGAAAGGTGAGTTAACTAGGACCAGCCGTTCGCTATTAATCCTTATCTGCTAGAACGCTGGGTAGTAAAGGATGTCTGCAGAGCTCCCATTATCCACAAGGACTCGATGGGTGTTGTAGTCCCCTACCCGTATGCTAATTACGAGCGCATCGTCGTGTGGGTGGTAGAGATACCTGGCATCTTCCTCTGTGAACCCAATGACAGGGTTGTCAATCCGTGCCATCTTCGGGATGAAGCCCGCCAACTGGAAGTTCTGAACCATCCGAAGGTAGGTTTTATGTGCCTGTTTGGACAAATTGGATGTTGTGGTTCCCTCTACGATCATTCTTATGTCTCCTAGTAGGGATCTAAGACCCTCGTTTTCTCTCCGGGCAAGTTACTCCTAGGGTTGGTCTGTCCTTTCCTTATCGATGAATCTTTGCAACTTCCCTTGCCTGATAAGTGCTTCTATCTGCTGCTTTAAGTCATAGTAGTCGGATGTATCATAATCGTGATCGTGGTGGAAATGGCAATACTTGTCTCTGGACCTCTTGCTAGGGTCTCCCCTCAACTTGCCTGGGAAGGTCAGGGCTACTTTGTCCTTGATCTGCATCAGGACTTGATCAATCGGGGTGTTCAACGAAGTGAAGTTTGTGAACCTTCCGATGGGAGGCTTAGAGCATCTATCTTCCCTTCTGTCTCTTGTCCTTACTATCTTTCGCCCCTTATCCTGTTGTACTTCCTCCTGTCTTTCTCTCTTTTTAGACTTCTCTTCGTGAGCCAGTAGTGCATTTTCCGTGTTCATATACTTAGTAGCCCTATAGATTACATCCAACATAGTTTTTGGGTCATTTTTGTATAAAGAAAACAAAAACTTACCCTTCCATAACCCATTGGTGAATGCAACTACGAGTATCTTGTCATCGACTTCGTCAATCAAAAGCGCCTCCTTGTTAAAGCGTGTTATGTAGGATCTTAACATCTCCTCCTCCCATTGCTTGATATTCATCAGGCATGCAGTGGACTTCTTATACCAATGCCCCCTATAAAGTGCGAGGCAAGCTGTGCGCTCAGCTCCTTGAAGGAACTGATGGAGTTAGGCATCAGTTTGCTAAACCATACCCTTACAAGACCTTTTAACGCAGTTGGGAAGGCTCGGCACATGATCTCATCTGCCACGCCCTGCAAGTGCATGAGGGTTTTGAATGACTCCAGGTGGTTTAAAGGATCCTTTGATCCATCGTAGGCTTCTACTTGTGGCATACAAAACTTCAGTGATTGGGGGAATGACGTGACGGGTGTAGTAAAAGGCGAGTCCGTCCGATGGACTAGCTCATTGAGATCGCTTGACACCCATCCTCTTAGGGTGTTCATCATGAAATCCATCCTTTCCTTCATCATCTGCATCTCCACGACTAGGTATGGTGTAGTAGTATCTACGGCAGATGGACGGCTCGTATCCTGTTGCTCTTGTCTGCTTGGGGCGTTGCTACCTTCTAGCCCTTCTTGGTTCCTCTTTCAGTGCTAGTCCCTTCCTAGTCTTCCTCCTGGGTGTTAAGCGCTGCGAAGTCATGGTTTTGCTTGGTGAGGCGTTCCACTGCTACTGCGAGGGTCTGAACCTATCTCTCAAGGGCGGTGGTGCGTGGTTCTTCCCCTTGATTGTTATTGGTGGTTGCCATCAAGCGAGTAAGTACCATGCAAATTTTTGTCCGGGAAGTGGCTCTATGGCTTACTTCCTATTGTTCCCATAGACGGTGCCAACTGATGATGGCGAAAATCGTCAGTTAGCCGCACAGTCCTCACATGCTCTAGACAACACCTGCATAACATAGAAAAAGAAGCAGACCTTACAGAGAGTACCGATGTGGTACCGGCCAAATGCCCTCCGACGGTTAAGTTAAAGAATGTTCACAACTCTAGAGTGTCGGAGCTGGGGTAAAATTATGCGTACCTTGATTCCTGAGGGTTTTGGGTTTTTTATAATAGCATGGAACTGACTTTGGTTTCTTGGAGAAGAGGAATTTTTCCTTGTAAGGAAGATCCTCATAAGTGTGCGTATTTTATGGGATCCTTTTCATATAGAGATTTTACTAACTAGGGTTAATTGTGAAGCACAAGACATTTCCATTTAGGGTTTCCTGGGGGCTACTTAAGTCATGTGGATGCCACGTGACCTTGCCACCATTCACTTTATAACTGTCTACTTTCTTATCTGTCCGTCATAAGGTGTCCATCCTCCTTGGATGCGTCCCCCCGTCTCCTTCCATCACTTTGATCATGCACTACTAGTACCATCGTTCATGGCAAGTCTCGTCAAACGAGACCATCCACTTCAATTTTATCCTCTTTAGAGTGTAACTCGGTTTTTCATTAATTGATCGTGCTCCTTTTCAATCACTTCCCTTTATGGTTCAACACCTGGTCAGCTAGCTCCTACTTGTTACATTCAAGTCAGATTTCTGCCCTAAAGTGTAAGTAGTAGTACTTGCTACTGCATTGTCTGCATGTCCTATATATAATCAACTAGTTGAAAACGAGCATCTCCAACTAGGGGTGTGCATGGGTCGGGTCGGGTCTAGTTGAGGAGATTTTTTGACCCAACCCACCATAATGGGTCAAAAAAAATTTCAACCCAACCCATCACATAAGTCCAACCCAACCCAACCCAACCCACATGGATTGGGTTGGGTCGAGTTGAACCCATGGGTTAGACAATTTTTTTTATTACTATTATTATTAAATTGAACAGAAAAAAATATATCACACTTGCCACCAGAGTTGATAAACAAAATATACATTAATATATAAACTAATATTCCAACTTAGTTGTAAACAAAATCTGTTTAAGTATCCAACTGAGTTGATAAACAAAATATAAATGAACTAGTATCCTAATTCACTTATAAACAAAATATACATGAGTTCCTAACTCAGTTATAAACAAAATATATCTAAAATTTTTTATTAATTATATAATATATTTAAATATATATTAAAAGAACTAATAGGATTTTATATTATATATGATAGTAGGAACCGAGGAAGTGCTCTACAGCTGGTCTTTTAAAAAAAAAATTATTAAATATATAATATATTTTAAACATATATTAAAATATGGGTGGGTCGGGTCGGGTTTGACGGGTTTGTAATTTAATGACCCAAACTTAACCCGACCCGCTATAAAAAAAAATTTTATAACCCAACCCAACCCACCAAACCCTAAAAACCAACCCAATCCGATGAGTCGGGTCAGGTCGAGTTTGACGGGTTGGCGGGCTTTCTACCCCTTTAACACCTCTTTAAATAATAGCTCCATGTAACCCTAGACGGTCTCTTACGTTGCTTTGTTATAACACCTCTGTCCGTAGTTTAAAAAATAAATAAATAAATAAAATAATAATAATAATAAATACTAAAAATTTGGCGTTCGTCTTTCGTCAAAAGACTAAAATATTTTTTTAGCTCATTACTTGATTCCCATTTTAAAAGGGGTTACTGTTTATCTCTGATAGTGGTCTCACCATTAATTATTAGATGGGATAATAATTTGAGCCAAATACTTTCCTGATAAATAAACATTACTGAATGAGATGCCATATGATGCGATGAGATGCATATAATGAATGAAAGTATTTAGCTCAAAATGCTTCTAAGGCTTGAGTTATCAAATACCTATGCAATGTCTTTGGTTTGTGTAATTCGGATAGTGCAATTCTTTGCAACTTTCGATTTTTTTATAAACTAATGATGTTGTTACATATTTTATAAACTACATATTTTTGCGTGTAATTTATATACATTTTATGTTTTCTAAACCTATCATTATACTCCAATGTGTAATTTTTATTTTATTTAACCAACACTATTGATTTAAAATTTTTAAAGAATATTAATGTGATAAATCATAAATATAATTTAAAGGATTGTTATAACTTAATAAGTGAAAGAATTTGTCTTGAATTATATAAAACTGATTTGATGAAGTTTTTTTATATACTAGAAAATTATATATTTAATCATGTTAAATGTAAATTTTACACATGTATGGTTGGAACAAATCAAGTTAATTCATATTTGATTTCATCCTTGGCCAAAAGTTTTGCAACATTGCTAGCTAGAGTTGGTAGAAGCAAGCCTAAATACTTAAATACTTAAGCCTTCATAACAATATCATAGAAAGAACATAAAGGAGCCTTAGAATTTATGGACTAAGATATTTAGTGCTTATCAAACAAATTTCTTGCATATGATGCTCTATAGAAGCATACCCATAGTGACAACTTAAACAAGATAGATTTACATTCAGGAAAAAGATTTTAAAAATTAAAATAAAAGAATACATGGTTTTAATGGTCACAGTTTATGTGCCACCACATGTGACAGACACAACTTATTCAAGGGTGGCTTGATGCATTGAGGGGCCTAAGGTAAAAAATGAATTGAGGCCTTTTATATATATTTCAAAATGACTTTAAAAAAAAAAAATCTAAATATTGCTTAAACTCTATTCTCTTGTTAGATGCAAAATTACTAATTAATATGAACCACCTAGAATATTTTTTTTGAGAATGTCTATAGACGCAAAAAAATTAACAAAACATTTCACACCTATTGATATGGCAGATTAATAATAGTAAGTAAAAAAGTGAAGTTAGTTGTGGACCTAGATGAGAATTAGTAAAAATTTGTCAACTCAATTGTTATGAAAAATCTTGTGAAATTTTGTGTATTGCTCTTCTTCTTTTTTTGATGTGCTAAATTCATAACATTTTCACAATAAATTCTAGGTGTTAAGTTATTACTAGTTCTAATTTGAACCCGCCATTACAATTATTTTTTTAACCACCAATAACAGCTAGTAATATCCTGCTACTTAAAATTTATTGTGAAAGTATTGTGAAAAATATTGTGAACGTAGAATTTCTTTTTCGTAAAAAAAATACTATTTTATTTATTGGCTAATATTTGGGTTTAATTAATTAATAATATTAAAATGAAAGAAATAACTCTATTGTTTAAAATTAAGGGTCCTTTTTTTTACTCAGGTGATTGCCTCTCTTGCTTATATGCTAGAGCTGGCTTTGAACTTATTCGTAAAAACAATCCTAGTGGATGTCTCAAACAAACTGAAGAAACACAATATACTTAACTAAAATCTAGGGAAAAACCACTACAATATTTGAAAACTAAAGCTTCATGTCATTGATTGTTCATCCTTTGCCTTTTGAACCAACACAAGCGCAAAACAGAGTCCGCCTTTGTTCGTATTAGAGGAAGAAACATCATCACAAGCTTCTTTGTCAACACGGAATGACCAAAGTTGCACTACATCATCTATCTTGAGATCATTCAACTCCCGGACATAGTTCCAAGTGGATCTCAACGCATATGTTGAAGTCGTGTTGCCCGTTTCCTTAGGCATGTCCCATTGAACCAAAACAATATGACCAATCTGAAGCATGGGATCGATGAATTGCACTCGGATTTCATGCTGTGCTCTAAGCTTCTCTTTCTCTTCCTCAGTCAAGAAATCTGATAGGCCAAAAACAAATTGACCCCTTGTGATTAATTAATTGATTAATTAGTCAAGTTTATTAATTAATCAAATTAACATGCAAAGCGCATGGTAGCACAAACAAATCACCAATTAAACTAAGTGCAGTGAAAATTAAATTGACACGGTGATTTGTTTACAAATGGGGAAAAGCAACACGGCAAAAACCCCACAGAGTGATTTTAAGGTCACCACTCCTAAGAATCCACTATTATCAAAACAAGCGGTTACAAGTAAAGGAATCACAGTACCTTCTACCAACCTACAGTTGAACCCTTACCCCAATACCCAATTAGACTTGTTCTGTAGTGACAATCTCTCCTTTTGATGCACGGCTCCCAGTACCTAACTAACCAATTGTGCGGATCCTAATACGTGACTTCAATCACCAACTAGAGAAGGTTGTTAGTTCTTCAGTTCATCCAGACGATGAAGATCAAGAAAATGCTTGGTCACAAAACCCTACGGTGCACAAATATAGCAACTTCTTCACAAGAATGTTGAACTAGGGAAAATTATGTCTCCGGTCACAATTTGCTTGAACAAACTTTACTCAACACTTGTGCAACTTGTGTCCTCTTTGACGGCCCTTAAAATAATTTTTTTATATGTCTAGGGTTGTGAGAAAAGAAGACCCAAGCACATAATCATAGATTGAATGAAAAACAGAACAGAAAATCTAAATTTCATAAACCTCAACAGATAGCCATCTATCGAGCAGCTATTAAGCCACGAGGCTAGAACAGCTCTTCGAGCTCGATAAATACTATCTGTCGAGCATTAATGAACTTGCACTTTTCAACTTGAATCTTGGATAGACTTGCATGGTTTCAACACTTGATCTTGAAACAAAGTTTCTTGAAGTATTAAACACATCCTAGAACTACCCAAATACAAGTAAAGTGCGTTTTGTCAAAGGATTAGTCAATTACATAAAATAGTGACATATGTTCCTAACAAGTAAATCACATATGTCTTAATAATCTTCCCCTTTGGCAATCCACAACAAACAAATGAATATATGAGAGAAGTCATAGAACACTCAACTCATATTCACTTGTTGAATACAATAAAATCTATCTTAACACAAACTCTTGAAAAACTTTGCAAGAAGAGAGTTTATGGCAAGTAGACTTTGACAATCTATATTTTTGAAACACTTTAAACAAAACTCATCAAGGCATCTTTGTGTGAAACAGAAATAATAGATTGCATACACGTAATAAGAAGCATGTGCATAAAGAGAGAAAAGAAACAACACATGTAAGGGTAGGTGAAAGAAACATACATCAACATATAAAGAAGATAAGTACGATGTATATCAATAATGGTCACAAGACCTAAGATACAAGAATAAATGTATCTAAAGTAGAGAAAAGAAAAAGATTCAAGTAATCCTCACTACATCCCTCAAATATCAACACTCCCCCTATTAAAATTTTCCTGTACTAACTCTCCCCCTAAGAATGACTACTCTCATACCAAAACTACTCCATCTTTTTGTCATGAGTGACAAAGGGTAAGAGTGTCAAGTAGACATCTCATCAGTACCAAAAGAGCTAGCATCTCCATCACCATCATCCTCAGAATTAGTAGCATCATCATCATCATCCTCAGTGAAAGTTCAATTAGTGTATAAAACACTATGAACGTTTAGACCCGTAATTAACAAATTACAAATTCAAACTTAATATCAAACAATTAATGTGCGAAATATGAACATAAGCTTAACACGGAATTGATAAACAATCTAAACCAAATAAAATCACATCCACAGCAGAAATTAAATGGCAAAGATTAAGGGAAGAGAGATGCAAACACAAGGATAACACAATGATGTGTTATTGAATAGGAAATCAAAGCCCTCGGCGTAAAACCTCTCCGCCGCCCTCCAAGCGGTAAATAATCCACTAAAGAATGTAATTGGGATACATGAACAGCAGAAGACCCTCCAAGCCTAATCTACCCAGTAAACCTAAGCCCTCCAAGCTCCTACTCCAATGAGGTTATGCCGAACCTATTTTTTCTTTAGCTTACCGAATTCCACTATAAACCATAGCATCAACCAATATGAAATTGGTTCCTTCTTAACTACTTCCCAAAGCACCAAATGGCGTTCTCACAGATGTGGGTATGGTGAGAAAAGGTTTTGGTAATGAACCTCTCAAGGATGTAACAATGGAGAGGAAGAGTATAGAGGAATTTGAAGAGTCTTTATGTGAAGATTGTGGATGATTCAATCTTGTTTTTCTCTAGGGTTTCTCTCTCAAAATTCTCTCTGGAAGCTCTCTACATTTTGTGGGTATAAGGGGTATATATACTACGGTGAGAGTGGAATGCAAAAAGTCAGTTTTTCAAAGCAGAGTTGGCTAGCAGCTTGGCCTCACAACTTGACTGAGCAGCGAGTTCAAGCCGCGAGGTAATTGAACAGCCAATCTGTACTTTTTGTCCTATAGTGCTCCAGCTGGCATGACGGTTCAACTTCTAGCATGCTTTTTTGTCCTGTAGTACTCCAACTGGCATGATGCTTCAACTTCTGGCATACTTGGCACGTGTGCAACTTCTAGCGGCTTGCAAGTCGCGAGCCACCCGTGAGATCCAGTCGCGAGTCCCTGTTTCTTTGCACAATCTTGAGCATTTCTTCACACTCTCTCACACACTACCCTTACATGATTCCCACCTAAATACAGGGTTACTAATTGCTAAATACAAGAAAATTTGGCACGGAATAAGGCCAACAAGATGGTTGATAAAATTCAACCTTACACTCAGCATCAGAAGCCTCTAGAGTATGTAGAGGAGAATCAATGAAGCCACCCATGACCGCCTACCAACGTGCAATACGGCAAACACAGATGTTCACCTGATACAACTTAGTAGAGAGTGTATCAAGACGAGCATCCATGCGCTGAAGCTGCGTCATGATATCTCTAAGAGTCACATCGCTCGTAGAAGAGGAGGGAGCGGATATGGATGGAACAAATCGAGATGGAGCTGAATGGGAGGGAGGAGCTGCTGACCCAGACTACCTCGACCTAAACTGCGCCTCGCTATGTTTAACGGTAGCAGCGTCTATGGCACAAATATGGGTAAAGTGGCTGAACGCTGGAAAGGGAATAGAAAAATGGCGTAAGATCCTCGTGATAGTGGAAGGAAAGATGAGCTTATCACGGGACGTCGTATCTCTATAGACATCTAAGATAGATAGAATAAAGTAAGAAGGAAAATCTATGGTAAGATACTCAAGAAGGGACAACAAAAATCGAGCATGAGGCTTTGTGATAGAGTTATAGTGAGAGAGAGGGTGAAGAACAAAAGTCATGACCATGTTCAAAAACCGAGGACCTTTTGCAAAGTCCAAACAGTAAGTGAACTGACGCTCACCCCAATCAGAAGGGCGCTCACAGAAAGCAGATTTGAGCTCATCTTTGGACACAGTCCTCAAACACTCACAACCAAGGTAGTCAAGAAACTCTACCCTAGGGACACGGAGCACATCCGTAACAAGTTGCGGTGTGACAATAATGCGCGTACCTCGAACGCGAGTATGAAAGAGAGGTATTGAAAAATCAAATCCATGCATGTTGGAGTAAAACTCCTGGATCAGCATGGATAGACAAGTAACCAAGACATCACACAGTAACTCCTAACCCCAACTGTGAATGACAGTAGGTAGGTCAGTGTCGGCAAAGTCCACCAAAATGACTCGAGGTTCGGAATGAATGCCTTGTCGAGAAAAGTTCTCCGAGAAAGCCATTCGAGCATTCTCATCATGGAACCGAATATGTGATGGAGTAGGATCAAATGAAGTGGATGCCCCGAAATGAAGAGGGTTATAGGATGGAGTAGACTTACATTTAGGTGTCATAGACACGACTAACGTAAACGGAAAAGAGAGGAAGAGAGAGAGACAATCAGAAAAGCCCCAACACATTTCAATTATAACAAGTATATTGAAAAGAGAGTACATATGCAACATGTGACATGCAATATAAAAAGCATCATAGGTTTAGCCCAATCCAATCCTACCAGCACACAATCAATTTGCACACATCTAAATGCATGATAATACTGCTATAATGCTTATGTAATGCAATGTATGAGATTTTAAACTCATTTAAGCAAAAACCCATCCCAAAATTTCAACAAAAACTCATCAATTTTGAAAAAACCCCAAAAGTTTTCAAAAACCCCAAAACATAGGTTTCAAAACGTGAAACGCGTGTAAATGAGAGATTAGAAACTCACCAAGTGAAGAAAAAAACTTGAGAAAGCTTGAAAAACACTTGAGAGTGAAGTTTGGAGTGAATGGGAGAGTTTTAGGAGGTGAAAGGATGGATAGATTGAGAGAGACGTCGAGCAAAATGACAACCGGATTGTGCTAAACGAATAAATAGTAGTTCAGTAAATCTCGATAGATAGAGGTGTCAAGAGGTGTCAAGAAGGTGTCGAGCATAAAAGACATTGACAGATGCAGCTGTCGAGGATCTGTCGAGGAACAATCAACAAAAGAGATAATAAACAAGCTCGATCGATCCACCAACCGTCAAGAAGCTATCCAGGGTCCAGAAAGTTTGTCGATCGATCCACCTAACTATCGAGAAGCTATCAAGATTGCGATAAGAAGAAGTTGAAAAGCTCGATAGATAGCGAGATGTCGAGGAGGTGTCAAGATTGCTTAAAAACAGTTTTTCAAGAAAGGAAAAACACAAATATGAATGCAATCAAGCATGCAACTCAACTAATGATCCAATCAACATTTTAGACTCAAAATCATCTCTCAACAACAATTTTAAGCGCACACACACACACACACACACACAAAACAAATCTAACCAATTTTATATTTCAAAAAAAAGTCAAGACAGTTTAGTGAGCATATATTAACACATGTAAAACCTTGTGATAGCCAAATCACATTGTACCTACACATGTATCAAGAGTAGCAAAGAATATTGCATGTTGTGTATGAAAAACATCGCAAGATTGCATAAGTGTATACATGTTATGATGAATTGAGATATGAGAAAATCACTTTAACTCACACATAATCATAACTATTTGATGGGGACTATCACCTTCGAGGTACATCCTATAACTCCCACATCTCCTAGAATACATGCTTGCAATCATATTTAAAGCATTTTGATCTTTTTGCTTTTTATTTTTCTTTGCTTATTTTTCTTTTAAGCAAACCATGCATGGGCATATAAAAGATAGAAAGAAATACCCAATTATGTTAAGCATTTGACATTCCAATTTTGTCATGCCGAAGCACACAAATGTCATTTCATGATTGGCGGGTAACAGTGGTGAGATGGTTATTTATGCCTTTCTCTTAGGATTTTCTATTCTTTCTAGTCAAAAAGAGTGATACGAGTGTTAAGTACAAGAGATTACTTAATCTTACTCATCAGAAACACGAGCCACAAAGCTCATTTACTTAGTTGTGCATAAAGATGCTCATCTAAGCTACAAAGGATACAAAGTTTAGAAAACTTTATTTCAATGGTCATCCAAGGTACACAAGTACATGCCTTCACGCATATGCATCTTTCTTTCATGCTTTTCATTGTTTAAAATGTTTTTGTTTGTTTTTAGTTTTGTTTATTTTGTTTTTGATATAAAAATAAAAATAAATTGAAAAATCAGAAAAATACAAAAACAATGTGTGTTTGTGTACATTGGTACTTATGTACCTTGGATGGCCATTGAAACAAAGTTTTCTAAACTTTGTATCTTTTGTAGCTTAGATGAGCACCTCTATACACAATTAAGCAAGTGAGCTTTATGGCTCGTGTTTGTGATGAGTAAGGTTAAGTTATCTCTTGTACTTAACACTCGTATCACTCTTTTTGATGATAAGGACTAGAAAATCCTAAAAGAAATGCATAAATAACCATCTCACCACTGTTGCCCACCAATCATAAAATGACATCTATATGCTTCGGCATAGCAAAATTGGAATGTCAAATGTTTAACATAATTGGATATTTCTTTTCTATCTCTTATATACTCATGCATGATTTGCCTAAAAGAAAAATATGCAAAGAAAAATAAAAAGCAAAAAGATTAAAATGCTTTAAATATGATTGCAAGCGTGTATTCTAGAAGATGTGGGAGTTATAAGATGTACCTCGAAGGTGATAGTCCCCATCAAACAGTTATGATTGTGTGTGAGTTAAAGTGATTTTCTCATATCTCAAATCGTCATAACATGTTGACACTTATGCAATCTTGCAATATTTTTCACACACAACATGCAATATTCTTTGCTACTCTTGATACATGTACAGGTACAATGTGATTTGCCCATCACAAGGTTTACATATGTTAATGTATGCTCACTAAACTGTTTTGACTTGTTTTTTTTTTTAAATATAAAATTAGTTAGACTTGTTTTGTGTGTGTGTGTGTTTTGGGATCTTTGTGCTTAACAGTTTTATTGTTGAGAGATTAAAATGTTGATTAGATCATTGTTGAGTTGTATGCTTGATTGCATTCATATCTGTGTTTTTCCCTTCTTGAAAAACTGTTTTTAAGCAATCCCGACACCTCCTCGACACCTGACTTATCTATCGAGCTCTTCAGTTGATTTTTATCACAATCTCGATACCTCTCAATAACTAGGTGGATCAATAGAGAAACCTCATATCCCCTCGACAGCTTCTCGATAGCTGTTCGATCCATCGAGGTTGGCTTAATAGCATCTCGACACCTCTCGATCAATCAAGATCCTCTTGCATGCATTGTTTTTCACATGATTTCATCTTTTTGATTGTCTTGTCATCCATAGCATCTTGTTTCATTACATTCATGCATTTATATGGATTCCTTATGCCCCCTTGATCATCCTTGATCATCTTTATATTTCTCGAGTGAAGCTTTTTAGCTTCTTGTACCCTTTGTCAATCATGACAAAAAGGGGGAGAAATTGTGGAAATATGTGGTTTCTTTTTAAAGATTCTACATGTTAGGGGGAGAAATACATGCCTTTGTAAGGGGGAGATGTGTTTCATCTTGTTAGGGGAAGTGTTTACCTCCTTCTTCTTGTACACCGGTCTTATGACCATGTTGACATACATTGTACTTATCTTCTTTATATGTTGATGTATGTTTCTTTCACGTACCCTTACATGTGTTGTTTCTTTTCTCTCTCTATGCACATGTTTCTTTACTTGTATTCAATCTATAATTTTTGTTTCATACAAAGATGCCTTGATGAGTTTTGTTTAAAGTGTTTCAGAAATACAGGTTGTCAAAGTCTACCTTGCCATGAACTCTCTTCTTGCAAAGTTTTTCAAGAGTTTGTGTTAAGATAGATTTTATTGCATTCAACAAGTGAATATGAGTGGAGTGATTTATGACTTCTCTCATATGTTCATTTGTTTGTTGTGGTTTTGTCCCAGATTGCCAAAGGGTGAGATTGTTAAGGACATATTTTGTGTAATTGGCTAATCCTTTGACAAAGCGCACTTTACTTGTATTTTGGTAGATCTAGGATGTGTTTAATACTTCAAGAAACATGTTGTTCAAGTCTAGTATTAAAACCATGAAAATTGGACCAAGAAACAAGTGAAGAAAAGTTGTTCACCAAAGTTGGACAGATAGCTCGACACCTACGGACAAATAGCTCGACAGCTACTCGACAGTTAGCTATCTATCGAGGTTTAATGAGACTCGACTGATACTATCTATCGAGGTATCTATCGAGGTTACAGGAATTTAGATTTTCAAATCTGATTTTCGGCCCATGCTTTTGTATTTGTGTAGGGTTTCTTTTCTCACAACCCTAGACATATATAAGGCTTATTTTAGAGGCCGTCACATATAAGAATACAAGCAAAACAAATGCAAAAGGTGACCGATACCTTATTCTCTCTAAAAGAAGCTACTGCGTCTTTGTGCTTTAGGGTTTTGTAACCAAGTGCTTCTTGATCTTCATTGTTGATGAAGTGAAGAACTTTGCAGCCAACATCTTCTTCAAGTTGGTGAGTTAGTCACGTACTGGGAGCCGTGCATCTTTGGTTAGTCACGTACTAGGATCTATGCAAAAGGGTAGCATTCATATATTGAAGAGTTCAGAGGTTCTGAAGCAGTAGAAGGTTTCTGATGTAAGTTCATCTACGGGGATTGTAGAGTCTAGGGACAAAGATTTTGTTCAAGATCTGGAACTGCTCTATATTATAGTGGATTGCTTTTCAGGAAGGTTTCCCCCCAAGTTTTTTACTGTGAAACTAGTTTGTTTCATTGGTTTTCCTGAGTCATCATATCTTGTCTTATTTACTTTTTTGCTGCACATGATTTTGACATGATATTGATGTTTGTTTGTTTTAACAAGTTTTATTCATAATAAATCTAATTAACAACTTGGGTTTAAAACTTGTTAATTCTATCAACTAGGGTCTAAATTTCCCAACAGCCTCAATGGTATTGAAAACTGACTATTACCCTTAGTTATGTCAATCTTGAAAAGCTTTTTCTGTATCACCAACAATTTGTCACGCCCACCCATTGCTTCGATCACATCACTAAACTTTGGAGGCAAATCAGGTGGTGGCTTTGGACCCGGTGGAATTGCAATCTTGATTTCCAAGACTGCTTCTTTTTCTTGGTTTCCAAACACCATTCATCTTGATCTCCCAGTCTTACTCTCTTTGAAACAGGCACAGCAGTGGTTGTGATCATGAAGGCCTTTTCTTGCTCCACAAGGTTTGGCATGTTATTCTTGGTTTCCAATTCAAAACAACAATCTTGATCATCAACATCCTAGTCTCCAAATCTTGATTGCTTGTTTCAAACAGGCACAGTCACAACAATAGGGGTTTCTTCCATAGAGAGTGGCTTCTTGAAAGACTTTTCTTGGAACAACCTACAAAACTTGTGAAGTTTCTTTATGGCTACGATTGAGACCTCAACCAATGCGTCAAATGGAGTCCAATTGGGAGCAATAGTATGGCCCTCCATATCATGAATACCCATGTTCTCTAACAAAGACAGATCTGTTTTCATCTTCTTCTTCTTCATCTCACAACTTTCCCTTCTTCTTGTTGTTGAACCCATAACTATATAGAAAAGTAAATACTAAAAACACGCAGAGAAACTATTAAAATTGGAGGAAAAATGACTTACCAATCCACACATTTGGCTTTGAATGCTATCTTATATTTGTTAATCTAAATCTTTTAGGGTTCTAGAATCCTTTCATATTTCAGATTACAGTTGTTACATATACATTTTCTGGTTAGATAGAACTGAACTTTTTTACACATGCAAGAATTTCATGCTAGCTTGACCCCAGGGTGGGAGTCTAGTGGTCAAGCCCCAGCCTTAGAGAGTGGGATTTAGTGCCATTGTTTGGTTGGCGAGAAAAATGAAGGAAAGTGAGGCAAAAAATGTTTTTTTTTTTTTTAATTTTTAAATAATCAATACTTGCCCACCACCTGTTCGATGCTTTGCTCTTGTTTTTTGGATAACATAGGAGAACTTTACTCAAATTAGTTGCACATTGCTAATCATATTGTACAACAATCACTGTTAATCAATCTGACCCCACCCGTCAAAACTAGTTACCAGGGAATCCACTGTATTATATAGCTATAACCATGACATTTAATTTTTTGAGGAGAAGTCTCACCTTCTCATCAATTGTGAATTCTCATTTTCCTTCGAGGGTGTGTCGATTTTGCTCCACAACAATTCTTGATAAAGAGACAAATACAACAGCGCATTCAATACCTTCTTTTAGTTATTCTACTAGTCTTCATCTCTCTCCATTGTTTACTGATGATAAAGCTCATTCGGGTTGTTATGATATCGAGCTTGTGGATCATGATACATGGAGAGTTTCATCGGGTTTAGCACAAGCTTGGAGAGGAGTAGATGGTAGTTATTCAGTGGGAACAGATTCTCTTATGGTTGATGAGCCAGTTGATTCTTGTTCTCAAGTTGTTGAGTGTGATTAGGACTTCGATGACATTGATAATAGGAGAATTTGTGGCAATCTGTTTTATAAACTTGACTGGGATTCCAAGGAATTTGAGGAGTACAATCTTAATTTCCACCGGAGTAAATCTTCAAATCGAGAGAATGGTCAAAAGGAATGCAAAAAGGCAGAGAAAAAGGAAATTCCAAGTGGTAACATGGCTCCAAGAGTTGAAAAACTTCCTAAGGTAGTAAGCAACAAATTTGTTAAGTCTCCACTTGATGAAATGGATAATGCTTGTGTTGGTAACAAGAAGCTAAGGACTCCGACTTATAATCAGATTACGGGTCCTTACCACGAACCTTTTTGCTTGGACATTTACATATCCAAGGCTTCTGTTCGGCCTGTGTTGTTCACAGGGTGACAAGTAAGGTTGTTGCTGTGGCACATTCCATTTCTAAAGACATGAAGTTTGACCTGGCTTCAACTAGGAATGTGACTGCTTGTGGTGCTGTAGGGGCGGTTTTGGCTCAGAGAGCATTGGCTGATGATATTCATGATGTGGTTTACACTCCAAGGAAGGGGGACAGATTGGAAGAGAAGCTTCAGATTGTGCTTCAATCTATCATTGATAATGGTATTAATGTGAAGGTGAAGCCTAAGCAAAAGAGACCCATAAGAGGTGGTCTGTCATCTACACCTTAGAAGCATGGTTCAATTTGTTCTTTATAGCTGGTCCAGTCAGTTGTCACCTGAGTCTCTACTCTTAAATTTACTTCTTTAATTGAAACTGGCTCTGATTGCTTTCTGATGTGAACTGTTATAGTTTGATCTGACCCTTATGAGTTCACGGCAGGAGAAAATTTTAGTGAAGACCTTTTGAAGAGAAGACAAGGACCTACAACTACAACAATACAATTCCAACCCCAAAGGTTGTAAGATTCTGAGTGTAGTTTTGTTCACCTCTCTCCGCTCTACAACTAAACACAGGACTAGAGGAATTTAGTCAACCGCAGTCACATGATTTTGTAGCAGGCTCAGTTATTTATTAGGGTGCTCAGTATTGTCTTGCATCATCTCTTGTACAATCATTCGGAGTTCTTGGATTTGTTCTTTGTAATGTATGAATAACAATCAAATCTTAATTGCTGCACTCCTTTCTCTTCTTCTTCTTTTTCTTTTAATGTTCCATATTTACTTATTATAATAATAAATGAACAATTAAGATTAGGTAAGTATAGTATACATATATAAAAAAGGGAAAAAAAAAAAGTGTGTATTGTAGAATGACCTGTTAATTAGGCTAAAACCAAATATGTGTATCTAGGAATTGGCATATGAAATTTATCAATAACAAAATTTTATTTGTTAAAATGTTTGAAATTAGTTTTTATTTATTTATTTATTCTAAGGAGCAGTTGAAAGAATCCATAATGTAGGTGACAATTTATGGTTTTTTTTCTCATAGAAATTTATATATAAAGTGTAGGGATATTGGGCTCAAGAGTTCATTATCTATTTGTATATTGAGCCTACGGCCCAAGCCGAGGACGAGAGGTTGTTCGAGTAGGAGAAATCTTTGCCAGAAGAGACTGTGTTAGGAAATAAAGGGGTTAGTTTTGGACATAATGGCTCAAGAGGGTGAGCCGAGGACAAATGCATCCTCGGCTGGCCAAAGCCGAGGTCCAAAGAGGTAGTCTGTCATCCAAGGTAACGTTCCAAGAAGTTCTGTTGGTGCGGATAAGTATTGCAGAGGCATCAAATAGGGAGAAGTCCTAAAATATCTTAAGGAAAAGCTACTATCACCGCATTAAATGCTCAGCAACTAACTTCCTAGCTATATTAATGTGGAGAAGACCACTGAACAGTGCAGCGTTAGCTACCCCAATGCGCAGAAGGCCTGAAAGAATGTCTGATGGGACAAGTACTCAAGTAGTAGCTTGGATGATCAACAAGTGGAGGGCCAAGATTGTTTGAAGGGAGCTATATAATGGAAGAAACACTCCACAGTGAGGGGATCAAAGGAACTAGGAGAGAAACACAGTAGCACTCAACCAAATTTGTAATCAAACTCAAGAGCAATATATATAAGAACTAGTCTCCTCGGACTTTGCCGAGGATGATTTTCTTCAGCTTAAACATGTTTAGCTTCACTATTTTGTCATCAAAACCTACCTTGTTTGTTATCCGATTAACTAAAGTCCAGTTTTCCAACCCACTCTCTACAAATTCATTGTTTTGGACTTTTTGGGCCTAAGTCCATCCACCACTTGGGCTAAGAACTCAAATCTGGTCCTTACATAAAGAATTCCTAGTTTACTTTAAATGTTATTGTTATTACTGTTTGGAAAACGAATCTTGGTTTGTACATTTTCAAGTACAAAGAGTAAAGATGCATTTATGGTGCTAATTGTCGAACCGTAGTAGTGATAAATGATCACTTATTCCAAAAATTATACTGACAGAAAATGATGAATTTATCATTAAATGTACTTTTTCAAAAAATAAAGGCTAAAGGCAATTTTCTCACTATTTATCTTATACAAAACCTACCATCACTCTTCATATACGAAGATGTTTTCCTAAACATTCCGCTCAGTCTCTTCAATAGCACCATGATGGCACCTACGCTTGTAAATTTCAGTAAGAATACCTAAGCTTATCAAATCAAAGGCAAACCCTACACATTTTGAAAGATGATATAAATAGTTGTGTTAATTTGAATAAGTATGCATGTCTTTTGCATAAAAAGTGCTTCATGCCATCCTTCACCGCCAAGAGAAGTGTGGCTGAAAGACTATCCATGCTACTGGAATTGTAAGAGGGCTATTAAAGACATTGAAGGACCACACTATTATGATTTGAGGAAATCTAGCATTACATAAACTTTTGCTATGTGACAGACTGTATGTCACTTTCACCTAGACCCAACATTTTTTCTCTACCACCCATTGTTTGCCACATGGACAATTGTGGCAAGAGTTGTGGATTATTATGTGGCCCTAGAATTTTCGTTATGATTTTTGCTCTTCCAAAATTCTTCAGCCGTGTGTCCCAAACAAGAGATAGAAATAGATACCCAAACAGAAGATGATTTTCATTTTAGATGGAGACAGTCAACTTCGGAGTTCTCAAAATAAGCACCATAATCAGTCTCTGAATATTTGAAGATTTAAGAAAAAGAGACTGCAATCTCACATGAAAATTATATGCAACATTAAAACCTAAGACTATCAACCTAACGCTGAATCTAGATCCTAATTGTCAACAGTAGAGGCAGGAAAGATTATATGCAAAATCAAGAACTAATGCTAAATGTGATTTATCTGGACATCGTGTTTATCATCATTCATCCCTTCTATCATATTGACCCAGTGTGCCAAACTAGTAACTCTCAGCAATTGTGATCTATCTTACAAGTTTCTGGTAATTCTAACTTAATCAGGTTCCCAACGGTCCTGCTTGTCGATATATTTATCAGAGTTGTAGCTTGTCTCAAGGTCATGTGATTTGTGTCTCTGGACATACTGATCTGAACAGTTGGACTCACGACTCCCATCTGATTCCAAATTCTCATTTATGCTATCCCGTCTTGAGTGACTATGCATGAAGCCTCTTTCCAGACCAGATTTTTCTATGCTGGATTCCCTACTGTGAAATTTATCTTTCAATTTTTTTGCTGGTTCCCCTTCATCATCTGAGTAATCCGACGCTTCATTCCTGTGTCTCGTATGTTTCCTAGTTTACTCGTGTTTTTCTCCATCACTGTCCAACCAATCAGAGCTAAGATTAGTATCATCAGCCCTGTTTTTGCTACCCTCACGATCGTGGTCACGTCTTGAGCTTTCCCTCTTTTTATGATGGTGTCTATCTCGATTGGTGTCCCTATCTGACCACTCTCCTTCAGGATCATGACTTCTGTTCTTGCTGTCCTTGTGATCATCTGAATGTCCCACTTTCCTCAGGTGTCTTGAGCTTTCACTCCTTTTTCTATGGTGCCTGTCTCTGTCTCTCTCCCCATCTGACCACTCTCCATCAGTATCATGAGTTCTGTTCTTGCTGTCCATACAATCATCTGGTTGTCCCACTTTTCTCCTGTGTCTTGAACTTTTGGTCATGTAAGCATCACGTGTTTCCTGGTCTCCATCTCTATCTGACCAATTGCCACCAAATTTTTCTTGCCTTCACAATCATCCACAAATTTAGCATTTCTGCTGTGTCTCGAGCTTTTCCTAGCATGACCGTCGTGAGTTTCTCTATCTTCACTCCTATCTGAATAGCCCCCCTCAGATTCAACTTCATGTGTTCTATGATTGACATCTCTGTTCCAGCGTCTTGAGCTTTTCCTTGCACTACCATAGTACCTATCTTCGTACCTGTCAGACCATTCACCCTCAGAATCAGTATCATGACTTCTACTCTTCCTATGATAACTGCCTTTAAAGCTCGTATTCTCTCCACGCATATCCTCATCAAGAACTTCCATTTGCTTTCTGTCGTTACTCGTGCGCCCCCTCCGTTGTGTGCTCTTTTGAATATCATTTTTGTTGTCATTTCTTCTACTAGAACCACCACCATTCAAGTAGTCAATCTCTTTGGATTTAGATCTTGAGTAATACCTGCCATGGAAATTTGAGGAACTATAGAAAAACATTCAATCACATGGAAGAAACAGAAAGGGGTAGACTAATTTAAAATGCATAAAATATATAAGAGTTGGATGAAACAGAACATGAAATTAGTACAAGTTTGTACAATTAACTAGGTACCATTAACAAGCATTAACACCTAAAGCCAGAATTCTCCGACATTCGTTTAAAAAAAAAAAAAAAGGCCAACAAACTTGGATTCTGCCTTAAATAACGCCAAAAAAAGGTTTTGCATGCAATGGCCAAATTAAGAAACTGCTACTCCAGTCAACAGGAAAATTTAGCACATTGGATTGAATATTAGCAAGATTTTTTTATAGAGCAACATTACTATTGACTACTATTTTTTACCAACCAATTTTATTTCCTTCATGCATATTGATACATTGTTGTGCACATTGTCTGTCCATATTTTGAACATTACATGATTTACAAATGCCTTCAAAATTTATAAAATCGTTTGACAGCTTGTTGGGATATCTTGGAATGAGAATGTTGAAAAAATAAATCAACACTTCTAATAATTGAAAGGTTTTGATGAAAATAGATTAAAAAACACTTACTCTGGTCTGTTTATATTGAAAAAGTTTAGGATTACTAAAACATTGAATTGCAAAACATAGTTCAATATACCAGATTTCACAAACACTAGATACTGCATGCTGCATCTACTGCTAAAAGTATATGCACACCTGTCTATATCAGTTAACCTCTTTCTAGAGTGCCTCAGCTGCCCCAAATTTTCTTGCTCCACCTCTTTCTGGTATCCCACTTCATCAGAATAACCAAATAAAGAAGCCATCTTTCTCACCCAATATCTTGGGGGTGGTTTATCAAAATCAGCCCATTCATAGTCTCCACCAGGATTGCGGAAACAGTAGATAAAATTGCACGCAGTATCATGAGAACATGTCTGTAAAGATGCAACAAGAAAGGCCATTAACAAGAACAAAGGACAGAACTCAAAATTAACATAGAAAAGTGACTCAAGATGGATGTTCTTATATTATTCAAAGTACAAAATTAAAAGCATAACTGAAACCGGCAAAAGCCAACAAAGAGAATGCAACTGCCTCAAATAAAAATAAAGGTGATGGGCTGGTTGTACCTTGAACCTTGACTTCATATACTCCCCACAAATGGCAACTTTCCATCCGGTGACATTGACAAATTCACAACTTATCTGCCCAAAAAAATACCAATATCAATAAACCACCCTCACGAAACTAATGTTGAATTTATTATTTATTTTTGGTAAGAAGATTTTGGCACTAAGGGAAGGGAAGGCAAGATTCAAAATTTCAAAATAGTGACCTCCGATTCATGAGGTGTAGGTTCAAGGTCGAAAAATGAGTGAAGAATTAAAGTCAGGCAGTTAAAAGACCACCATGGATATGGCAAAGGTGCTACAAATCATTGATATTCTCATCTGGGATAAAAATCTTACCTCAATTACATGTGGAACTGGGACTGCTCCAAAAACTAGATTACAATGATGTTTTAATTTCATAGGACACTCATCTGTCAAAGAAAAATGGTATTTGTAGTCAAAGGTATGCAGAGAGAGAGAGAGAGAAGAGAAGAGCATACAAATTGTGGAGTATAAAAACCATGATTATCATTACTAAATCCAGAAAAACAAGTAGTTATATGACAAAGACACAGCACATTTCAATTAAATGATACACCATATCAAACACCAAATTTCTACAGTAAAAAAGTATACAATATGAAATATGGTAGAGGGTAATACACTGGGGGATAGAGCCAAGTGCTTGTGCAAGAAATACACTGCCTAGTAGCTAAAATAATCTTAGACACAGTGACTTATATTGAAGAGACTTCACATTTGAAGCAGATGCAATACCTGTTTGCCAGCAAAGTACCGACCATTAATAGAATTATAAACAAGAACAGCTGAATCCAGTGACTTATATTGTACATAGACATTTCCCCGCAAGTGGAATGCACCATTTCTGCACACCTGACAAAGACATGACATTTGTTACTCCAAAATTGGAAACAGATACAAGATTTAAGAAAGTAGAGCTCTAGGCCACATATTGTTGCTCCACAATAATATGCTTTGGGTGTTCTCCCTTTCAATATCCTTAAAGGCAAAATAAGGGAAGCCAAAGAAAATTGCTTAGACATATTCAAATATTCTTAAGAAGCAAAGGATTTTTGAAGAGTTTCCTTTTCATTGTACTTTCTAGGAACTGCCAATGAGCTCTAGTTACTGGCACCTCCTCCCCTTATAAGAGTTAGGTGGAGGATGAGGTTGTGGGTTCAATTGGGTCAGTGTGTATCTTACCAATTAAAAATAAAATAAAAAATTTCCCAGGAACCAGAAAGGTTTAATACATCTCTCGATAGAGTGGAGCATACATGAGTTTAGTAAAAAAAAAAAAAACTGAAATTTTCATGGACAAAAAATGTTTACATGAGAAAAGAGAAGGGGGGCGGGAGTTTTCTAACATCTAGAATAGGCATTAAGTTTAACTATCCTAAATGAGTAAAACAGATGCTAATATTCTTGTCAAGATATTTTCTAATCTCAGAGAAAGATATATATAACTCTACCAAAATGAAACAAAAATCCAAACTCTGTGCAGTTTTAGCACCAGATAAACAATTCATATTTAATAAATATAAATTATCAACAAATCCTCAACCAACAAGTTCTTCGATGGACACATATTTGTAATAATCCTCAACCATCCAAAAACACAACATCCCACGATCAGGTGAGAACATGTTACTAACATATTTGGCTTCAAAAAAATTGCATGGATAGCAGTCAACAACCTTAAACTTTACAATTTCCCCAAACTTCAAAAACTCTGTATGCACATCCTCATAAAATTCTTCATAACAACATTCAACCTCTTCATCTGTGTGCTGAGAAGGAAAAAAAAAAAAAAAAAAATCAAACCAACATAATTTATCAGATTAGGCACTTATAAGATGATAAGCAACATGATGGATCCTGGTATCTCAATTTCTCAATATCCATATGAAAAAGCCTGCCAGCCTCCACAAATCATGCTCATGGTTTTAACTTTGGCTAATATCCATGACTTTTTGATAATATAAAATCGGGCAGCTATGGAGACTACCCAATTTGAGTTGATGTAAAATTAGGCCATGATCAGGAAGTTTGGTCATCTTTTGATAAGACAATAATGAATTAAAAGTTTGGGAAAGAAAATTTTACATGGTAAGATAAATAATCTAAAATTCAAACCGAAATTTCTCAAAAGTAAGCCATCTTAAATAAAAGATGTATGTACATTTACGGTAGTCAAAAAAAGTTTGTACTCTGCACGTTCAAGAATTAGGACCTATTTAAAATTTGTGCTGCAAACTAGTTCACCCGTCAATTAGCAAACTAAAAAACACAAGAAGATCAATGACACAAACACAAGCAAGCACGTCCATGCGCCCAGACACCATCTCTCTCTCACTGACTGTCTATGCACACATGTAAAAGAAAAATAGCAAACCAGCATTGGCTCAAATATAATGATAAGAAAAAAGCCCATATAAAAGCTAACTTATCATATTGGACTTAAAATTGACACAAGATACTTCCCCTAAACTAGGGCAGGTACATGCAACAATGCAAAAAATGTAGAGGAGGTAGAACATAGCTAGTTTTTTCACGTTAGCAACTAGACTTAGTAGTTGGAAGGTTATGCTTCAACCCAAGGAGGCAGATGACTCTCGACTAGTTAGGAGTTAGGACCTTCAGGCAACAGGGACAGAAAGGGATATCTTATGATGCTCAAGAGAACCACTAAAATTAGGAGGTATGAGAAATTGTAAATCCTGAGAATATATTAAATAACTCAAAAAACTTTGGCATAATAACCCTAGATAGTCCTAATGCCTAATGCAAATGCATAGCATGACAGATTTTACAGAGTTCATGAGAACATTATACTCTGTATCAAACTTGTGATGCATAAAAACCAAAATAACTGAAGTTAATTTGTCATTTAGTTGCTAATTGGATTAAACATGGTATACAATGTAAGCTTCCATGAACTATTTACATTTCTCATTATTTAATACACACACACACACACAAAAAATAAACATGAATTTTTTTGTTTCATGATAGAAGTGACGCATACGATCTTCCTTCTTTTCATCTTTAACACAAGAAAATGCCAAATGTATCCACATACAAGTATTGTTGCCTGCATTCTCAAACCTCGCAAGGTAATGGCCATTACCAGCAGAGAGCTCCAATACTCCCAGCCAAAAAATCCACTAGTCGTCAAGGAAAATACTCATGAAGTAAGATAACAATAATAAATTTACTAAAAAAAAAATCTCAAATATGAAACCAAACTCGGTTGTATGGAATATAAATAAATGAAGCATAATTAGAGGAAAAAAAAAACCTTCCCTTCTTAACTATTTTTTGATAAGGAAATTTTTTTTTTTGAAGTTCATAAATGATGGAATAATGGTTTCATATATAAGATCAAAGGAAAAAATAAAGAAGAAAGAAATAAAGAAATGAAAGGATAAAAGGAAGCTAAAAATAAAGGAAAAAAAACCGTAATAATCTAGGAGATGAACAATTACTAGTTTAAAAAAAAATAATAAAATAAAAAAGGAAGACATTGTAAGATAACCACCCTTGAGAGCAGCAAGTAGGATACAAAATTGCTAATTTCTTTTACTCCAACCAATCAATGCCAAAACCATGAACCTTCATTGAAGTGAATCTTGAGATGGATTTCTGATTTAAGGTCAAAGAACAGCAACAATAATTCCAAACATGAAAAGGGCTGAATTAAGATCTACGTATAATATAAAATCAACCACAGAAAGACTAACACAAATATAAAAGCTTCAAATCATAACATGACCAACGACTAAAATAGCATCTGCATTTAGGATTTACAGGCGAAAAAGATGCAAATATTATGCACATATTACATAAGAAAGTACAAGAAGCAGTATGTAGTTCTGCATTGAGCTTACTGTCACATCATGATTTAGCAGCAACAGTAGCTGAAAATCAGTTTGATATGTTTAGCAAGATGTCAACCACATGCTGATGTTGATAAAACACTAATTCACAAAAGGATACACAAGACATAAATCACCAATTAAGATGTGCCAAGTATTGACAAATGCCATTCCTGACATTGTTCTTTGCCTCTTATATGAGACACTTATAGTAGCAACAAGAGAACCCAGCAAAAGAAAAAATGTATATAGTAGAAACAAAAGAAAGATCTGCATAACCATGATGCATCAACCCAACTTATTTAAAAATAAATAAATAAAGTTTTATTTTTGATGATCCCATCTTTAGTTACCCCACACTGTTCAATGACAGTGTAGAAGCTTTAGAGTTATTATCAGGATACAAGAATCACATGACAGGCAGCGTTTACAGACCTCAAGCCCCTTGTCTTGCTCCCAAGCAAGGCCAGGACCATTGTACATGTTCCTGATAAGCAGTGTGCATGATTTATCAGGGTAAAAATGAACTCTGCTGCAACGCTGACCAAAACAACAAGCTCCAGTTTTTAAATGGAAAGGACAATGAGCTTTATCCTGCCGAATATACAAGTACACAGCTTAAAGATTAAAGGCTATGCACACATACAAGACAGACATATTTAAAGTAATCATGAGAGAGAGAGTGGACATATCTGACTAACCTGTTCAGTTCCAAAATTTGGAACTTGTTGAGTAACATTTTCAATGATCTGTTCTAATGATAATTTGGGTGCGTTCTTATAATCAGCAAATGCTTCAGACTGTGGAGGAAGAGGGTTTGACATAGGCCTATCAGCATTCTGCAGAGTAAACGATAATCTCTATGAATCTTCACATCCAAAACATAATACACACCACAAAGACAATTGATCTAAATTTAGTTGATGATTGACATAGCATACGTCTATTCTTTGTTGGTTGGCGTCCTTCTTTGGAACCTTGACCCTTTTCTTCTTGACAATGATCTCGTTTCCTTTCCAGGTAATCTCAGCAGGCCCTTCTACATATTCCCAATCATCATCCTCATCAAGCTCATTTTCATTTTCAGCCTGCCATATTATGCAGAGCAATTTAGAAAAATCATTTCTGATATACAAAAAGAATCTCCTCCTAAATTACGAGAAAACCACTATGAGTTGCTGCCATAATAGCATTCTTAAACATCAATTCTCACTTTTGAAAAAAACGTATTCATAAAAATGATGGCTATTGCTTGTCCCCTGACGAAACCCTTCATTTTAAAAATTAATCAAATCCTCGTATTCTTAAGATAACCACGTATAAAGACTACAAGTTTACGATATACTTGACTCATGAAAACCAAAAAACAATTAGCATCAACCAAAAATATACTAAGCATCATCTATGCATCTCTAAGTCAAATTCCCAAGTTTGCATTTAGATTTGAGGGTTTCAAATTCCCTTGATTTGAGCTCTAAGGAATTTTGCTCTAACAAAATCATCTACACCTAATCGTTTCAAATCTACATATTAATAAGGCTCAAATCCATGCATAAATTTCATCAAATAGAAAGGAAAAAAAAAAAAAAAAAATCTGTATTGATTTTCTATTCAAGTCATTTAAACTAAAAATTGAAATATAAATCCTTTTCTTCAAATTGTTCCATTCAAACGAACCATAAATGAGATCAAAGCAACCATAAACTCTTTTCTTTCACATCCCACACTTCTTCCCTAAGCTACAAGATAGCAATTGAAGAGGTTTCAAAACTAGCTTCTTTTATTCCACATATTTTTCTCATCATTCAAACAGGATCACAAACTTGAAAATAGAACAAAACAACAAAAAAGAACAGCCAAATTTTCATAAGCCTATTTTCTTTCTTTTTCCCACACTTTCTCAGCAGCCAAATGAAACCCCAAACATATTCAACATATATTCTACATGCTTTCTCATCATTCAAACAGAACCGCAAACTTAAAAACACAGAATACAACAAAAATAAACGCATTTTCTTTTCTTTTCTTTTCCCAAACTTTCTCAGCATCCAAACTGAAACAGTGATCAAATAGAAAAACAAACCTGTTGTTGTCTTCTCGAATCTTCTTCAAGAGCCTTCTTTCTTCGCTCCTCCTCTTCTTCCTCTTCCTCCTTCTTCTTCCTCTGCATGGCTTCGATCCACGCCTTCTCTCGCTCCTCGAACTCCTTCCTATCCCTCTCCATCCTCTCCTTCTCCTCCTCCTCCATCATCCTCAGCTTCCTCTGCTCCCCCGGATCGTTCAACCTCGCTTCCTCTTCCTCTCGCTCCTTCTCCGCCATTTCCTTCCTCATCTGCTTCCTCTTCGTCTTCTTCTTCGCCTTCCTCTTCTCCTTCCTCCTCATTCTCTCCGCCATACCCTCCGTCTCTTTTCGCTCACTCTCTTTTTCGACTTCCTCCATCATTTCACGCTCTTCTTCTTCGTCTTCTTTGCCTGCTACTGGCTCTGCCATTAGGTTCTTATTACTATGACAGAAGAAAATCGCGCTTGCGAGAAATTTTCCCGGAAAGTTTTGGTCGAGAAAATTCGATGCACACAAATTTTCCCTCAAACAAACAGAGATCTCTCTCTCTCTCTCTCTCTCTCTCTCAATCAATCACTACCACAGTTTACAATTTACAAAGAACTCACCAATTATGAAATTTTATGATGGTAATGAAAAATGCACCGTTTAAATTCCCACTTAAACGCGCCGTTTTCTCGTTAGTGTTACCGTATAACTTTCTTTCTCACGCGTTTTTTTTTTTTTAATCCCACTCTCTGACTCTCACTGTGTTATATAATACTAAGTGAGCGTTTGTTTTGGGCTGATAGTGGCTGAAACAGGCTGCGTTTTCATGCCTTTTTCTTTTTTTCTTTTTTTTTTTTCTTCTGCACGTGAACAGTAAAATTACTGTACAGAAAAAAAAAAAAAAACTGTTCACATACTATTTATGTACGGTTTATGTACAGTTTATACGTCCCACGATACTATTCACACATTTAAAAATTATTTTGCTATAGTGTTTTCAGTTTTCAATTTCCAGTTTTCAATTTTAGCAACAATAAGTTCAATTCAAACAGACCCTAAAAAAAAATATATATATATATATATATATATATTTTTTTTTTTTTACTTTACTCATCCTTTTGCCTTATAAATTATAATGTTTATTATGAATTTAGTGATTTTTAAGTGATTTTACTAAAATGAATACTGAAAGTGAAAAATCAACTAAGGGTCCGTTTGGATTGAACTTATTGTTGCTGAAACTGAAAACTGAAAATTGAAAACTGAAAACACTGTAGCAAAATTATTTTTAAATGTGTAAATAGTATTGTGGGACCCATTTTTAATATTTTTTAATCCGTAAACAGTACCAAACAGTGTATGAACAATGCTCAACAGTATGTGAACAGTACTCTTGTCCCCCTAAAGCAGAAACGGTGCGAAAAAAAAAAAAAAAAAAAAAAAAAAAAGAAAAGAAAGAAAAAGAGTAAAACGCAAAACGCAAACTTGACTTTCAGTCGGATCCAAACCGGCACTAAGTCAGCTACTCCTCTAATAGGTTCTATTCGATTCACTTTGGTCTTATTTGATCCACGTTGATTCTATTCAGTCTACATCAGTTCTATTCGGTCCATTATGTCCACTTTGGTCCTATTCGGTCTTTTCAGTATAATTCGGTCCAATTAGGTCCATTCTGTCCAATTCAATCTTGTTCTATCCAATTTAGTTCTATTCGGTTCATTTTGGCTCTATTTGGTACATTTGTCCAGTTTCGTCCTATTCGGTCCATTTGGTCTTATTCAATCCATTATGTCGACTTTGGTCCTATTCAGTCTTTTTTAGTATACTTCGATCCAATTCGGTCCATTCTGTTCACTTCGGTCTTATTCGGTTCAATTCAGTTCTATTCGGTTCATTTTGGCTCTATTTGTTCTATTCTGTCTACTTTGGTCCTATTTAGTCCATTCGGTCTTATTTAGTTCATTTGATCTTATCCGATCCACTTTGGTCCTATTTAATCTTTTTCAAAGACACTAATGTGAGGAGCTATGAAATTTTATGATCAATTTTTAAAAGGTGTTTATGATCACTTGAAATTGAAATTAAGCTGCAAATAAAATGCCATTCTAATTTGGGTTTTTACACTTTCTATAATATAAAACTAAATTTCAATTATTTGTTAATCATACATAAGTTTTATGGCTTGACTTCGAATCCTTGAAGGCAAAATCTTGGCTCATCCAATGTGTTCACTTGTAATGCTATTGGTACTTCAATGTATCCGAAGTCAAGTTATGACTAAATTCTCCGAAAGATCAATTACATTTTACACTACCTCATGATATTAAAATCAACATTGAGAAGGTTTTTTTTTTTTCATAGAAGAAAGTATCCAAAGTTAAGTTATGACTCCTTACAATACCTTAACGAGAGATATTATATGGTGCCACTTAGATAGGATTTTCCTTACTGGCCACCATAATTTGCATATATGTGTGTGTGCATACATGCGCGTGCACGTGTGCAAGTACTTCCTACTTTATATACAATTAGATTAATGACATAGTTCTTCTAGAAAAACAAAGATTAATGACATTGTCTATTCTCTATTGGTTGGTTGATAAAAAGAAATCACTCAAGTTTTTCTCCCCATTTAAAAAAAAAAAAAAAAAAATCCACAAAATAGAAAATAGAAAAATATTGAAAAACTTTATACTAAACATATTTCCAAACTTGGTTACATGCAATTATTTCTCAAGATAGCTTATTTTTAGAGAATTGATATTTTTGCTTTCATTTAAAAAAAAAAAAACCACCAAAAGTATTCATATGTGTGACTATTTGTTTTTTTTTTTTTAATGAAAATAATCATCCAATAAAGTTTTCTTTCAAAATAGTTTGAAAAAACTTGCTTTATCTCATTATGTGACATTTTGAATACGACACTGCCACTTTATTATCTCACTTTAAATATATTTATAAATAATTTAGATATTTTTTGGTATGTGTTATTTTTGTTGGGATTTTGGTTCGTTGCAGTCATCATATCTTGATGCTGAGGTTTTACCATATATGCTTCTGGATTTGGTTATTGGCAATTGCCTTGCCTGTCATTGATTCTGAATTTTCGTATATGCATAGAGGTAGTTCCACTAAAAAATGCAGGTACAAGATATGTCAATATGTAAAAGGAATAGCAAATATGTTGCGTCACTTCATCCCTCTGATGCTTACGAGGAATCAAGGAATTATTGTCAATATGTGTTCTAGGTGGGGAAGATCTGGTATATTGCTTTTTATCTTGATTAGACTACGGAAGTAAACCTTTTACTTTTGTTAAATTATCGATTGTTTCAAAAATTTAAGCTAATAGGAAACTGTAAATTTAATTATTTAACTATAATTCTAACACTTTTTAATAAATATTATAATAATATAATTTTTTTAATCCGCTACTACACATAGGCATTTCTTCTAAAAGCAGTAACATGAGTTTTTGGAATTTTTTTTCTAAATAACAATAAATATTAAAAAATTTAGTTAGTTGTCACGTTTCAAAACAATATTGAAAACTAGCATCTCGAGTGTCTAAAACTTGAGTTCCAAGATAAAACTCGATTATTTAAGTCTCGATTTGTAAGCGGATGGGTCTGATGTGGAAAAAAATCCACGTAGAAATCGAGTTTTAAAGACTCGATTTCTATAAATTGCATAAAAACGCCACTGTAGGGCTTAAAAATGTCACTATAGGGCTTAAAAACGCCACTATAGGGCTTTCAGAACCTGGTATGGGGTGATCACACTTATAAAAAAATTTTGCAGGAAAACGCCGCTATAGTGATTTAAAACGTCACTATAGGTCTTAAAAAGGCCACTATAGGGGAAATTTTTTTGCATAGAACTCGAGTCTTAAAGACTCGAGATCTATGTGGCATTTTCAGTCCAAATCGTCCAGCCAAACACTTGCAAAGCGAGTCTTTGGGACTCAGGTTTTAATATGGATCTCGAGTTTCTAAAACTCGAAATGCTATTTTCCTTAAAACTTTGAAACGTTGCCTAACTTACTACATACTTGCCCATCACACTACTACTTTGCCCATTCCCTCTGAGTTTTTGTTTATCTTCTCAATAAAATGTGAGGATGCTTTAAAGAGAGAAAGATCATTATTTTAATGGTGCCAAAACTCTTGGGCCAGTGGGCTCTGCCTTTGTAGTCTTTTAGAATATGTCTTTCATTACCCTTGTTCCAAAGATTTCTGTGGGGATTTTTTAGAAAATAACAACAAAACCCAAACAATATCATTAGTTAGGAAACGTTTTAAACTATTTTGGTTTCTAGCAATTCGAGTGAAGAGGGGTCGATTTCTGGGTTTTGCTCTCAGTTAGTGGAGTGGCCACGTAGGCAGAAATCGAGTTCAAAACTGTCGGTTTGTAAGCTTAGAAAACGAGTTCAAAGGACTCGGTTTCCAGGCTTGAAAACCGAGTCCTTTGAACTCGTTTTTCAAGCCTGGAAACCGACAGCTGAACTCGGTTTCTTTGTGTGCAAATGTCATTCCAACTCAATAAAAACAAGAAAAAATGAATGCAATTGGATCGGAAGGTGCAGGGAAAAGGACGGAGCTGCAGAGAGGGCGACGGAGAAGGACGGAGTTGCAGAGACGGAATGAGTGAGAGAGACGGAACGGCGACGGAGAAGGACGGAGCTATAGAGAGGGCGACGGCGACGGAGAAGGACGGAGTTGCAGAGAGGAACCGGATCAGAGAGCGGACCTCCGTCGCCGTTCCATCTCTGCAACTCCGTCCTTCTCCGTCGCCGTTCCGTCTCTCTCACTCATTCCGTCTCTGCAACTCCGTCCTTCTCCATCGCCGTCGCCCTCTCTGCAGCTCCGCCCTTTTCCCTGCACCTTCTGATCCAATTGCATTCATTTTTTCTTGTTTTTATTGAGTTGGAACGACATTTGCACACAAAGAAACCGAGTTCAGCTGTCGGTTTCCAGGCTTGAAAAACGAGTTCAAAGGACTCGGTTTTCAAGCCTGTAAACCGAGTCGTTTGAACTCGTTTTTCTAGCCTGGAAACCGAGTCCTTTGAACTCGTTTTCTAAGCTTACAAACCGACAGCTTTGAACTCGATTTCTGCCTACGTGGCCACTCCACTAACTGAGAGCAAAACCCAGAAATCGACCCCTCTTCACTCGAATTGCTAGAAACCAAAATAGTTTAAAACGTTTCCTAACTAATGATATTGTTTAGGTTTTGTTGTTATTTTCTAAAAAATCCCATTTCTGTGGCTCGGAACATATGAGATTCTAAACCAATTCGTTTGGTTAGAAGTGTGTATAAATTGTACAATCTCTCTGTTGAAGGCAGTCAAGTTTTAGATTCTGCCCCCCGGTGGGTTAATTGAATGTCTGGAGTCTAGAATCAGAAGTCAAATTCCTGGAGTTATTTGCTGCAAGCTTGATACTGAAATGGTTTGTGATCATGTAAATTGGATTGTTTGCTGGAAGATTTGACTTTGGTGAAAAATGTAGGAACTAGGTTTATTTTTTGCATATCCACTGTGAAATTCTCAATTTTGGTTAATGGTTGCCCATCCAGCTTTGATAGTAATTCTAGAGGATAGAGGCAAGGAGATTCAATTGCATCATTATATTCTTCAATGAAACTCTCTAAAGATGCCGAAGAGGGTGATGGGAGGAAGCTTCTTATTTGGTTTTAGAGCTCAGTAGAGTTGTGAATTTTGAGTATTTCTCATCTTCTTTTTTTAAACAACACCATCATTTCCTATGATGTTAATACTGATCATCTTTTAGCTATCAAGTCAGTTCTTTTATATTTTAAATTAGATATGGGGTTAAGGGTTAATCTTAGTGAAAGTGAAATAGTTCTTGTAGGGATGGTGGAAGGAGTCAATGAGCCGGTTGCAATTATGCGTTGTAAGGTTTACTCTTCACTTAAGAATTATTTGGGCATGCTGTTAGGCTCATCATACAAGGAAGTGGAAGTTTGAAATTCAATCTTGGGAAGACGGTTGGTAGGATGGAAAAGTTAAATATGTCAAGGGAGGGAGGTTTACTCCATGTTTAGTTTACCTTCTCATGTGGCTAATAAATTGGAACTATTACAGTGGGATTTTTTTATAGGGAGTTTTGGGTGGGATTTTTTACATCATTGTGCTTCTGGCTATCGCCAGGGAGCTATGGTCATTTGCTCTCTCCTTGTTTGGAGTTCATTGGGTGATGCAGTTGAAGGTTATCGATGTGTTTTTTCTTTGGAAAAGTTTGTTTGGAAGGCATGGAAATGGGTTGATTTGGAAAGCTAAACCTCTTTGCTTGCTTTTCATAGATCAACTACTTATATTAAAAAAAAAAAAGATTTTGTTTCCCAATTAAAATTTTCATTTGTTTTTTATGTAATCTTTGTATACATATCTTATAGTTCAAGTTTTCCTTCAAATAAAAGTTATTCGTTACTTATCAAAAAGGTTCCAACTGATCCTTTTTCTAATAAAAGTTATTTATCTCTTATAAAAAATTTCCAAGTAAACTATCTTAAAAAGCTGAGATTTTAAGGATGTATATAAGACCAGAAATACTTAAAATTTTAGTAATATGTAGATTTGTAAACTATAATAATGATATTACTTTATGCAATTCTATCTGAGAGTTTTGCAATAGCCTTATCTTGGCTTGTGTATGTCTCTCATGATAATATTGGCATTTTGGACTCCTTTACCAATATTATGTGTCTTCTTACTGAAAACTGATCATATTTTTACAGGCTGAGCCTTATGGAATGGAAGTTATTGCACTTAATTCAGGTGTAATAAAAACTGACATGCTCGAGTCATGCTCTAAGCTCCTTTCACAATGCACTGCTTCCAAATCTGTGACTTCAGGCGTGGAAGTCCATGCTCACATGATCAGATTTGGATTATCTGAGGACCCCAATCTTCGGAATCATTTGATTAATTTGTACTCAAAGTGTCAGTGTTTTGGGTATGCACAGAAACCGGTTGAGGAAAGTTCTGAACCAAATTTGGTTTCTTGGTCTTCTTTGATATCTGGGTTTGCACAAAATGAGCTTGGTGAGGAAGCCCTTTTGGCCTTTCATGAGATGCATTTGTTGGGAGTTAAGTGCAATCAGTTTACGTTTCCAAGTGTTCTTAAGGCGTGCTCGATGAAAAAGGAGTTAAGAGTTGGGGAAGCAGGTTCATGGCATTGTAGTGGCAACAGGGTTTGAGTCCAATGTGTTTGTTGCGAATACGTTGGTTGTTATGTATGCAAAATGTGGGGAGTTTGGGAGTTTGAGGAGACTTTGATACAATTCCGGAGTGGAATGTTGTTTCGTGGAATGCTTTGTTTTCTTGTTATGTGCAGGGTGATTTCTGTGTCGAAGCAGTGGATTTGTTTCAGGAAATGATTTTGAATGGAATAAGACCCAATGAGTTTAGTTTGTCCAGTATTCTGAACGTGTGCTCAGGTTTGGGGGATGATAGTCAAGGAAAGAAAACTCATGGGTATTTGATAAAGCTTGGGTATGATTCTGATCCATTCTCAGCAAATGCACTTGCTGATATGTATGCGAAAGTAGGAGACATTGAAGATGCAATTGCTATTTTTGAGGAAAGAGCAAGACCCGATATTGTTTCCTGGAATGCTATTATTGCTAGCTGTGTTCTTCATGCATACCATGGTTGGGCTTTAAACTTGTTTGCGCAAATGAAAAGGTCAGAAATATGCCCAAATATGTTTACCTTATCTAGTGCTCTTAAAGCCTGTTCTGGCTTGGGGCTCAAGGCATTGGGTAGACAGTTGCACTCTAGATTGATAACGATGGATATAGAATCAGATTCATTTGTGGGTGTAGGACTGATAGATATGTACTCAAAGTGTGATATGATGTGTGAAGCGAGGATGGTTTTTTATTTGATGCCAAAAAAGGACTTGATTGCATGGAATGCTGTTATCTCTGGACATTCACACAATGGGGAAGACATGGAGGCTGTATCCCTTTTCACTGAGATTTTCAAGGAGGGAATTGGATTCAACCAGATTACTTTATCCATAGTCCTAAAATCTACAGCTAGTTTACAGTATATCAATGTTTGTAAACAAGTTCATGCACTTTCTGTAAAATCAAGTTTTCATTTTGACATTTATGTTGTAAACAGCATTCTTGATACATATGGAAAATGTAGTAATGTTGAAGATGCTGCAAGAATTTTTGAAGAATGCCCAGTTGGAGATCTGGTGTCTTTCACATCCATGATCACTGCTTATGCTCAATATGGTCAAGGAGAGGAAGCACTAAAGCTCTATTTGCAAATGCAAGATAGGGGAATCAAGCCGGATCCATTTGTTTGCAGTTCCCTTCTGAATGCCTGTGCAAATTTATCAGCATATGAGCAAGGAAAACAGATACATGTCCATGTTTTTGAAGTTTGGATTCATGTCTGATGTCTTTGCTGGGAATTTCCTAGTCAACATGTATGCAAAATGTGGAAGCATAGATGATGCAGACTGTGCTTTCTCTGAGATACCTGAGAGAGGAATAGTATCATGGTCTGCAATGATCGGGGGGCTTGCACAACATGGGCATGGGAAACAGGCCCTTCGACTGTTTAAACAAATGCTTCGTGATGGTGTCCCCCCCAATCACATAACTTTAGTTAGTGTCCTTTGTGCATGCAATCATGCAGGTCTGGTAACTGAAGCCAGACAATATTTCAATTCAATGGAAGAGTTGTTTGGTATTGAACCAATGCAAGAGCATTATGCTTGTATGATAGATCTCCTTGCGCGTGCTGGAAAATTAAATGAAGCAATGGAACTCGTGAACATGATGCCATTTCCAGCTAATGCTTCAGTTTGGGTGCACTTCTTTGGAGCAGGAAGAATCCATAAAAATGTTCATCTTGGCCAACATGCCACTGAGATGCTTCTAACTCTTGAACCAGAGAAATCCGGTACCCATATTCTTCTTGCAAACATTTATGCATCAGCTGGCATGTGGGAAAATGTTGCAAAGGTAAGGAGGCTTATGAAAGATAGCAATGTGAAAAAGGAACCTGGAATGAGTTGGATTGAGGTCAAAGACAAGGTATACACCTTTATTGTGGGAGATAGAAGCCATTCTAGAAGCAAGGAAATATATGCCAAGCTTAATGAGCTGGCTGACCTTATGAATAAAGCTGGCTATGTTCCCATGGTAGAGATTGACCTCCACGATCTAGAACATAGTGAAAAAAGTAGCAGCTTTTATTCCACCATAGTGAAAGGCTTGAGTGGCTTTTGGTTTGATAGCTACTCCACCAGGAACTCCCATTAGGGTGAAGAAGAATCTTCGAATCTGTGTGGATTGCTATGCCGCATTCAAGTTCATCTGTAAAATTGTCTCAAGGGAGATTATCGTGAGAGATGTCAATAGATTCCACCATTTTAAAGATGGTTTGTGTTCTTGTGGAGACTATTGGTGATTTTTACGGGGGAGAAGTGCTACCTTTCTTTCCAACCAAGTATACCCCCTATGTATACAAATCCCCATTCTTTATCTGATAGAGGCATATTGGAGGCCTATCATGAACTTGTGGCCTTTTCTTACTATAATTTGTGTTTTGATGTCTAGGTGACTCATCTTTTGGCGGTTCAAAAACAAATGCAAATTATGCCAATGAGCTCTAGCTCAAAATTCAAATGGTGCATCCTACTTCCTTAGGCTTCGTTTGGTTGGGGGATGGAAAACTGGAGAGATAGAAAATGGTGGGAGATGAAAAAGTGGAGGGATAGAAGAGATTTTAGTTTTCAATCAAGTGTGTTTGGTTGGGACCCTCTAAAATCTCTCCCCATTTCCCTCTTCACCAATCACTAAAAAATACCATTTTCTCTTCCGTATTTTCCCCCAATAATCGCCCCAACCAAATGCACCCTTAATGATGGGATAGAGGGTAAGACTGCGGTTCAAGACCCATATGGTATGTTTGTTACTTAAAAAAAAATAAAAATAAAAACAGAAAAATGCAAATGTCAAAAACTGGGATTTAAGAAAACGTGATATGTGATATATACACCATTTGCTTACGTGATTTATTTTTTTGTTAATATTTCTTTGTCAGGTCCCCAAGATTTTACCTATGTATATTTGCTTGTTCTATGTGACTTTTGTTCCTCTTCGGTGGATATACTATCAGTTCAAGAAATGGCATTACTATCTTTTGGTAAGCTTTACAATATTGAGAATTCGTTGTATTCCATAATTGCATGAGTTCATTTATTTATTGGTTTATAAAGGCTTAATTGGTTTTTTAGGCAGTGGGGTATTGACTATTGAGTTCTGGTAGTGACTTTTTGTTTTTGGTTATGTTGTTACTTATCATAGGTCCCTGTGTCATTTCTGTTAGATATTTGTGTGAATTTGGAGGGTTGGGACCATATAGGAAGATAGAAAGTGGATAGGAAAATGAATGGTAATTCGTGAGGGCTGTGTGATGTGGCAAAAATTTCCTATTTCTATTTATATATATTTCGTTAATGCATCCCATTGAAATCTTGAGGGATTGTTACATTAGTTTTTAATTTTAACTTTGCTCCCATTGCTCCAGAGTTTATGGAGACCATGACACGAGATCATTTTACATTGTTATATGTATATTTCATTTTTGGAGTAACCTAAGATGAAAAATGTAAACTGTATATAAACCGAAAAACATATCAAAATTGAGCTAACTTTTCTTTGAATACATTCTAATGCTTACATGCACCATCAATTCGAATACAAATTCACAGCCACATTTTTTTTTTTTTCCTTTCAGTCTTTCGATAACTCCGCAGCAACACCTACACACAACTAAAAGCCCAATGTCCTAATGATTACAACCAAAATAAAAGCCCAATTTCCTAATGATTACAACTAAAAGCCCACCACAAACATGGCTGTCATCAGTATGTAGCCCAAGCCAGTACATGCAAAAGCAACGTTTGCCAAAACTCGAGCAGCGCGTGGATTCTGATTCCGATTCTGAAATTGAAGCAACATGGCAGTCCAACCACAAAGGTAACCCACGAAGTGATCAACCATTACAAGGACGAACAAAACCCTAGTTGAGAAAGATGGATTGGTTAGGTGGACACCAATAACGGCAGCAGATGTTTGGGCGATGAGCATAAGGGACATCTCAGAGATCTTAGAAACTTTGAAAGACGATTTGTTTTTCCTCTCTGTAACTCCATGTTCAGGGTCAGGGTCACCTCCCCCGCCTCCCCCTCCACCGCCACCCCTCGACCCGCCTCTACTATCCATTCTTCGATGTTCAGGGTCAGGGTCACCTCCCCCGCCTCCCCCTCCACCGTCACCCCTCGACCCGCCTCTACTATCCATTCTTCGATGTTCAGGGTCAGGGTCACCTCCCCCGCCTCCCCCTCCACCGTCACCCCTCGACCCGCCTCTACTATCCATTCTTCCATGTTCAGGGTCAGGGTCACCTCCCCCGCCTCCCCCTCCACCATCGCCCCTCGACCCGCCTCTACTATCCCTTCTTCCATGTTCAGGGTCAGGGTCACCTCCCCCGCCTCCCCCTCCACCGTCACCCCCAGACCCGGCTCCACTTTTCTCAGGGTCACCTCGGCCTTCGCCCCCGCCTCCACTTTTCTCTCCGCCTCCACTTTCCTCTCTAGCGAAGTCGCAGAGTCTGCGAAGGTGTCTTATATATTCAAACCACTTATCAAAATCTTCACGAACCAGGAACAACCTGTAATCTCTAGTCATATGGATAATTTCTTTAGTCTTACGGCCAATTTCGTTAACCCGTGCAGCTTCAATATCACTTTGTCTTCTTCTTCTTTTTCTTTCCTTCCTTATGATCTTTTTTAGTGCTTTTTTTATTGCAAACTTTTGGTTCTTCTTCTCGATATCAACTATTCTCTTACGAACTGAGACCGAGGCCCAGATGAGTAGTAACGCCAGGTTACTACTCAACTGGAAGAGGATAAGAGAATGAAATTCTCTTGGCAAGGCTAGCTGTTTGCTAGCCAATGCCAAACAACCCACAATGTTGATGGCTGTGATGGCAGCATTCAGTGTTGCTACTTCAGCAATGTCTTTTTGGTCTTCATCCCCAGAATGAACAGATGCACCACCCTTATAACGGAGTTTTGGCCATAACAGTACTAAGAGCCAAAAGACTAGGCCACAGCCGAAAACTGGCAGGCAATCGGAAAGAGGTAGCAGTAGCCCCTTGATTGGATCCGATTCATTTAAACCATGACTGAAAAAGGCTCGCCCAAAGAAATAAGCAGAAATGGCTCCGGCAGTGCCAATCGCTACAGAATCCATGGCAGAGAATTCTTTATACTGAGAATAGTAAGATCGGGAACAAAGAAGTGAAACCACAGAGAAGTGTGAGATTTTGGAGCTTGAAGGTGGCAATCAATGGCGGAAAAACTATAACAGAAAGTAGAGAGAGACAGAGAGACAGAGAGAGAAAGATGTTAAAGATCAGAGGCTAAAACAGGGAATCCAAATCAAAGGAAAACAATCACAGAAACTGCAAAACTTCGAGAAACTGCAAGAAACTTCGAGAAACAGAGAGAGAATTTTCTGAGTGAAAAAAGAAAATTCTCACTACAATCTGTGATTACAAGCACACTAAAATGCAAAGCATTACTCTCTTTTTATACCATGGATTACAGCTGTAATAGGGAAGCTTGCAAAAGAAGCTAACTCTAACCAAAAAAAAAAAAAAAACTCAAACCACCTTCCTGAAAAGACTCTAGCAATTATAATTAGCCACGTATCAACTCTAAAGTTCTTGTTATAACTGAGGGTGATGGCACCTATTCTCCAGCAGTACTGCCTACGGTGTTTACATTTTCCTTGGAATGTATAGATTTTAAATAAATTGCTTGATATTCTGTTAGTTTGTTTTTTTTTTTTTTTAGTGGCATAGTTGAGGTATTTTGTTGTGGGAGGCTTAGTTCACTCCACTTACCATGCACACGCACACAAGAAAAAGAAATGCCTTGATTACTTTTTGTCCACATCATGTGATATTCAGGCCTTTCGATTGAAAAGGGAAAGGAAGCAACAAATAGATAGTTGGTAGTATAACCTGGTCTCTCCACTCCACGGGTGGGAATGGCGGAAGAAGAAGGATTTGAAAAGGCGCATCATCATGAAGAAGAAGAAGAAGAAGAAGGAGATGATGATGAGTCCATGGGAGCAGCACTCAGCAGTGATCAGTATTCCTCGCTATGACTTCAACGCCCCTTCTTCGCTTCCCCACCACTCCCTTTCTGGCTTCCTCTTCACCCGCACTATCAGTTTGTACTTGCAATCCAAAACAAACACACTTTCAATTTCCATTTCTTTTTGCAAAAATATGCCTCTACTCTCAATATTATTTACTTATATTTAGTTACATCTTATAATTTTGCTTCTTTTATTTTAAATACCTTAATAAATCACTGTTTTTTGTTCCCTTGTTTGTCAGAGAGGGATAAAAGTGCCACAAAGGAAGCCATTTCTATCCTAGATAAGGTTAAGGTTTTCTCTCAAATTTTACTTTAAAAGAACAAAAAAAGAAAAAGAAAAAAAAAATCTTTGCTGTGTAAAATCAATGTACCCAGCATTTTCCTTTGTTGTAAGCAGCATTTTAATTACCTGAAAATTATTTTTCTTCGTTTAATAGTAGCAGAAGACTTACTTAACTGCAATTTCATTACCACCATTGCTTATGCTTGTCCAATTCCCATTTAAATCGAAATGTGAGACATGTTGCATTTATTTGATTTGATTTTGTGTGCTTTTACATGTCTTTCTTAAGACCATTATATTTTTTTTAAATGCCACATCTCTGATATCAGTTTATATTACTTCTTTATTGGGTCAAGAGAAGCTTTGGACTAATGTAGAGATGTAGAGTGTGTGTAGTTGCATCAAGTAACAATTTTCAGTTCCAGAATTTTACCACAATTTTGTCCATTGTTGTCAATGCTGACTTTCTTTGGTTGTTTTAAATTTTCTGGCAGTATGTAGGGTAATTCCGGAAATTTGGACAATTCGGATGATAATGCTGCTACTAAGAGAAGGAAAATGTGCCCAGAGGATGACCAAGATGGCGAAACCGAGACTGCCTCCAATAACTCAGGGAAAACTAGTGGTAATTTACTTATTAATTTGGCTTGATTTCTTTTGGGGTTTCAACTTGTTCATTGGTAAGGTGTAGGGATCCCATATTCAAAAAAGATATATGATGGCAGATGAACTTTTGACAAGTACTTGTCTGTCTCCTGTAATGCCAGACACAAATCTTGATAGAGGTCATGTTCTTTCACTAGTTAAGCTAACAAGGAGTGGTTTGCTTCTATTTACTTTCCCTAGAAACACTCCGGCTGACACTGTTGGTATTGTATCAAATATTATGGAGTCTGTGGAATCTGGGATTTCCAAATCACCTCTGTAAGTTCGCTTATTTGCTCCATTCTCATTTGTCTTTTTTGTTGGGAATGTTTAATAATTTTTTTTTTTTTTTTTTGGTTATTTGTTTCAGATATTAACTTTGCATCTATTTTTTTATTTATTATTTTTTTTTAAGTACCATATGAAAAATTCTCCTATAAATGAATATCAATCGTAGATATGACTAAAAGTCTTTGGAAATACATTGATTCTTATTTTATTTGACTTTTTGTTTAATTTTTTTTTTTTAATTTACAATGACTTTTTGTTGACATCTACAGCATGATTTGGTTTCTTCTTCTTTCTAATTGATTATTTTCTTACTAAAAAAACTGTTGTACCTTCGATTCAGCAAGACATTCAGTTTTGCAACCTATTATTGGATGAGAACTGCAAAATTCAATGTTTCTTTTTTTGGATTTGGTCTTGAGTGCACCAGAAGGGGGAAGTAGGAAATGGAACTTACTTTTTTTAAGCATATTTACTCCAAATTGCCAAGGGGGGAGGGTGATGATATTCTGAATTGGTAGTTGACTCGGCATGGTGTTTTTTATGTGAGTTACTTTTATAATTCTTTATTGGATGCCCCTTCTATTTCTTTCCCTTTGAAGAGCATTTGGTGTGTACAGATACCTAAAAGGGTGTCTTTCTTTTTATGGACAGTAGCTAGGGGTAGGATTCTCACAATTGATAACTTGTTATGAGGGGCTTGCCCCTTGTTAATTGGTGTTGTTTATGTTGTTGTGATGAGGAAACTGTGGATCATCTTCTGCTTCATTGTAAGTTTGCTCATGCTTTGTGGAGTGAAGTGTTTCTGATGTTTGGGGTTTAATGGGTAATGCCAAATACAAATGCTTCTCTCCTTTTTGCATGGAGGAACTGATTGGGGAAATTTTCTTCAAATGTTTGGAATATGGTTTCAGCTTGTATTATGCGGTTAATCTAGTGGGAACACAATTCATGTACGTTTGAAGATATTGAGAGACTTGTGGATCTTTTGAAGTCTTTGCTAGCTAGGACTTTGTTTGAGTGGTCTTGTATTTGGGGTTTTACAAATTGTATTTCCATGTCTGATTTCTTAATTTTGTTAACTCTTCTCTTTGATTTGTTTGTATTCGTTTCAAGTGCTGTGGGTTTACTATCGTAAACATATTGTACTTTTCTAATCAATAAAACTTCTCTTACCTATCCAAAAAAAAAGCTAGTTCCATGTCCAACATATAATATCTTGGACCAGTAAATTAATTCATGGTAGTAAATTTAATTTTGACTGGTATTTAAAGCTAGCACCTGGGATGAGGCTTAAGGACAACTCAGGGAACTGGTTCATCCTTCAATGAATAGTACCAATATCCAAGAGGTTATATTGCCTGCTCTACCCCAGGTTTCAGAGTGTTGTTTTAGCTTATATCTCATAGGTTTGGAAACTAATTTCTTTTTCCTCTTTTCTGGATCAGTAGTAAAATACTGAAATTATTGACTAGAAAGCCAGAAAGAAGTTGGGGCACCCTAGTATGATAGGCATACAAAGGAAGGACAGAGAGAAGAGAGCAACTGAGAACTTGAATCCCAAAAAAAAAGGTATCAATGAAATCCAAAAAGAAAATAAAATTCAATAACAGTGGAGAATCAAAGATGAAAGAGAAAAGCATCTTCCGCAACTTCTTTATCTTGCTAATAGAAAGCTTGACTTCTAAAATGCTCTATCATTCCTCTCCTTCCAATTGCCACATCAAACAGGAAGGAACTGCAGCAAGCTGTTGACTCCTCTGACACCCAAACAGACCTTTGCCATAGGCCATCAAATGTATGGGATACTAGGCATCACCTAATATAACACTGAATAAGGAAAAACCAAGTACCAAATATCTTTGGCAGTTGAACAAGGTTGTTCAGGTTCAACATCTTATATTATTAATTTAAAAGGAGTAATCTTTATTGGAATCTATTAGGAAGTGTCATACTCAGGATTTGGAATTTTTTATTGGGTATACTTATCAAAAAAGGAAGTGTCATACTCATATATTTGGAACTATCATGCTAGTGCAGAAAGATGAGGATTTAATAAATAAAAAAAATTATTTTATTTAATATTTCACAGGTGAAATTATCATTATCGCTCCTTTTAGGTAGTCATTTATTGATGCCTCAAATTTACCTTTTTGCATGAGCAATCCACTAAAGTTATGATTCAATTCTTATTATCTGATTTTCATTTTGTGGTTAGTTATGATCTCTTGTCTTTAATTCTAAAAATGCATTTCTTTGGTGCAGTTGGTGTCACCACATTTTTCCTATCCAAGAAACTTGCAGTTTGAATGAGAAGGAACTGCAAACAGTTGTATCAAAGCTTGTTTTTCAGTTCATGAATGATAAACAGCACAAAGTTTCACATCCTGTAAAGGTAAAAGTTTAAACCTATTAACGGTGCAGTTACCGTAATAATTTATAGAGCAAATTATGAAGTAAATGTGAAGCATGACTATTTATCTGCTTAGAACCAAAGGAACTACTGACTGTGTCTTTCTTTTCACTCACCATATTCCAAGGTTTGAATCCACTCTTTTGATCAATATTCAAATTGTGTTTGTCTTTCTTAGACATTGTTGAGGGGGAATAAAGAGAAAAGATATCAAGTTTATATTAAAGGAACTTAAGAAGGGAAATTTCATTCAATAATTTTCTCAAAAAGCTGCTGTTACAACTTAAGCAAACCCTTAAATAAAACAATAGAATGTTACCCTAGCAAAGATGTCAACCAGTAATTCTGATATAAGCTAATGGTTCTAATAGTTTCATGCTTATTTAAAAGTCACAAGACTAATTAAAAAGTCAGGAAACCTTTGTTAGGTTTTTGGGTTGCTGGGTGGGGTCTTTTCCTATAACTTACTTGGGTTTTCCCCTTGGTTCACCTTTCAAGACTAGATCTGCTTGAGATGTTATAGTAGTAGAGCAAATAGAAAGGAGGCTGGTTGGGTGGAAAAAATTGTATTTTTTGAAAGGTGGTATGTCACTTTGATCAAAAGCTCTCTTTCAAATTTATCCACCTACTTTATGTCTATCTTTCATATTCTTATAGGGGTTGCTAGAAAATTAGAGAAGTTGCAAACGGATATTTCTTATGGACCCGGTTTGGGGGATGAAAGGAAGTTTTCCATTTGGTGAATTTGAGTACAGTTTCTCTCCTATTCAATCCGGTGGTTTAGGAATTCAAAGACTCAATATTGTTAATCAATTTCTTTTATGAATATGGCTTTGATCATATGCCATGGAAAGGGAAAATCTTTGGAGAAGGGTTGTGGGGGCTAAATAATATGGAGAGTTGGTGGGTCAGTTGTTTTCTGCTAAGGTTAGAGGTTCTCAAGCTGTGTGTGTATGGAAGTGCATCAGAAATGGTTTAAATGAAATGTGAAATTCTTCATTGGAGATGTTAGTCAGCAGTCACATCTTTTTCTGGCATTATGTGGGGTGTGGTGATGATCTTCTTAGAATCCTTTTTTCTGAGCTATAAGAAAATGCAACCAACAAACAAGCCTCTATTGACAATTACATGTACAGACACAGCAATGCTATCCATTGGTGCCCTTCTTTATGCTTCTTGCAGTTCTGGAAATGGTTTAAATGAAATGTGCTTGTCTTTATTTAAGAATCATATATTTGACATGAAATCTTACTATAAGGCTTTGAGTGGTGGTCTTAGAGAGGTTTTTCCTTGGCAGGTGATTTTGAAGACCAAGGGCCCGTTTGGTAATGTTGTTCTAGTAACGTTGTTTAAGTGTTGTGAAAATACGTATGGGTGAAAAAGTATTGTGAAAATACATGTTATGTTGTTTAAATAAGGAAAACTGATGTTCAAACAACATTAACAAACAGGCCCTAAAGTCCCTAGGAAATTTGCTTTTTTTGCTTGGACTAATGCTCCTGTTAATATTCTTACCATAGGTAACCTTCAAAAGGGCAAGATCATCATTTTTAACTGGTATGGTATCTCCAAATTAGATGGGGAGAATATTGCTCATCTTTTCCTTTATTTTTCTGTTGCTAGGGATCTTTGGTCTATGGTTTTCTCTTTATTTGGTGTCTCTTGGGTCATGTGTCTTTCAGCAAAAGATCTCCTAGCATGTTGGAGATGTGCTTTCAAAGGCAATCAAAGCTCAGATGCGTCTTTATGTTTGATATGATGTATTTGAAGGGAGCACAATCTAGATCGTTTGCAGGAATTGGAATTTCCCTGATCTGCAGAACATTGGGGATGTTGATTGTTCTTTTCTAGAGTTCCTTGATCTTTTTAAATTGTGAAGTTGCTCTTTTATACTTCTCGAGTACTTGGGCTTTGCCTTTTTACTTTTATTTAAAAAATTAAAATTAAAAGTCGGACGCCTTATTACATAAAAACTTTTATAAAAAAAATTATAATAATGAGTTTAAGGCATAAGCTACTCAAAGAAACCAAGATTCATCACAGAAGCTAGCTTATGGATACCTAGACTTCCCTTTAGTGTTCCTTTTTCCATGCTTAGGTGCTTGTAAAAGTTATCTTCGACTTTCTTTGCATCAGGATTAAGTTGTATTTAGTCAGCAAATTGTAATTTGTAGTCAGTTTTACCTCTTATATCCATCCTTGTTATCGTGGGTTATTTATTTTCTTTTCCTAGTCTTGGCTGCTCCCCAGTTTGGTACATGTTTGCAAATGTTGAGTTACATGATGCCAGATAAAATCAGCAACTGGAAAATTTATTTTATTTTATTTTAACCCCCCCCCCCCCGCCCCCCCAACAAAAAAGGAAAAGAAAGCATAAAAAGCCTTAGCAGAGCCAATACTTTTGTCACATGAATTAAATCTGTATGTTGTAGTTTGCAGTTGGTTATAACAGAAGAGGAATAGAGGAGACAGTTGAAGATTGTGAAAGATACTTAAAATGGTTCTGATAAGTTTGCTTTGTTGGACCGTAACAAATGCTTTGGCGTTGTGGCTGCTGCAGTAAAAAGTGCTGTATCAGATTCAGTTGTAGACCTCAAATCTCCAGAGGTAAAAAAACTGTTACCCTTTCTCACTTGTTTGCAAACATTTTACATTCACCTGACCTATTTGTGCTTGTTCCGACTTCATCACCATACAGTTTTCTGTTCTTGTTGAGCTGCTTCCGCTTTCTGGAGTACCCAATGGGTCATTGGTGGTTGCTGTCTCAGTTTTGCCACAAAATCTGGTTAATACCAAATAACGTCTCTGCATCAAGGCTCTGGTTTCTGACTCCAAAGCAAAGGGTGGAAAGCATTAGAAAGGAATGGATAATGTGGTTTAGAATATTCTTACATGTGCTTCTGAAAAGAAAAATTAAATTAACTTGGATCAAAATAAAAAATTTGGCTCTCGATGTAATGATCATTGTTCTTACCATTGTTTTGATTTCTTACCGTTAATCATCTCTCTCTCTCTCATATGCTGGGTCATGCATCATACTTATTATAATAAAGACACTGTTTGTTTCGGCATAAAAGACTTTCCAAAAAATGTTTTCCTTGTTTTTGAGTGTTTGGATTTGAAAAAATTGGTCAAACAGAAATTATTTTCCACATTTACGAGGAAAAATGCCATATTTGGGGTTGAGGCCCTGCTTGTTTTGGTGTAAAGCATTTTTTATATTGCTTTTCTCATTTTTAGGCATTTGGGGTAGCTGAAAAACTTAGGGGCTGTTTGGTAAGGTGTTTTGAGAAATAGTTTTCAGTGTTTAAACAACATTACATATATTTTCATATACTTTTTCACTCATACATATTTCCAAAAAATATAAACAACGTTACTAGAACAACATTACCAAACAGTCCCTAATCAAACTAAAACATTTTATGTTAACCAAGAAAATACTCTATCTGTCCTTGAAAAGTGAAAAGTTTTAGTCTTAAGAGAACATAAACATTCAACATGACATATATTCCCAAAATCTCAAATATGGTCAAACTTCCCTCAAAGTCTATAGATTGCCGCTAAAATTTTCAAATGGCCAAACTATACGTGAAACTTTTAAAATGACTAAAATAGGCCTGAAACTTCTAAAATAACTAAAATCCTTACAAAGCTCTAAAATGATATAAGTATTCCTAACATTCTAAGAATCATCAAAATTCCCCGAAATTGTTCAAAATCATCAAATTATCATTGAAACTTTTAAAATGAGAAAAATATCCCCTGTAAAAATCTCTAAAATGAACAATAATATCTTGCAAATATCTGAAATGACTGAAGTACCTTTAAAATATCTAAAAATAATCCAAATACTCACAAAACAATGAAAATATCCCTTAACCATGCAAATTGACAATAAGAATCTTGAATTTCCTGTGTTAAACTCTTTCTTAGTAGACATCAATAAATCCGAACATTGTGTTGTAATGTTGATTTTGAAATAGTGAGTGTACTATCTTGATTTTGGCACAACTCTAGGTATTAAATTTAAGAACAAAATTTGGGGAGTATCAAGTCAATCCATTGAAGTTTATTTTTATCAATTTTCAAAATTTTTTTATGGTGCTATTTAGGGTGTCTAAGGCTAACCTAATTCCAAGTTACTCGTTGTAGAAAGGAGTAGTGCATTAGATTGAAATCTTTATAACTTCAACTAGGAGTACAGCTTTATCATGAAATTTGGAGTACATCAGTTTACATCTCATTTTGCAACTCGAGGTCGACTCATAAATCAAGGACAAAATGAAAGTTGTAATCATGAAAGAATAGAAACGTTGTTTGAAATTAGATGAGAGAAAACTGAGTTCCAAAATACATAGGAGCTCACGACATGGTGAATGGAAAAATTGAACCACCAAATCAAATGATCATGTCATATCAGGTTTTGATGCTCAAGATGTATTCTTGGAACTTAGGATTTAATCCATAAAATTTTGATTAGTCGTTAAAAGAATTCATTTAATTAATTAAATGTCAAAATCTCATTGGATTAAGTTTAATACAAGGATGTAATTAAAAACATGATATAATTAAGGTAAAAATATTATTTTAGTTCCTAAACTTGATCACTACTTTTTGTTTTATTCTTAAACTTTAAAAAGTTCGTTTTCATCCCTAAACTATTGAAAAATTTGTTTTCTGTACCTAAACTATTGAAAATGTCTCACTTTCTATCCTTAAACTTTAATATTTTTTTTTCATCCTTAAAGTATTGAAAAAAAATTATTTTTTCATCCCTATTTTTTTCTCTAAATTATTGAAAAATAAAAATAAAAATAAAAATTCTAAAGTTTAGGGACAAAAACAAATTTTTGGTAAAATTTAAGGACCAAAATAATACTTTACTCATTAATTAATTATCTCATATAAATGATGATTAATTAAAATTCTATCTTTGGGATAATCTAACATAAAATGGGTTAAAAAGTGGTTTAAACCTAGTAATCATCTCCACACTAATCAGAAAAAATCCAGCTAAAAATAAACTAGATTCAAAGTAGAGGAAAATTAGGATCCCGAGTTAAAGTCCTAATGTACACTTTAACCTAGAATGGAAGAGCCAATTAGCATTCTAAGTGTCCTGATTGGCACTCTAAAATACCAATAAACACTTTTGCTCAGACCTATGTTTTTGAACTTTCAACTTTGTCATTGTCCTTTTCATTTTTCATTTTTTTTTTCTCTTGAACTTTTATCCTAATGTCATAAGGGGTAAATATGAGTTTAAATGCTTTGAAGTACAGGAATAAAGGGAAAATACAAATTTCCTAAGCCTCTTCCTCAGGGGAGAAATTGTGTTTACTGCCCCTGATTATTTATTTATTTATTATTATTTTATTTTTAAATTGTTTAAAGTAAGTAAAAATCGAGATCCAATCCCTTTTCTCAAAATTGGCCCCCTAGCCGTCCCTGTTAGGAGCTTGTAGCTTCAACTTTTAGTACTTAATTTCACTTTTTTATAGTTTGTTATCTTACTTTTACTAATAGTTTTTTTTACTACTATTGAAACTCCCCTACATGTCAAGGTCAAGCCATTGCTCGCTTTAGAAGCTTCACATTTTTAATTCCCTTTCATTTGAAAAGTCCCACATTTCAAAGCTATTGAAACTCGTCCCCCCCACCCCCACCATTTCAAGCTTCCATTTTGTGCTCTATGCTATGCTCACCTTCTTACTCAACAATTACCTCCTCCATCTTCCGTAACAAAGAGTCTTGACACTTAACCTTACTTTGATTATTCATCTTTTTAATATGAAATTTGAAAAGAGAGGAACTAATTCCTTCAAATTATCATGCCACTGTCTGTATATAGAAAATTCAGCAAAATAGTTTTTGTTCTCTCTCTCTCTACATATTTCAAACTGATTTGACTAAATGTTAACGAGGTTTTACTCAATTTGCCAGAATTGAATTACAATCTTGAAATAAAAATTGAATTTACAAAATCTCAAATACAACTAAATTCCCTAAACCCATACCATGGTTGGTACAACAATAGATAAAATCAAGTCCGTTATAAAAATTGCTACATTGCTAGAGTCAGGAGAATCAAGCCTAAATACTTAAGCCTTCAAACAATATAGGAAGAACTTAAAGGAGACTCAGAATTTAAGGACTAACATATTTAATTATTTACTACTTATCAATCAAAATTCTTACATGCATATGATGCTGTATGTAAGCATACCCAAAGTGACAACTTAAAGAAGACAGATTTATATTCATGAAAAAAAATAAAAGAAGCCATAGTTTTAATGGCCACAGGCCTAATAGAAGTCTCAAACACTACTTAACAAAAATGTAGATAAAAACCATTGCAAAATTTGAGCACTAAAGCTTCATTAGATTGATTGTTCATCCTTTGCTTTCTCAACCAACACAAGCGCAAAACAGAGCCGTCCTTTGTTTGTATTAGAAGAAGCAGCATCATCACAATTCACAAGCTTCTTTGTCCACACGGAAAGACCAGAGTTGCACTACATCATCTATCTCGAGACCATTCGACTTCTGGACAAGTTCCAAGTGGATCTCAAAGCATATGTTGAACTCGTGTTGCCCGTCTCCTTAGGCATGTCCCATTGAATCAAAACAATATGGCCAATCTGGAGCATGGGATCAATGAATTGCACTCGGATTTCTTGTCGTGCTCTAAGCTTCTCTCTCTCTTCCTCATTCAAGAAATCTGTCCTCACTATTTGCCTCAATGGTATTGAAAACCGATTATTGCCCTTAGTTATGTCAGTCTTGAACAACTTTTTCTGTATCACCAACAATTCATCACGCCCACCCATTGCTTTGATCGCATCGTGGAACGTTTGAGATGGAGTTAATAATGATATGGATTACTCATTGGTAAGATATTATTATTATTATTATTATTGAAAAAGTGAAAGAAAGAGGAGGAAATATTTTAGAATTATATAGGGGCATTACAATTACAATTACAATTGTAATACCTTTTTTCTTCTTTTTTTGCTTAATTACAAATACAATACCTTGCTAGCTGGACTTGCATTACATCGCATTGCAGGCCTTATTTTTGTTCTGAGTGTCCTGATTGGCACTCTAAAGTACTAATAGGTATTTCTGCTTGGAACTATGTTTTTGAACTTTTGACTTTGTTGTTGTTGTTGTTGTTGAAGTCTTTTTTTTTTTTCTTTTTTCTTTTTTTAAGTTAAAACTCAAGGGGTAAATATGAGTTTAAGTGCTTTGAAGTACCAGGATAAAGGAAAAATACAAATTTCCTAAACCTCTTCTTCAAGGGAGAAACTACGTTTGTTAGTGCCCCCCTCCCCCTCGACTTTTTTTTATAAAAAAAATGTTTGAAGGAAGTGAGGATTGAGTTCCAATCCATATTTCTCTAAATTGACCCCCATAGTTGTCCACTACATTAGGGGATTGTAGCTTCAACTTTTAGTACTCACTCTTTTACTGTAAGTCTGTTATCTTACTTTTAATTACTAATAGTTTTTACCATTAAAACTCCCCTACACATCAGTCATTGGCTTGCAAGAAGCTTCACTTTTTTTTTCTTCTTTTTTTTGGTGCTGAAGAAAAATACATTAGATACAAAATAGAGATACAAAAAGAGCGCAGATTACACAGGGATTGAACAAGAGACCCCATCTGTAGTCACAACAATAGATACATCAACTGGAGGCTTCACTTTTTTAATTCCCTTTCATCTGACGCTCAAAAGCCCCACATTTTCAATCTATTGAAACTCGCCCCTAGACATGGAAAAACGAATTGGAATTTGTCGACCCAACCCGAATCCAAAGAAAAATGCACAATCCAAACCCAAATTTTTAACTCGAAGTAAAAAAGGGTTGACTTGTGACCCAACCTTTTTTTTTTTTTTTTTGGTTGCAAGTCAACCTGATCCAACCCGGCTAACCCATGACTTGACCTTTTTTTAACTCTTTTTTTTTATGTAATAAATATAATAAAATTAAGACATTATTAGTTTAATTGTTTGTTATGAGCCTTACAGTGCACAACTCAAATTCAATTTGACAAATATAATGCATATTTTTATTTTTTTTTTATTTTTTTTATTAAAAAAAAATCATATTTTGAACATTTTTTTGGATAATGCCATTTAAATACAATGGCCTCAAGAAAAAAAATTGAGACCTTTATCTAACTGTATGCAAATGAATTGAAAAATGAATGGTTGAAGCATTCTCTCACTTGAATAACTCGATAAGTAAAGATTTTTAAAAATCAAATAACAAAGTACATGTTTAGAGTTAAAAACATATATTTGAAATTATAGACATGTATGAGAAAATTATTTATTATAGACATGTATGAGAAAAGTATTTATAAGTGTAAATTTGGATAGAGCTGAAAACAAATTTCATCTGTGTTGGGCATTTTTCTGTGGGTTTCATGCACTATTCACAGAACTCGCAAGTATGGAATTCAGCAAAAAAAACTTTAAAACTAGATCCCACACGGCACTATTCATATTTAAAAATTATTTGCTATTGTGTTTTCAGTTTTCAGTTTTCAGCAATAAGCGATATCCAAACAGACTCTAAGTGTGAAAAAAGAGAAGACGAAATATATCAATGAAATTTGCATAAATTATGGATGCTTAGGCTTGGAGTATGTGTTTTTTTTAACAATGATATGATATTCATAAAAGAGACTACATATAAATAAGTAAACAATCAAACTTTGATCTATATTCTCAAATTGAAATAAAGTGCTAACCACAATTGATATTATATTATGAAATTAGTTTTCAAGATTGTTAATTTCTTATATGTTTTTATTCCTTTTCAAATTAGCTATTCAATAGGGCATTTGTAATTTTGTTATATGTTTTGGGAAGTTGATATTGTGTAGAAGTGAAACTTGTGTGTTTGTTTTAATTGGATTTTCAAAGGATAGACTAGACCCCTTTGTGTTTGTGCTATTTGTTTTGGTTAGCAATGTTGGGATTTGTATAGTTTTATGATTATTGAATAAGTATTAATTTGTTGAGCTGGACTCATTCTTGATATGAGTGGTGAATTCAAAGTAATGCATTTTACACCAAGTAATTTCTTGCATGACTTACCAAATGGTAAATACATTATAAAAAAGAAAAAAAAAATTCATGTGAAAAAATACACCTGCAATTTGATTGACTCAACATGTTTCTAACCCGCTTAAATGACCCTTTTTTTTTTTACCCAAACTCATTTTCGACTAAAAAAACCTGATTGACTTGACCCGAACTACGATCTGCCCATTTTGCCACGTCTACCCCACCCTCCCCAAACCATTTCAAGCTTTATGCTCACGTTCTTACACATCAATCAATTCCTCCATCTTCCTTACCAAAGAGTCTTGAGCTAATATGAAGCTTAGCAAAAATGACTTTAAAAATTAAAATCTTGAGAGGAGTTAAACTCGACTCCATGTTTCATTTCTATTTATTTATCTTATGTTTTATGATTTGTTTTTGTTATTTTAAGTTTTTGAATAATATGCTTGGATAGAGAATGTAAATCCTCTCTACTAATTTTTATGTTTTACTTTATACTCCACCAATCACAACTTTCCATGTGTTTTTTTTTTTTTTTTTGGTTTAACTAAAGTTTAAAATGAAAAAATAAATAAATAAAAGAACTTATGATATACCACAATTTTGAAGTATAAACAGGGGAACTCGACATGATATACCACAATTTTGAAATATATATATATATATATATATAATATTTTTTTTACTAGTTTAATTTACCCTTAAAAATATTTTTGCACAACTTAATCATATTTCAGCACAGCCTAAAACCAAACAACAACACAGATCTCTCTCTCTCTCTCTCTTATGAATCTCATCTCATCTCTCTTTTCTTTTTGTCTATCTCAATATTTCTGATTCTAAAAGTAAAGAGTGAGTGTTTTTGAGCTATGAGTGTCATTCTTTTTATTATAAATTTATATTACATGTGTGTGAGTGTGTGTCTGACTGTCTAATATTAATTGTATGCATTATTTTTTTAATTTTTTTTTATAATGTTATTTGTGTTAATTGTGATGTGTGCGTGTATAGTATAAATATAGTGAAACTTTATATAATTTAATAATTAGGAAATACAAATGATTTTTTACATATGTGTATTGTTATCATGTTATAATAACAATTTTTTATAAGTTAGTATTTCAAGGAAAAAAAAAAGTAAAGTTGGTGATTGTTCAAGTATTTGATTCGTTAAGTATACATTTAATGTATTATTTATGTACGAATGAATGTGATTGTGTCGGTCAATAATTAATACAATACCAGTGAGCTAAGTTTATTCATTTAGTTTAAAATATTTTTATAAAAACAATGACAAATAGATAAGAATAACTGCATAAAAATAAAAATGTTATACAAACTTAGCAAACCACATTAATAATAGATAATAAAAACTAATAAGGAACTATTTTGTATTGATTCCAAAATATACTGAAGTTCTATTTTTATTAAATTTTGTTTGATTTTAGTTTCTTAATGACCTTCTGAAAAAAATTCTTGGAGTCTTTACTAAGTATAAAATGGAACACAAAAGGTGGTATAGATGATTTGTATTTTTGGATGGGTATGGTTATGAATAAATCATTTGATTCCTTTTACATGTAGCTATTTTCATGAGCTTGAATTTATACATGTATGGTTAGAGTTGAATTGAAGTAAATTTGATATCCATGCATGATGTATATATAGTAAATGGAATTGCTAGAGTCTTAGGGTGTGTTTGGATAGAACTTATTTTGCTGAAACTGAAAACTGAAAACTGAAAACACTGTAGCAAAATAATTTTTAAATGTGTGAATAGTACCGTGGGACCCATTTTTAATGAAAAAATTGATAAAAAATAAAATTTGTGGGTCCGTAAACAGTGCACGGATGCACTGTTCACGTAAAACTGGTCAAATGTTGCGGCTACTGTTCATGTACCGTACATGAACAGTAGCCGCTTGTGAGGGGGAAAACGCGTGAAAAAAAAAAAAAAAAAAAAAAAAAAAAAAAAAAAGAGAAAACGCAGAAATGGAAAACGCAACGCAGAGACGTGAACCCAAACACACACTTAATATTGATTACAAAGATTGTGGGTTCAAAGTTTGGTTTATAATCTACATGTACAAGCTTGAGTTTATATGAATTTTTTCTTATTTGAATACGGCTTTGCATGCTAGCTCTCTAGCTAGTATTGCAAATCCCATCAATCTTTAGGCTTGATTCAAAGGCAACTTTCCAACTAGTTTTTCAAATCTAATTTTTAAAAGGAAAATTGATTTCAAATTGGAGTTTGTTTTCAAAAGTAAGTTTCAAAATGTCTTTAAATCTTCCAAGTCTTAAAAGCTAGTTTTATAAACATGTTTTTGAGTAAAAACTACCAAAACCCCTTGAAATTTTTTGTTGTTCACTAAGAATGGACAGAAGGGATCAAAACCAATTGATCAATTTTGATTGGTGTGCCAAATAGGGTTCAGCTTTGAACACAAATGAGGACAAAAAATGATAGGTTAACTAATACAAATGACTACATAAAATTCAAAATTAGTTTTATACATTTTCATGCTGTTTGTATCAAGGAAAATAAATGTTGGAAAAAATTCTAAGAATATAATAACTTCTTAGAGAAGCCATTTACTTTTAGGTATTTCAATATAACAATTTACGCTTTTTGCAAATAGACTCACTTAGTGTTATTATAGATATTAGACTTATCCATACTTTGATTATTCATCTTTTTAATATGAAACCAAAAAGAAAAGAAAAATAATTCCTTCAAATTATCATGCTACAGTCTGTATATAGATAATCCCGCAAAATAGCTTTTGTTCTCTCTACAAATTTCAAACCCGTTTGAGTAAAATGTTAACAAGCTCTTACTCAATTTTCCACTAAAAAAATTGAATTAGAACCTTGAAATAAAAATTGAATTTACAAAATCGCAAAAAAAAAAAAAAAAAAAAAAAACAACAGTCTTGATCATCATCATCGTCATCCTGGTCTCCAAATCTTGATTGCTTGTTTCGAACAGGCACAGTCACAACAATAGGGGTTTCTTCTTCCACAGAGAGTGGCTTCTTGAGAGACTTTTCTTGGAAGAGCCTATGAAACTTGTGAAGGTTCTTTCTGGCTACGATTGAGGCCTCAACCAAGGCGTCAAATGGAGTCCAATTGGGAGCAATAGTACGCCCCTCCATATCATGAATACCCATGTTCTCTAACAAAGAAATATCTGTTCTCATCTTCTTCTTCTTCTTCATCTCACAACTTTCCCTTCTTCTTGTGGTTGAACCCATAACTATAAAGAATGGTAAATACTAAAAAACACAGAGAGATTAAAAGAAAACAGTGATGGCTTTTTTGTTTTCTCAGGAGCGAGAGAGCAATGTTTTGTTATGAGAATCAAGAGTTAACAACTAGCAATATATATAGAAGAAGAGAGCAATATTGGGTTGTAGCTACGTAAGTATTTCCTAGTGAAAATCTGAATACAAAATTTCCTAATCCTTTTTGGCGAAGGAAAAGGATTTAAACTAAAACTTTAATAGTCTTGTGACCGTTGTTTTTCTAGGGTCGGTTGGATGGGATGTCAGATGTGATCCTCAGAGGACGACCCGCCGTTTTTATTAAAATTATTGTTTTAAAGGGACAACGAAACACCGTTTTATTAAATAGACTGCATGGTTAAGCTGAAATTGTTTAAGCAGTAAAAACGACAGGTCGTATAGAAACAACTTTAGTACTCGCTGTATTGAAGATGAGTGATGTGGCTACACACTATCTCTCTGTTATTGAGTGGTAAGTGTTGTTGTTTGAGTTGGAGTTACTAATGATGTGGATTGTTCATTGGTAAGTGAAAGTGAAATAAAGAAGAGGAAATTCAAAATTATTTAGGGTCATTACAATTACAATTACAATTACAATACCTTCTTCTTTTTTCTTTTTTCTTTTTTGTGTGTGTATGTAAATTAATAGTACACATCCAAATATATCAATTTCATCTTTTATAAGGTATCTAGAATACGATGGAAACTTGATTTGCAAACAAATTCCAACTGATGTTAACATTCCTGGGGTTTGTTTATCCTCCACAACAATATTTGTTATGTAAAATACACATACACGCATATATTTGTTTGATTGACACAGAATTATTGATTGAAGTACGATTAAGAATAGCGAAGAGCTTTGCAGCTCAACTGGTTTGTATCTCCTGGTATTTTAAATAGAAACATTCAGGGTTCAAATCCTCCCTCCCCGTTCATAATTATCAAATTATAATTAAAAAAAAAAATAGTGTGATCCCAGTTGCATCTATTGAATATTATACAGAGATTAGTTCTCTGTTGTTGATTCTTCAATTGTTTTTGTAATCTAAATTCTAGCAATGGACTTGAGTCAAAATAACCATCACTTGGTAATATCTTAATTATTGTTTATTGTGTTTATCTCCTTTGGCATTACTCTTGCCAAAACTGATTGGCTTCATTGTTGCTATTTTAACTTTCATTTTACTAGTTTTCTTTCTCTTATTTTTGTTGTTTTTTGTTTAATTGGGACTGGACATATTTGGTTGCTATGATAGTTTGTGCAAACTTCAACTGTTCATCATTTTTATTGTGCAGATTGACACTGCTTTTCAGGTACCAACTAGTTTTACGCAGTTGGCGGAGTTTTTAATCTGCATATTGCTTTATTATATGTGAAATTTTTTGTATTCTATCAATTGGAAAAGATAACTGTTCCTTTCCGTTTTGTTATGCTGTTCTTTTCCTTGTCCAGTGTGCCCTCTTTATACCACCATCTATGGACAAAGGCGAATTTGAGTTACTACATTTGCGTGTTTCTTCAAGCAAGGTATTTTGATTCCATATGTACCAACTGTTTTGTTTTCAGAAATCTGTTATCTGCATTTGCCCATATTGCAACATCCAATTTTCTCATTCTTAATTAATGGATTTCAATTTCGAATGTACTTGTTATATTTGTTCTGCACTGCCTCCCATGGCAATGTGATTAATGATTATATTGGATAAACGAATTTAAAGAGAAGGATTTGGATTTCAATCTTTAGTTTAAATGACTTGAATAGTGTATTAGACAACAATTTTTATCTATTGATGAAATTTATCCAATGGAACCATTAATTTTATTTTAAAATTTTCAAGGCTAGTTCCAACATATAATTTTATTTTTAAATTTCCACATTTCAATAATGTAAACAGTAATCGTATTTGCAGTACAAAATATTAAATATGTTTATATTATGAAGGAAAAATTGATTAGTAGAAATAAGGCTTAAAATTTTTTAAATCCCAATTGATGGAAAGAACGCTTAAGCTAGGGATTGAGGTCTGCATGTTATCAGAAAAAGGGTCATTGAAGTTTGTAAGTCACAGTGATTGGGGCAAAATTTTAGGCCTAGAAGTTAGGAAAATTCAAATTCAAGTTTCCAAGAGGAAATTTTACACACATATACACTTAAGATTAGAGTAGAGCAGAATTTCTATCTTGTAAAAAAAGAAAAAAAGCCATTAAGTATTTGTTGCTAGCGATTATAAATTGAGGGCTGCTCACCTGGGCATTTTTCATTCCCTCATTTTGACCAGTTTATTTTTCTAAACTTTGCACTACCTTTTGCTTTGAATTTAATTATTGTCAGTTTTTTCAGCTAAGCCGCCTAAGCATATGCCTCAGCTCAGGAGGCACCAAAAGTGAAAAAAAGGCGTGCCTAACATGGTCCCTTGTTTTACGTACATTGTGCACCACTTACTTCTTTTTTTTCGTTCTTTTTTCTTTTTTTTGAGAAACAGGCCAAACTGCCAAGCTATTTTGTTAGGTTTTAAATCCCTATAAACTAGATTGTTTAACTTAATTGATTAACCAAGTGAATACTTAGGTTTATTATTCAAAACAAAACAATCATATCATGCAAAGCAGCGGAAAAGTAAATAACACAACGATATGATGACCTAGGAAAACCAAACAAATAAAAAACCTGGAGTGGATTTAACCTAGCTACTCTCAAGGTAAAAAGCAAATCCACTATAGAGAATCGAAGTTTACAATAAGACTTAGACCACTAACATCCTATTGCTACCACATGTAGAACTTACTGACATAACCACATGCAAGCTTCGAATCCACGAACTCCTTCTCTATTAAGCCTTTGCAATACAAGCTCCCACACTTGTGATAAAAAAACACAAACTCTCCTGTTTGTGACTCCAAGACCACCCTTGAAGGTTTAGATCATCAGCACCTTTGATGACTAGAGAAGGCAGCAACTTTTACAACATTGGATCTTGAGGTAGAAGACATGAGAGAGCTTTTTGGGTACAAAACCCTAGATACAAAGGAGGCACACTCTTCTCTCTCTGAAAAGCCTTATAAAAATGTGCTTAGGGTTTCCTTTATATACTAGAAGAAGTAGATCTGAAACCCTAATCCTTAATGGGCTTGAACAGCTGTTGGGCCTAACTTAAAATTCTGCAAACCCGTATTTCGACCGGTCAAGCTTGTTCTTTGATCAATCAAACCAGGAAAATTTTGAATTCTCTTTTTTGCAGCTTGCTTGTTTTTGGATCATGACTTGAATCACCTTGAGTATTGTCTAATAATACCTATAGACTCTAGGATTTATATCTAGACAAGTTTGTGTTCACGGTTTGCCAATTGTTCTAATTTTTTAGAACCTAACATATTTGATTGCTAGAAAATCATAAATAAAATGCTTATGAATGTTAGGAGGATCAGATTCCAACCAGACTAAAACAGGACGAGAAAATCTCGCTCTTCAGGCTAGAGCATGAGCCAAACCATTGCCTTGCCGACATGTGAGAGAAAGAAAAAAACTATAGAGAACTAGCTAAAGAAATAACGTCTTTAATCAAATGACCCACTAAAGGGTGGTGAAAACACTGATTTTTAATTGCTAGCATCGAAGTTTCAGAATCTCCTTCAAAGATAGAACTGCCCCAAGCCAAGCTCTTGAAGAAAGGTGTTTGCTCTTCGTGCTACAATTGTTTCCAAAACAACAATAGACGATGGCAAAGGGATGATCTCAGATAATGCCGCCAAAACTTCACCCGAGGAGTTTCGAACAACGACTCCGATACCTGCTACGTCCAAGTATTCAAAAACAGTACCATAAAAAATGATAGGCCACAAACTGAATGACCCTTTGTGATAGAAATTAATTAATTAATTAGCCAAGTTATTAATTAATCAATTTATCATGCAAACGTATGGTAGCACAAACAAATCACCAATAAACTAAATATGCAGTGGAAAATAAATAATACGATGATTTGTTTACGAATGGGAAAAACCTAACGGCAAAAACCCCACCGGGTGATTTTCAGGCCACCACTCCTGAAACTCCACTATTATCACAACAAGCGGTTACAAGTAAAGGAATCCCAGTACCTTACCAACCTACAGTTGAACCCTTACCCCAATACCCAATTGGACTTGTTCTGTAGTGACAGTTCCCCTTTCAGATGCACGACTCCCAGTACGTAACTAACCAATTGTGCGGATCCCAGTATGCGATTTCAATCACCAACTAAGAAGGTTGTTGGTTGCAAAATTTTTCAGTTCATCCAAACGATGAAGATCAAGAAGAAGCTTGGTCACAAAACCCTACGGTGCATATACACAGCAACTTTTTCAAGAGAAAGAGATGAACTAGGGCAAGAACTTCGTCTCTGGTCATAATTTGCTTGAACAGAATTTGCTCAAAGCTTGTGCAACTTGTGAATACTTTGACGGCCCTTAAACTGATCCTTTTATATGTCTAGGGTTAGGAGAAAAGAAAGCCCAAAGACACATTCACGGATCCCAAGAAAATCATATTGAAATTCTGAAAATCTTAAACCTCGACAGATAGCAGGTGTCGAGCAGGTGTCGAGCACACCGAATGAAGAACAGCTTCCTTAAGCTCGATAGATGCAGTTGTCGAGCCAGCTGTCGAGCTTTAATGATTTTGCACTCTGAACTTGTTTTCTTGAACAGACTTGAAAGTTTCAATACTTGATCTTGAAACAAGGTTTCTTGAAGTATTTAAAACATCCTAAATCTACCCAAATACAAGTAAAGTATGTTTTGTTAAAGGATAAGCCAATTACATAAAATCATGACATATGTTCTTAACAAGTGAAACACATATGTCCTAACAAAAAATGGTTTTTAGAGTGCTCAGGTCAAGGGGTTTCTAGATAGTTTGTTTTGGTGGTTGCTTAATGACAGGTTTGCCACGAAGCTATTGAAATTCCTGAAGGTACTGCTGTGCTAGGTTCAAGAGTTTATCCAGCAGCATCACTACCTCTTTAACTCGGCTTTTGTTTCGGCGAGTCCATAAAAACCAACAAATCGTGATGAATAGCTCTACTCCTTGTGAGTTCTGTAACGCCAACCTGAAAAGATCAACAAAAGATAATAATAGGGGTGACACAGTTCACAACTCCTCAAAACATTTTCCCCAAACTAGGCTGATATTTTCACAACTCCAGAGAGCATGAAACACAGTTTCGAGCTCTTTACTGCAGCTAGAACAGGTGGGTGATTGAACAACCTTTCGCTTCACTAGATTATCCAAAGTAGGCAGAGTATTTGTGCAAGCTCGCTACAGAAAAGTTTTTATCTTGTTTGGGACTTTCAGTTTCCATAGACCAGTCTAGAATTTTTTGTTTTCCCCAGAGTTTGAAGCCGAAGCCCCCACTGTTTTCCATTTCTCGAAGAAGTTGGTAGCCCGTCTTAGCTGAATATTTCCCATCCCTTGTCTTTGGCCAGATTAAAATGTCTTCTTGAGGGATGATACATACAGGGATAGACTTTATTTTCTGAGCTTCAAAAGGAAGAAAATATTTATCTATCAACAACCCATTCCACCAACCCGAATTTTCCTCAAAGAGGCCAGCCACCACCGCGTCTATTGGTATATCCAAGATTGGGGAAGAGATCTTACACGAACTCGTACCTGGTAGCCAACAATCAAAATATATACGGGTAGTAAGCCCATTACAAATTCTCCACTTGGCCCCTACATTTACGAGCACTCAAAATACTACGCCATGCGTAGGAGCCCAACTTGACTTGAGCTGAAAAATTGTCACCTAAAGGGAAGAACTTTGCCTTAAACACCCGATAGAAGAGGCACTCCTTATCTTGAATCAATCTCCAAACTTGCTTTGCTAACATGGCTTCATTGAATTTGCTCAACTCTTTAAAGTTCATCCCACCTTCACTCTTGGATAGACAAAGAGTTTCCTACTTCTTCCAATGGATCTTCCTCCTCTCGCCACGCTAACCCCAGAATAAATTTTTAATCATAACCTCAATATCATGGCAAAGACTCATGGGCAACTTGAAACAACTCATCGTAAAGGTTGGAATGGCCTGAACGATGGCATTCAATAGGACTTCTCTCCCTGCTTGTGAAAAGAGTTTCTCTTTCCACCCTTGAAGTTTACCCCAAATCCTTTCCTTAATATACATTAAGCTCTCCTTTTTTATTTCTACCCACAACTGTTGGAAGTCCTAAGTATTTTTCATACTCCTTTATTTCTGGAACACCCAAGAAATCTTTCAAAGCATTTTTAGTGTTATTAGAAAATGACTTCCCAAAAAAGAAGTTTGTCTTTTGGCCATTTACCTTCTGCCCTAAAGCCTTTTCATACATAGATAAAATAGCTTGGATAGTTTGCACATCACCCATCTTTGCTCGACAAAAGATCAAACTATCATCAGCGAAAAAAAGATGAGAGATTTATGGGCCATACTGACATAAAGAATAACCTCTAAGATCACCAGCAACCACAGATTTTTGGAGCAATCCATTAAGCCCTTCGGAGCAAAGCATAAATAAGTATGGGGATAAGGGATCTCCCTGCCTAATCCCTCTTGTTGGTTGAATATTCCCCCGTGGTTTGCCATTCACTAGAATGGAATAAGAGACAGTTTTCACCGTAGCCATCACCATCCCTACTCATTTTTCATGAAAGCCCAACTTCAACGTTAAACTCTCGAGGAAGATCCACTCTACCCTATCATAGGCCTTACTCATATCCAACTTCATAGCCATGTACCCCTCTTTGCCTAATTTCTTCATCTTCATATGGTGTAGTGTTTCAAAGGCGACTAGGATATTATCCGAAATTGCTTTATCTGGTTGGAAAGCACTCTGTGATTCTGATACAACATACGGTAACAAGCTTTTCAACTGATTAGCTAACACTTTGGATATTAATTTATAAAGAATATTACAAAGGGAAATAGGTCTAAATTCAATAACTCTTTCAGGGCTTTTTGATTTTGGAACAAGAGTAATGTAAGTATGATTTAAGCTAGCTTGGATAGTACCTGAATTTAGGCAAGACAGCATTGCACAAGATACATCATCACCAATGAAGCTCCAATAGTGCTGATAAAAAATAGGTGCATGCCATCCAGACCCGGAGTCTTCAAGGGGGCCATTTGTTTTAAGGCAACTTCAACTTCCTGCCTTGTAAAAATCCTCAGCAACTCTGTATTCATTGATTCGGTCACAACTTGAGAGATTGACCCAAGAACATCATCTAGTTGGCTCGGGTTGGAGGTTGAAAATAGCTCTCTGAAATATTCAATGAAAAGGCCTGCAACTTTGTCGCACACCTTACTTTAGTGTACGTGAGGAACACCTTTTTTTTACAATTTGCCATATTAACAATTGTTATACATACATACATATATATATATATATATATATATATATATATATATATATATATATATATATATATCACTTATGACAGATTGCTTGCTTTTATATTCATACAACACTTGAAATACCATATATATCAAAACAAATCATTAAGATTAAAGGAATATAGATGTCACAGACTCACAGTTATTGGATTGCCATGACACATGAGCTGGCATGCATTTAATTAGAAATACTCATAAGCATAGGCACTTTGGAATTTATATCTCTCTATCACACAAGTCGTACTGATATTTTCAATTTTCTCGTAGTATTTGAACTTTGGGATTCATCAAACGTATTGCATGTCTATCCAAACAAAAGACAGTGATATCAGCAGTCAATGGAACTGCCAAAATTGTTCATATGCAAAATTGAAACTTCAATTCAGACATTTCTTTAAAGCTTTAACTTAAAAGAGAACCAAAAAAAAAAAAAAAAATTTGAAAAGATATGTGCCTAATGTTTCTTCGCCAATTTGAAAGCTAGGTAGGTTTGCCTATGCTATGGGCTAAGGTTTTCTTCTTTCTTATTATAGAATATAAAACTGTCCCTTTTATTTTTAGTCTTTATAGTAGAGATCAATTGAAAATCATATGTAATGTCAATGATTTTGAATTCTTGTTGTTGGGTTAAAATGAATTGACCCCTTGCAAATTAATTAATTACCCAAGTTAATTAATTAGTCAAATTATATGCAATAGCGTGGTAGCACAAACAAATCATCAAATAACTAAATGCAGCAGAAAATAAATTTGACACAGGTATTTGTTTACGAATGGGGAAAACCACCGAAGCAAAACCCCACCGAGTGAATTTAAGGTCACCACTCCCAAGAATCCACTATTATCAATCACAAGCAGTTACAAGTAGAAGGAATTTTACCAAACCCTTTGGCCTATCCCGAAATTCCAACCTATAGTTGAACCCTTACCCCAATACCCAATTGAACTTGTATTGTAGCGGCAATCTCTCCGTTCAATACACAAATCCCAGGAATAACCAATGATGCAAGGATCCCAAAACGTGACTAACACTAGCAACTTGAAGAAGATGTTGGCTGCAAAATTCTTCACTTCATCAACAATGAAGATCAGGAAGCTCCTTGGTCACAAAACCCTTGGTGTAAAGACGCAGTAGCTTCTTCAGAGAGAATGATGAACTAGGTCACTTTTTGCTTATGTTCTCCTTATATGACGACCTTTAAAATAAGCCTTATATATGTCTAGGCTTGTGAGAAAAGAAATCCTATACATACATATCAGCTAGGGCCAAAAATCAGATCTGGAAATTCTGATTTCGTAGATCTCAACAGATTTAGCTTCTGTCAAGCTTCGTCCTTAAATCTCAATAGATACTGTTTTTGTCGAGGTATCTGTCGAGCTTTAATGAACAACTCTTCTTCACTTGTTTTTTAGTTAGATTTGCATGGCTTTAATACTTAACTTGAACACTTGTTTCTTGAAGTATTAAACCCATCCTAGATCTACCCAGTTACAAGTAAAGTGCGTTTTGTCAAAGGATTAGCCAGTTTACATAAAATATGTCCCTAACACTTGTGAAACATGTTCAAGTACTATATAAAGTTTTAAATACTTCTTTCCTTTTACAATCAAACATTCCTCTTCGCCCATGTACTAGTCCCCTTCCCCCCCCCCCTTTTCTTTCCCTCTCTATTGCTTTACTATTTTATCATAGGAAATAACAAAAATCACAACGCCATCTCCACAGCCTTCGATTGGTTTTGTTAGAAATACTAAATGAATATCATTGTATTTCTCAGAGAATAAAATATACATGAGTGCTTTTATATAGGAGGCAGAGTGTGTAGTACAATTATATGTGCTATACAAGCAAACAAGGTAGGCCTAAAGCCCACAACCCTATTACACGTTAACAGGCCCCCTCAAACTCAAGGTGGGTGTGAGACCAACTTGAGGTTATCAACCAAAGCACAAAGGCGTCCCTTAGGATGTGACTTAATGAAGATATCTGCAAGTTAATCTTTAGAAGAGACTGAGAATAGCTTGAGAACACCACAAGATGATAATGGATAAAATGACAATCGATCTCGATGTGTTTAGTTTGTTCATAGAAGACATCATTGTGAGCAATATGAATGACACTCTAGTTGTCACAATAAAGAGGAGTAGCAGAGGATATGGACGCACCTAAGTCCTTAAGAAGCCATCGTAGCCACCTCTTGTTCTCCATGCATTCTCTGATGCTGATTGGGCAAGAGATCATTGTCTAATCCATCTCTTTACAGACGATTGGTTAGCAACCTAGTTTATCTCACTGTCACTCATCTAGACATTTCCTATATTGTTCACTAGGTGAGCCAATATCTGTCTACTCCACGATCGACTCACTATGCTGCTGTTTTGCACATTCTTCGATACCTGAAGGGCACTCTCTTCCATGGCCTTTTCTACTCTAATACCATGTTAAATATTAGCTCTGATACCATGTTAGAAATACTTAATGAATATTATTGTATTTCTCAGAGAATAAAATATACATGAGTGCCTTTATGTAGGAGGCAGAGTGTGTAGTACAAGTCTGTGTGTTTTATAAGCAAACAAGGTGAGCCTAAAGCCCACAGCCCTATTACACGTTAACAGGTTTGCTAACAATTCCAACCTACTTTAGAACTAACTCTAATAAGTTTAAGCTCAATTAAAACACTACCATTCTGTTGGAAGTAAAAAAAAAATATATATATATATATATATATATATATATATATATATATATATATTGATGGGCCTTTCCTCACTTACTCTTACAAACACACACACACACTACATAGTGTATAGAAGAGACTCACACTCACAAATTAAATAAAGGGGGAGAGAGTGGAGAGGGAAGAGTTAGAACTCTATAAAGCTTTGTATTTCTCTTCAACTCTTACTTAGAACTTAATGGATGAATGGGTTTATATAGTACACCATCCAACTTTTAAATCTCACTACATTTATTTTTCTAACTCTTACATTTATAAATCCCACTCATAACTTCAATAAACCTCCCACTACATTAACTTATGAAACCCACACTTATTTATGAAAGATTAATTAAAACCAAGTTTAACTTCTAACATCCCCCTTAAACTTGTTTTCTTGATTACTCTAAGTAAGGCTCGTAACTTGTTGAATGTGTCATACTTGAGTGGTTTAGTGAGTATATCTGCAACCTGATCATGTGACTTCACGAAATCAAGATGAACTTCCTTTCTTGCAATACATTCTCAAATAAAATGATACCTTGTGTCGATGTGCTTGCTTCGGTCATAAAGACTGGATTCTTTGCAAGAGCTAGTGCTGACTTATTGTCCACAAATATCTTCGTAGCTTCTTCTTAAAACATCTGCAACTCTTTCAATAAACTTCTAAGCCAAAATGCATGACAAACACCGAAGGTAATAGCAACGTACTCAGCTTCACAAGTGGAAAGTGTCACAATTGGCTGCTTTTTGGATATCCATGTAAATGCAGTATCACCCATATAGAATACAAAATTAGTAGTACTCTTTCTATCATCCGTGTCTCCGGCCCAATCACTATCACTGTAGCCAACAAGTTTAAAATCTTTAGAGGGTGAATACAATAGTCCATAATCCAGTGTACCTTTTAAATAGTGAAGAATTCTCTTGGCAATCTTCAAATGAGTCATCGTCGGTGCTTCCATGTAACAACTAACTAGTCCAATACCAAAAAGAATGTCTAGTCTTGTGCATAACCTTCTTGGGAAATAAAAATCTCATCCTCCATCTGCTTCACTTCAATGCCCAGATATTAGGTCATAAGTCCAATATCTGTCATTTCAAACTCCTTAGTCATTGCTTTCTTGAAGTCTTCAAACATACTTCGATTGTTGCCTGTAAAAATCAAATCATCTACATACAGACAAACAATTAAGATATCTCGATTTTTATGCACCTTACAATAAAGCACATGTTCATGTGGGCATTTAAAATACCCATTAACGTGGAAGTATTTTTCAATTCTATTATTCCAAGCTCTTGGTGCCTATTTCAGGCCATATAGAGCTTTCTTCAACTTCAAAACTTTATCTTCTTGCCCCTCTACAACATAGCTTATAGGCTACTCAACATAAAGTTCTTCCTCAAAGTAGCCATTCAAAAATGCAAATTTTACATCCATTTGGAAAATTCTCCATTGATTCTGAGCTGCTAAAGAAATTAGCAATCGTATAGTTTCCAAACGAGCAACTGGGGAAAATACCTCATCATAATCAACACCTTGCCGTTGACTATAGCCTTTCACCACCAATCTTGCTTTGTATCTCTCTACCTCTCCTTTTTCATTCTTCTTCAACTTGTACACCCATTTTACACCAATTGTCTTCTTTCCAGTTGGAAGAGTTGCAAGCTCTCATGTATCATTCTTCTTTATTACCTTGATCTCTTCGTCCATGGCATTTCTCCATTTTTTGTCTCACACCACTTCTTCAAGTCCTGTAGGTTCACAATTAGCAAACAAACAAAAAAGTGTTACATCATCTGTAATCTCTGTTGAATCATAAAGGTCTTGGAGACTTCTCATTTTTCTTGGTCTTTCACTAGGACTTTCTTCTAGTAAAGATAATGATGATGGACTTTCATGAATGGGAGATAATGCTGCTGGTAATGGAGGTAGAGTAATAGGCTCTTCGTGAACTTCATTCCCTTGATCTTCCTCTTCAGATAGTGGAAAGAAATCATACTTCTTCACTTCTTGGGTGCTCCAATCCCATATGCCTTCTTCGTCGAATTTCACATGTCAACTAATAATGACTTTTCCAATGCTCGGATTATAGAGCTTATAGCCCTTAGAGCTTGGATCATAGCCAATGAACACATACTCCTTTCTTTTATCATCTAACTTGGATCTCTCTTACTTTTGAAGGTTTGCACATGAAAAATAATCTGAAATATATTCAGATTCTTTCATCTGCAAACCTTCAAACTCGCCTCTCTATATGTTAAGGAAAACTTTCTTCACTTTATCAACTCCCATTAAAGAGTTTTTAAGAATCTCCCATGCTTGCTTGGATGAAGTTGCATTTGCAACTTTCTTGAAAATTGTTTCATTCAAACCTTGATAGATCAACGAAAGAGCATGTTGATTTTTCTTTCGAGCCTTTTGCAAGGCTTCCTGTTGGTTTTGGGTCCAAGATTCTTCATCTTGTGACTCCACATAACCTTTCTCCACAATATCTCACACATCTTGGGATCTGAACAACGCCTTCATTCGGATACTCCAATTTTCAAAGTTTTGTTTGGTAAGTCGAGGAAATTGGAACGACACCATCCCATTAGCAACAGCCATTTTCACCAAGAACCGATTGGCTCTGATACCACTTTGTTGGAAATAAAACAAAATACTAATGGGCCTTTCCTCACTTACTCTCACAAACACTCACACACTACTTAGTGTATAGAAGAGACTCACACTCACAAATTAAATAAATGTAGTGAGAGTTAAAGGTTGGATGGTGTACTATATAAACCCATTCATATGTCAAGTTCTAAGCAAGAGTTGAAGAGAAATACAAAGCTTTAAAGAGTTCTAACTCTTCCCTCTCCACTCTCTCTCCCTTTATTTAATTTGTGAGTGTGAGTCTCTTCTATACACTAAGTAGTGTGTGAGTGTTTGTAAGAGTAAGTGAGGAAAGGCCCATCAATATTTTGTTTTATTTCCAACAAAGTGGTATCAGAGCCAATTGGTTTGTGGTGAGAATGGCTATTGCTAATGGGATGGTGTCGTTCCAATTTCCTCGACTTACCAAACAAAATTTTGAAAATTGGAGTATCCGAATGAAGGCGTTGCTCGGATCCCAAGATGCATGGGAAATTGTAGAGAAAAGTTATGTGGAGTCACAAGATGAAAAATCTTTGACCCAAAACCAAAAGGAAGTCTTGCAAAAGTCTCGGAAGAAAGATCAACAAGCTCTTACGTTGATCTATCAAGGTTTGGATGAAACTATGTTCAAGAAAGGTACAATTGTAACTTCATCCAAGCAAGCATGGGAGATTCTTAAAAACTCTCTAACGGGAGTTGATAAAGTGAAGAAAGTTTGCCTTCAAACATTGAGAGGCGAGTTTGAAGGTTTGCACATGAAAGAATCAGAACATATTTCAGATTATTTTCAAGGGTGTTGGCAATTGTAAATCAATTGAAGAGATATGGTGAGAACTTGGATGATGTGCCTGTGGTAGAAAAAATCCTATGATCATTAACTTCTAAGTTTGACTATATCGTTGTGGCGATTGAGGAATCAAAAGACTTAGAGTCAGTGACCATTGACCAGCTCATGGGATCATTAGAAGCCCATGAAGAAAGGCTCAATAAGAAGAAGCAAGAGCCTTTGGAGCAAGTCCTACAAGCAAAGCTCACCTTGAATGAGAAAGGTTGGAGTGAAAGTAGCCAAAGAGGCCAAGGACGTGAATGTGGTAAAGGGAGAGGTTCTGGAGGAAGGAATGGTCAAAACTCTTCCAATTATGAAGAGAGGGGTCATAGTTCACAATCACAAGAGATCGTGGAAGAGGAAGTTTCTCAAGACCATATAGAAGAAGGTATGATAAGTCTAATATCAAATGTTATAATTGTCAAAAGTATGTGGGCTAACACTGTTGAGGAGAAAGCTAACTATGTTGAAGATAAGAATGAAGAAGTGGAGCCGACTTTGTTGTTGGCATACAAAGGAGAAGACAGAGAAGAAAATGGTGCGCGGTATCTTGGCTCTGATACACTTTGTTGGAAATAAAACAAAATACTGATGGGTCTTTTCTTACTTACTCTCACAAACACTCACACACTACTTAGTGTATAGAAGAGACTCACACTCACAAATTAAATAAAGGGAGAAAGAGTGGAGAGGGAAGAGTTAGAACTCTTTAAAGCTTTGTATTTCTCTTCAACTCTTGCTTAGAACTTGACGGATAAATGGGTTTATATAGTACACCATCCAACCTTTAACTCTCACTACATTTATTTTTCTAACTTACATTCATAAATCCCACACATAACTTCAAAAAACCTCCCACTACATTAACTTATGAAACCCACACTTATTTATGAAAGATTAATTAAAAACAAATTTAACTTCTAAGTTCCAATAAGTATAAAAAATGAATAATACCTACCAACAAAAAGTATTTGTTTAGAGTACCATATTTAATTGTATTGAGATCAAAGTTACTTACTACGACAATCTCTGAGCGACTGTCTTCCTAGGAACATTATTCTTAAGAGACATATTGCAGGGTTTGGCTGTTAGAGATGATTCAACAAGTATCATTAATTACTATTAATTTATTATAATATTTGACTATAAGTTTTTGGTGATTCATTACTCGAAGGATATGAATTGAATAAATAGATATAACTACACTGTTGCAAAGCTTACATTGCAACTTATAGGTAGTGGCGGAGTCAAAATTTTAATTTAGGGGGCAAAATTAATTTGAAATTATTAATAGATATTTATAACAAAATAAAAATACAATTGTAAATAAGTAAAAACTTACTAACTCAACTATTGTGAAAATTATTGTGTTTCTTACCATTTAAAATAAAAAATAAAAGTAAAAAGTGTTATGAGTCTATGACAATATATTAGTGAGAAAGTGAAAAGGTGGGACAAGCCAAATCTAAAACTTCTTTTTGACTTGTTAACTTTGTTGTGTCTAGATCAAAAATAAATAAATAAATAAATAAAAAGACTTTGACATGTCAGGCAAACTCTTTGCTCTCTTTGTTACAGTGCCATGTTCTTTTGCTTTTTTTGAGGAAGACTATGTCAATTTTTGGTTCCTTTTACTGAGTGTTGTTTTTTTTTTTCCTATGTTAATGGATCAAAGAGGACAAGCTTTTCTCATATGCCAATAGCTAAGACAATTTCAAAGGAGTCAGGGGGGGCAGTTGCCGCATTTCGACTCCCTAGCTCCACCCCTACTTGTAGCACCTTTGGAGTACTTACTGATGCAACTACTTAAAACAACTTCCTCCCAATTCTATCACCTACTAGTACCACTACCAATCTAATTATTACAGCCAAATTGTGATGGTAAATAACCTAAAAATTCATATTGAGCAAAAAGGGGGATTTTTTTTAAAAAAAAAAAAAAAGAAAAACAATTATTAGAAAAAAAATACAAAAAAGGACTATTATATATGTTGGGAAAATTAGTCCCTGCTTATAAAGGCTTAACTAATTTTATATTGCAGACACCTCATCTTATACCTCTTATGACTCGTGCCCCCATTCTCCAATTACAATATCATTAGAAGGGTTTAGGACTGATCTAGAGCCTAGCCAAAGGTACTTTTTTGTTGAAGGATGTTTTTGAAAGATAACAACCTTGCCTAAACCCTAAGCATGCGTACATAGGCTTGACCATGTGCAGGCATATTTAAATCATGCGTATGCATGCTTGAGTATGCGTACGCATTAAGGTTTCAAAAAAGACATGTAAGGAAATTTTTTATGGAAAATGTGGCATGTCTAATCCCACATCGCCTGGCAGGAAGAGCCCTACCCCTCCTTCTTGAAAACTATAAAAGGGCCCCACCCTTTTCCCAAAATACACCGAATCAACTCCAACAAGGTGATTCAAGAGAGGCTTTTTACTTCAAAAAGCATCCTAAACTAAAGTTTCTTGGTTGAGACCTATTTCAGGTCTAAACCCTCTAGTTAAACTTAATAACCCTCTAGGTATTGTTTTTTGTAGATTGACCAATGGGAACGGTAAAAATCAAGCTCTAAGAGCTCTTGTGTTTGAGATAAAGGTCTAATGTCGCAGAAACCTAAAGAAAACACATACAATGCTCCCTTGATGAAACAGAAACTAAACTATTAGCTTCTGGTAGTAAATCTCGAATCCACAAGAAGTTCCCCTGAATCCAAAAAGAGATAAACTAGAATTCACCAGAGAAAGAATTTGACAAAAAGTCTATGTTTATTGATAATAGTCTAATTTGCCTTTGACGGCTACAAAACATATAAATACTAAGAAAATCGTCTGAAACCCTAATTCGCACTAATTACGCGATTAGGTGACAAAATACCAAAATTTACCAAAAATGGAAAAATTGAGTTAAATGTAGAATCATAAACTACTGACCTTAAGGGTCGTCTCAAAACAAGCAAGACCTTATTCTGACTTTTGAGTAAAAAGTTATTAAATAAACAAAAATTACTATAAACGGCAAAATTGCGATTTTCGAGACCTAAATGAAGGAATTCGCCATTTTTAGGGGGTACCTCATGGCAAAGTGATAGCTATTACTCAGATGGCCGTTTCACTTCAACTTGCCAAAATTAATGCGATTCCAACTCCAAGGCCCATGATTTCTACTAGTGTTTTTTTGCATTGCGGTATTGATTTCAGGTGCGCATGAGAAGCCAAGAAGGCCATGGCAGTCTGTTCTACATCAAGGTCTAACCTAATCTCTTTCATTTCTGTGGTTCTATTCCTTTTTTTGTTGCTTAAGTTTATAGCTTCAATAGTTTAGAAGCATGATAGGTTAGATAGGATGTAGTTTCTTTGTTGCCTGCTACATTTCTGGGTAGGGATGCGTACGTATGCTCCATGACCCTGCGTACACATATTGCTTATGCATGCGCACACATGGTTAACCTAGAATTCCATAATTGTTTGTTCACCTGCTTTCTTTCCATTTTCTTAGTTTAAATACATTATTAGGTTTTGTTTGAGTCAGTTTATGCATGATTAGGTCAAAATTCATTAGGATAACAGGTTTTATTTATTTTCTTAGTTAAATCACATGATTAAGGTTTACTTAGATGAACACATGAACATGCATTGATGTATAAGTGGTGTGGTGTTATGATGCAGCGAGGTAAGTGAAGGTAAGTACATGCATATGAATATGAATATACATGCTTAACATGACAAACTTGTTTGCTGGTTGAATATAATATACATGATGATGGATATGTGAATGTAGTTATGATAAACATGGTTGATACTCTACGCCTACTACCTTTAAATGATGTAAGCATATACTTGCTACCCTTGTGTTACATAGGGCCTATTTGGTAATTGATTCCAAATAAAAGTTTTCAGTATTTAAACACAGAAAACTATGGACCCACAAAAAAATGTGTTTGGTAAGAGTGTTTGAGTTACGATTTTCATTTTAGAGTATTTGAACACTTTATTTAGAGAACTCAACCATACCAGTTTTTAGTTTTCAAGTAATATTGCTTAACGGAATTTTTGTGAATATGTTAAAAACTGTAGGTCTCACTTGATAAGACTACACATAACAGACACTTTTTGGACTCAACTTCCTTCTCTTTCTCCCTCATGCCTCTAGCCTCCTTTTTCTCTTTCTTTTTCCTCTCACTACTTTCACACCTACTAGAACCTTCCTCTCTCTCTCTCTCTCTCTCTCTCTCTATATATATATATATATATATATTAATTGTTTGATTTGAATAAAACTAAAAGGACTATTCGATAATGAACCTTTAATCTCATATTTCACACATCGGCACATTATGCTTGATTCTCAAAATTCATCCATGAACTAGAACCAATATATAAATCTCTGATATAGTTTATATGGGAAATATTTTGTGTTAAATTATTCGAATAATTGGGAATATTTAGAGGTATACTATTGGATATTGGTTAAGTATGTGGAACTTTTATGCCATTAGAGGCTAATGCATCAAGCGACGTTGAAGATAGGAAATCGTAGCCTCCCCCTATTGAGAAGCATTTTATTGATGTGTTGGTTGAAGAAAAACTTAAAGAGAACATGTCAAAAGGTGTATTTAAGAAAGGTCTTTGGAGTTTTATTCAAAAACAGTTTAACCGACATGGTAATAAAAACTACCATAAAGACCAACTAAGGCAGATATTTCAAATGCTGAAGGTTAGACATCGTGTATTTTCTGAGCTAGTGGGACGTTCAGGGATGGTTTGGGATTCTCATACAAGAAAGTGATAGGAAGTGAAGAGGCTTGGGCAAACGCAATTGCCGTAAGTGTTATATGTGTACACAATAATTTTAATGTTGAATTCTTGTCTACTTAGATAAATATTATGTGTTTAACTCACTATTTATGCTTGTTGATAGGCCAACCCTAAATGAAAGGAATTTCAAAAAAATAAAAAGGGCCTTGATCACTATGGCTTTTTTGGGAAAACTTTTCAACACAAGCACTGCAACTAGATTCATTCAAATTTTATCAGCCCAACCAGCCCCAAATAGTGATGAAGAACGAGAGCTAGATGAGGGATTTTGTATCAGCTGGAGTACATGCGCATTTGGATGTTGATAGTAGAGATGACATAGAGGAGCTGCCCACACCAGTTGAGAAGCAAAACAAGCATGCTAACAAGCATGTAGCTTGCCCAATGCAGTCCAAGGGAAAGAAGAAGAAAAGAGAGACTCTCAGTGAGATGACTAAGGCTATCGAAGGCTTCACGGAAATGTCAAAGGCAAGGCTCCTAGCTAATGAGAGTCGAAAGCAAACATCTGTGAACACCGGTGAGTCTTTTGTGGGGGATGATAGGTTGTTAGTGTGGCTTGAATTTTGCCACAAGCCCATAAGGCCCAACCAAGCCCAATCCGGTCATAGAAATTGATCTAATACAAGTTGTATTAGGAATCCCAGGAGCCGACTTTATAAAATAACATATATATATATATATATATGTGCTTTATGATCAGGGCCGGCTCAACAAATTTGGGGGCCTTAGGCAAAAAATTTAGGCGAGGCTTTTTTCAATTATTTAAATATTAATTAAATAATATTTATTTAAATTTTGATTTTTTTATTTATTTAGAATCTATATATCATTCTCTTTGTGATGCAAAATTATTAATTAAATTTTTACATTCAAGTTTCATTAACATTTCCTTTTACTATCACTTAATTTTTTAGTAAACATTTATAATTAAAATAAAACATGATTTATAATAGAAAAATTATAAATTATCTAGAATAAAACAAAAATTAAAGTATAAAATAATAAAACCTGGTTTATCAAAACACAATTGCAACCTTAGAAAATAATATGATCACCTTACACTCAAAACCTGTACAAATAAAAAATTATTTATCACATAACTTAACAAATTAATTTTAATATAAAATATATTATCCTAAACTTATAATTTTATTAAATTAAGATAACACTCGCACATATAACAAATTAATGACTTTCTAAATGGATGGGAAAAAAAGCAAAAAATAATAATAATAATTACTAGATAGTCAAAGTCTAGATGTAGGTCGAACAAATAGAAGCACTCAAATAAAAACAGGTGACCGGCCAACTCAGTATTAAAGCTTGTGTAAGGACTCGATTTGGAACGACCCAAAACGATACTGGGTTCGCACGTAAAAAGGCTCAAACAATATCATTTATAGAGCGTGGGTTTGAAAGGCTAGGCCTTGATCACAAGTCGGTGGTATTCCGTGGTGTTCATACATAAATAAAACGTGTACGCTCTGGGAGTTTTTCTCCTAGAGGTGGGCTGGGAGGCTCTGGTTTTGGCCATTTTTCCCAGCCACCTCTTTGATGCGTTAACCTTCACGTTATATAGCTCTTCTTGGTTGATCTTAGCCCTCCACTTGTTGGTCAGGCAGGTGCTAACTTCTGTACCCGTCCCATCGACTGTCCCATCTTGCTTTCTATTAGTTGCGACGATTGAAGTCACCCTGACCAGGCGTCTTCTCTCATTAACATGGCCAGGACGTTGGTAGGTGCATTTAATGCGGAGAGGTCGTATTTATCCTGAACCAGTTTCGCACCGTACCTCCAACGTGGGTCCCATTCTACTCGTATCTCCTTCTGGGGGCTTTTTGGGGATAGCCATCATGGAGACGTTGTTATTCCCCTTGAAGTCCTGTGGTGCCGAGGACAGGGTCATCCTCGGCTGTTCCACTAGACACACCGGCCTTTCCCCATTTGTCCTCGGCACATACCCTCCTCGGCATGGACCCTGAGCCCTAATAGAGCGTGGGCCGGATCATAAGCTCCCCGGCCCCACAATAGCCCCTCAAAATCCTGCTATCCGACTCTTCGGACGGATAGGAGGCTTTTGATGACATCGGATATCTGTCAATGCCTGTCAATCCTTGTCACTTATTGGTTCCCAAGACTTTTCGTCTGCCCGAGACACGTTCCTGGGGCAGTTGGAAGGTGAGACGTGGCCTCATTAAATGCGGGCGGCTCTGTGTTTCCCACGTTCAACGGCATGATAAAAATCAAACGGTGGTGATTCCTTGGTCTTTATGGGCGGGAAAATTTGTGCAGTTACCCTAGAAAGTATAAATGATTTTTTGAAACGGGTCCGCCTCTTCAGTTTTGCACTTAAGAGTTCCAACGCGTATACCCTGGGTTCATCTGAACTTTCGCCCAAATTCGAGTCTATCTCCAGCACAAAAAGCCTATCCGAAGCGTCTTTCCTCTTTTATGTAAGTTCCCTGCCTCCATTAACTCGTTTTTTTCTCTTTCCTGGGTTTATTTTTTCTCTGGTTCCTTTCCTTCTCCCGTTGTTGGTTGAGTTTGTTTAGTAAATCATAGAAATGGTTAAATCGAGGGTTAAATCGAGACTAAGGAAATTAGTCGATACTAAAGAGGCGATGAACAAGTTCATCGCTGATTACAAAATTCCTCCCAACGTAAGTCTGAGGCATTGTAAGATGGGGGAGTGGCACTATAAGAGAGAAACGGGTGAGGTAGTAATTCCCGTCCTCGCCTTTGTAGAGGGGGGTATGAGAATCCCTATGGGGCCGGTAACGAGGGGTTACCTCAGGCACTTCCGATTAGCCCCCACCCAGTGTGCCGGCAACATGTTTAGGATTTTGGGTTGCGTGGATGCATTAAACGAAAAGATGGGGCTAAGACTGACCCACCATGACGTGAATTGGTGCTATAACCTCCAACATTTGAAGGGGAAATCATTCTACATGAAGACGAGAGATGACAGGGTTCGACTAATCCAGTGCCTTCCCGATTCTAACAAGGGATTAAACAAGGATTTCCTTATCGTCTCCGGTGAATGGCATGATGGCAATCTGTGCCCCATGGTAGAAGGAGAACCAGGTGGGGTATAAGGAATGGAAGGGCGCTGACCCTTTGCAACATTTTTAATCTGATATGGCTCGGTAACTAACCATGCATATATTTTTTTTCTTTTGTAGATCCACACGCTTATAAACGGCATTTTCACTTAGTTAACAGGGTGGACTTGGAGACTGTTCTACAAGCGGCGATTTTTGTAAATGACGGAGATGGTCAAGTCCGAGCCGCTCATAAAATATTAGGGTACCCTCCTGTTCAGAAGTCATTTGGCGACCCTAGGCACGTGATCAGCGCCAACCGTCCTCAGCTTCCAAAAATCACCGTGGTCGAGACAGGATTTCTAATCTCAGAAAGACCATCTGTCCCAGAGAGCATCCCACCGGTGGGCCCCTCCTCGTCTCACCAAGTAGCGGAGGACGAAGGCGAGTTAGACCGGTCCGAGGAAGGCTTTGGGGTATTTGACCTAACCAACCAATCCGAGGATCCTTCTGGTGATTTAGGTGACCCAGCTTTGTCCGAGGCGGAACTATCATTAGTAGGCACATCTTCGCAAGCCGAGATGGGACTCAAGAGAATGCCCCAGCCCAGCCTATTCGAACTCCTCGAGGGTCAACCAGGGGGAGGGTGCGCAGGGAACGCCGCAATCTAATGTTCCGGCCCCACCACCTCAGCCCCAGACCATCCAAACTAGGTCGTCCTCCACCAAGTCACAACCACAATCCCCCCGCCCCAAACTTCCTGCTCCTTCCCAACCAGCTCTGCCTCCTCAGCCGGAAGGCACTGATTCAAAGAGAAAAAGAAGCCCCAAGGGCAAGGAGACCATGGATAGGGGAAAATCCCAACCTTCTAAGGAGAGGGAGGAAGCCCCTCGTACGAAACAACTGAAGATTGGGCACCAAAGCAAGGGTAAAGAAACTGAGTCTCAATCTTCCCAAAGCAAGGGAAAGGAGATCGAGGCCCAATCCTCGCCAAGCGCCTGGCTTCCCGCTCCAATGCTCCACGGGGGTCCATTGCTAGAGACCGCGTCCATGAGGGACCTTGGAGATGGCGAGGGTGGTTATGTGGCAGACGCACTAGGGAAAGCCATGCTGCTTCCCACCAACATGGATGGGCTGAAGAAAATGAGGATGCAAGAGGTCTTCCTCAGTACGAAGAGGTACTTGGGCATGGTAAGGCTCTTGAAACCTAGAACTTTGTTAACTCCCACTCCCGGTTTGTCATTTACGATGTATTTATCTCCCTTGACAGGCTCTCCAGGCCACCTATAGGATGGAGGAAGAGGTGAACAATCAAACTAAGGCGGCCGAGAGTGAATGCTCCAAGCGCTTAGTGGCCACACGGACTCTCAAAGCTTCTAAGGACGACCTCGCCAAGGCCAAGACTGCCCTAACAGAGGCGATCCGAGCAAGGGACAGCGCCTCGGCGGGTTTAGCCAGCGCCCAAAAACAAGCTGAGGACCAAACAAAACGTCTGCGAGATGCCAAGGATCAGTTGCAAATAGCTAAAGAGCTAGTCAAGGACTTAAATAAAAGACTGGCCACGGCAGAGCATGAAATAGGTGTGGCGGAGTATGCCCGTGATGAGGCCATAAGGGCCAAGCAGGAGGCCGAGTTTGCCAGAAACGAGGCTGAGGCTGCAAAGGAAACGGCCGAGGATGATGGTTATAATGCGAGGGTAGCTGAAACCCAAGCCATCCTTAAAGCCCAGATTCCTGGAGTATGCAGGCTTTACTGCTCCCAGGTTTGGGAAGAGGCCTTGAAGCGGGCTGGGGTGAATGCTTCATCTGACTTGTGGAAAGCGGAGAACATATTCTACCCTACAGCCATCCGCGAGGCCACCTCCACTAGCTCCGCAGCTGCGAGCGACCAACATGAGGAAGGGGTCACTCAATCGGAAACCGTACGGGTCGGCGCTTCCCCTGCGGAGCCGCTCAAAGAGGGAGAGCTTCAGGATGTGATAGAAGCATCTCAGCGTACGGATCCCAAGGTACCCAAAGAGGTTGCTGAGCCCGTGCTTAGCACTTAGATACCTGACGCCGAGGAGCCAGCCATACTTGCCCAGCCCCTACAGACGATTCCCCTTGCTGTGGTCCCCAAGAGTACCAACACTGATCCTGCTCAGTCTTCCCCAGAAGGGGCTGTCCTCCAGGGCACCGGAGCTAATCCCGTTCCTCCTTCCCAGGACGTGGCCGATGCAAAGTTAAAGAAGTAGAAACCCCGGCCAGGCTTCGTATTTGTTTTTAGTTTAACGATTAACTTATTTCTTTTTCATTTTGAAAACTTTGTAATTTGCTAGTAGTTTGAACCTGTTGAACACGTATATGAAATTCTTTTCTTCCTTTTTCCTTTTGGTTACTGGTTAGTTGCCCTTGTTGATACTTACTATTATTTATGAATTTTGAACTAATTATCTTAACATGTATGAATAGTTGTGCATGCGATATATTTAGGATCATATTTCAAAACACTAGCTTACCTGCACCTACAGGGCTTTGAACCCATGTCTGATCCTCATTCAATGGAGGTAGTCACGTGTAGTGTTAGGTCCTGCTTAGTATCTAGGTTTCTTTAAAGTAGTTGGTTTCCCCGTAGGTTTGAGTCCGAGGACCATGCAATACCTTGGTTCTGTCCAAAACTTGATTTTGATAAGTAGTTGGTTTCCCCATAGGTTTGAGTCCGAGGACCATACAATACCCTTGTTCTGTCCAAAACTTGATTTTGATAAGTAGTTGGTTTCCCCATAGGTTTGAGTCCGAGGATCATGCAATACCTTGGTTCTGTCCAAAACTTGATTTTGATAAGTAGTTGGTTTCCCCATAAGTTTGAGTCCGAGGACCATGCAATACCCTGGTTCTGTCCAAAACTTGATTTGGATAAGTAGTTGGTTTCCCCATAGGTTTGAGTCCGAGGACCATGCAATACCTTGGTTCTGTCCAAAACTTGATTTTGATAAGTAGTTGGTTTCCCCATAGGTTTGAGTCCGAGGACCATGCAATACCCTGGTTCTGTCCAAAACTTGATTTTGATAAGTAGTTGGTTTCCCCATAGGTTTGAGTCCGAGGACCATGCAATACCCTAGTTCTGTCCAAAACTTGATTTCGATAAGTAGTTGGTTTCCCCATAGGTTTGAGTCCGAGGACCATACAATACATTGGTTCTGTCCAAAACTTGATTTTGATAAATAGTTGGTTTCCCCATAGGTTTGAGCCCGTGGACCATGCAATACCCTGGTTCTGTCCAAAACTTGATTTTCATAAGTAGTTGGTTTTCCCATAGGTTTGAGTCCGAGGACCATGCAATACCTTGGTTCTGTCCAAAACTTGATTTTGATAAGTAGTTGGTTTCCCCATAGGTTTGAGTCCGAGGACCATGCAATACCCTGGTTCTGTCCAAAACTTGATTTTGATAAGTAGTTGGTTTCCCCATAGGTTTGAGTCCGAGGACCATGCAATACCCTGGTTCTGTCCAAAACTTGATTTTGATAAGTAGTTGGTTTCCCCATAGGTTTGAGTCCGAGGACCATGCAATACCCTGGTTCTGTCCAAAACTTGATTTTGATAAGTAGTTGGGGGAATTAACCTCTCGGTTATGGCACGGGACCTTGGTTTACGGGGAATTAGCCCATCGGCCAAGCCCCTAGAACCATTTGTGCTACTGACGCTACGAAGCGCAGCCCCTAATAAAGAAACATAGCCCCTGGTGGAACTTTACGCTAAAACAATACAACCGGCTGTTTAGAAGTGACAAGGGGATTGTTTCGACCTACCGCTTGTGCCAACACACAAGCCTTCCCCACAGACGGCGCAATTGTAAGGACTCGATTTGGAATGACCTAAAACGATACTGGGTTCGCACGTAAAAAGGTCCAAACAATATCATTTATAGAGCGTGGGTTTGAAAGGCTAGGCCTTGATCACAAGTCGGTGGTATTCCGTGGTGTTCATACATAAATAAAACGTGTACGCTCTGGGAGTTTTTCTCCTAGAGGTGGGCTGGGAGGCTCTGGTTTTGGCCATTTTTCCCAGCCACCTCTTTGATGCGTTAACCTTCACGTTATATAGCCCTTCTTGGTTGATCTTAGCCCTCCACTTGTTGGTCAGGCAGGTGCTAACTTCTGTACCCATCCCATCGACTGTCCCATCTTGCTTTCTATTAGTTGCGACGATCGAAGTCACCCTGACCAGGCGTCTTTTCTCATTAACACGGTCAGGACGCTGGTAGGTGCATTTAATGCGGAGAGGTCGTATTTATCCTGAACCAGTTTCGCACCGTACCTCCAACGTGGGTCCCATTCTACTCGTATCTCCTTCTGGGGGCTTTTTGGGGATAGCCATCATGGAGACGTTGCTATTCCCCTTGAAGTCCTGTGGTGCCGAGGACAGGGTCATCCTCGGCTGTTCCACTAGACACACCGGCCTTTCCCCATTTGTCCTCAGCACATACCCTTCTCGGCATTGACCCTGAGCCCTAATAGAGCGTGGGCCGGATCATAAGCTCCCCGGCCCCACAGCTTGAATTAAAACAAAAAAAAAATATATAAATATATATATATATATAAATTAATTTTCAAAAATTGCTTAATTGTAAGAAACGTGTAACTATATAGTCTGCAATTCACATGGGTTCTGATAACTCCTGCAGATTGACATGATAACTCATAGCATAGAAAAAAGTGGAATGCTTCCTAGCCATAAACGTGTACACTTTGGACTTTGGAGAAAAATATTAAAATTTTTAAAAGTCTAATAAAAAGACTTGTAGTGGTGACAATGACAAAAGAGTGTTTAGTTCCAATTCCTTAACAAAAAAGAGAGAGAGAGAGAATCCCAAATCAGTGAAACTCAGCAACAAGTAAAAAAAAAAAAAACTCAGTAGCAAGAAGAATAAAAAGAAAGGAAGAGCAAATAGAAGCAAACTTGAATGAAGATCAAAGAAGAGTAGCTAGCAAACAACGAAGAATGCTATAAAAATAGAATCAAGATGGAGACTAGAGAGAAGCAAGGTGAGCAGGAAAAAAAAAATACTAATCGATACTGTTTTTGATTTCATGAGATTTAAGATGGAGAGAATACGTATTTTCTGTTTATTTTTTCCTTAGATTCAAGTAATAAATGTTAGTTTTTATCAACGAAGTTATTTATAAAGCCATTAATTCAGATTTTAAATAGGAACATTATCTCTTCAATTTCTATGTTTTGGGAAAGGGGGCTTTAAATTTTTTTCTTTTTTTGATAAACCATCAGTTACAAAGGGGCCTTATTTTCTCTCTTCAAGGGCCCTAATTTTCGTTCTTCATATCAATTTATTTCTATTAGTGGTACCTTAAATTTTTTTTCCTAGGTGAAGGAGCCGTAATTAATTTGTATTGAGGGGCCTTCTTTTATTTGGGGGCCTTAGGCCATTGCATCAGTTGCTTCTATGGTTGAGCCGGCCCTGTTTATGATATGCGGCAAGATGAAGAGAATTGATGATAGAGATAATTCCTAATAACCTAGCAACCGCATAAGAAGAAAGAATAGTGTTTTCTTGTCTTGTGGGTGAGAGAGAGTTAGGGTGTATTGGGAATTGGGTTTCTTGAGAGTGTTTTTGTGCACTATTGTATTTTCTCTGATAATAGTGAAATCCCTGCAACTCCGTGGACGTAGGCAAATTGTCGAACCACGTAAATATTGTCTTGTGCGTGTGATTGTTTTCTTTGGCGTGTGTTTTCTCTATTTGTTTTGTTTCTCACATGTTGGGATTTTTGATTAAATTCCCTACATAGGTTTCTCACTGACAAACTTGTTGAAGTGCTCAACTCATATGATCACTTAGATAATTTCACCCACTACAAGGTCTAAAGGAACTCTTTACTACCGAGGCAAGGCTCCTAGCTAATAAGAGTCGAAAGCAAACAACATTTGTGAACATCGGTGAGTCTTTTGTGGGGAATGATAGGTTTTCCATTGACAAAGCTGTTGAAGTGCTCAACTCATATGATCACTTAGATAATTTCACCCACTACAATGTTCTAAAGGAACTCTTTAATACCAAGGCTAGGACTGCTTTTATTTCCATAAATCCGAAAAGGAGAAGATCTTGGATGGAGTTGATTGGGAATGGATACTAGGCAGGAATGCTTGTGTTGAAACAGTGGCATTATATTGGGTTTGTTTGTGTTGAGTTTGCTTTGTTTTGTTATTATGTATTGGGTTTGTTTGGTACTGTGCCACATGTTTTGGATACAATGGTATTGGTTATGTTTTTAATGAGTGGCGAAATATATTTTTATGTTGTTATGAACTAAATGATTTTGGGGATTTATATATATATATATATATATGGTATGCACTCTTTATATATATTATTGTGGACCTATTGATGTTATGTTACAGTTGGAATCATAGTTTTAAAAACCGGACCGGACCGGCCGATTCAACCATTTCAATCAGGAACCAGACCTTAATCCGGTCCGAATATTAATAAAAACCAAAAATGAGAGAAAAATCGCAAAAAACTAGAAACTGTCAGTTCAACCGGCAAAACCGAAAACCAATACGGTTAAACCGATTTTAAGCAGTTCTTCATAAAAACTTCAATGTTGTGTTAAAAAGAAATAAATGAGAGAGAGAGAGAGAGAGAGAGAGAGAGATCTTGTTTTAGATGTAAGAAGAAGAGAGATTTTGATTTTGAAAATGATCTCAAGCCTGAAGTGGTGAAGCCTAAGCCGCCCAAAGTAACCCAACAACATCAGATTTACTATCTTTGAGGAAGGAGGAAGAAGCTCAAAGATGAAGCAGATTTACAATGGTTTGATCACTATTGAAGGCTCTGTTTACTGCTCTTGCTCATGCCCATATTGATGAAAGAGACAGTAAACAGAGCCTTCTACAGTGATCAAATCATTGTAAATCTGCTTCGTAGAGAGATTTGAAAATATTGAAGAGAGATTTGAAAATTTGGCTAAAAGTGAAATATGTAAGGGTGTAGTAGTAGTTGGTTTTCAAAATGTGTGGTGGAGAGATATCAACGTGTAAGGGTAGGATGTGGGGAAAAAATATCAAGTGGGCAAATATGTTACTACCCATTGGTGACTTACTTTTTGTTATTTGAAAATTTAAAAAATAACTAAAATACTTTGAAGTGACTACCCCTCTCTCTGTCTCTCTCTCTCTCTCTCTCTCTCTATACATATATATATATATATATATTGTTGAATTTTCTAAGTGGTGTTCAAAAGTTGGAAATTTAATGTTTAATTTTTTATTATTATTTAATTTTTTTTAGTTAAAATGACTAGTTATAAAATTATTTATTTATTTTTATAATTTTATAATAATTTTTTATTTATTTATTTATGACATCATCGGTTCGACCATCGATCCGACCCCAGTCCAACCATAAAACCGAGAACCACTTTCTATTTCAATTCTTTGATTATACCGGTTTTTAAAACCATGGTTGGAATTGATTAAGTTGTCTTTGATATTACATGTTTTATTTTTAGCTATATTCATGATTTATCATTGTCGTATTGATCATAGGTATGATTCAATCATGGCCCACTATGGTTCGGACCATGATGAAAGTGATGTAGAGTTTGAAATAGCAACAAATTATGTGTTTGAGTGTATCCAGTACGTGCAAAAATACTATATCAAAAGTCCTAGATGCACCAGTATTTTGATTGGGAGGTCTTTCATTGATGAAATAAATGAAGGAAATCCCCAAGTATGTTATAATATGTTTTGCATGGACATACAAATCTTTCATCATTTATGCAATGAGTGGAAAATGTTACACTTGTTAGAGGAAGATATTGGGATTTTCTCAGTTGAGGAGGCGATTGCAACGTTTTCATACATTGTTAGGCATAATACAGACATGAGGTTGGCTACAAGCCGCTTCCAACATTCAACTGAAACCATTCAACGGAGATTCCGTCATGCATTAAGGGCAACTCATTCATTGGGGTCCATGATAATTACGCCAAATAATGATGCAAATGAGCTCCCAATCAACTTCGTGGAAATGGAAAGTATTACCCATGGTTAAAGGTATGAACAAGATGTTGAGGTAGGTCATACAAATAAATTGGGCGATGCAAGAGTTGGGAGTGGCAGGAATAAAGAAGCCTTTAATCAACAGGCACAAAGAGCCATAACTCGGTATCATGATGAGATCACAGAGGCAATGTGGACAGATTACAGAATCCAACATCATTGAACATAGGAAGTATTTGTGGATAATAATGGTCATGTATTTGAACTTTTAAGTCATTGTATTTTGATTCAGCCAAAAAAAAAAAAGTCATTGTATTTTGTGAACTATGTCCGTTTTTTAACACTTACATGAGTGTTATTTTGTTGTAGTTTGTTTGTAATCAACTATACATTCATGGTTATGTATTCATGAATTATTATTCATAAATTATGAGTATCATATGCTTTATACTATTCACGAACTATTATTGAAGTTACTGTTTTGCGCATATTTCCATGATAATTAGAGTAAAATATTAAATTTCATGGCATGTAAAAAGAACATATTTTTCTTATATCAGAAGCAGACAAATAAAGCCTATGACTACATTCAATAAAACACACCAAACACAGAGAAATAAAGTGAAGACCAAATATACTACACAACCACAATAATAAAATAGTCTTACATATCCATGCCATTTTGACAACAAGTCTTACATAACAATGTACTACGCATAGATTGAAAAAAAAAAAAAAAAAAAAAAAAAAAGTGCATAACAAATTTTTACATCGATGTCATAGTGAGAAGCAGCGCAACATTCGCAATTAGTATGCACCATTCAACAAACATAATCTTTACCATTCTTTTAGTCTCTGCAATGAGTTAAACCTTATCATGCATGGCCTTTATTTCCTCTCTTAATACACATATATAACTTAATTTGTAGTTGTTGGAAATCCTTTGTATATGACAATGACGCCTTCAAAGTCATACATCATTCAAAATAACCACATACATCCCTTGGGCAACAATAATAGAGCTTGTATTTGTTTTCATTTTTAGATTCCGATATCCTTATGCTTGCTCTCTTCCCAGTCCCACATGAACAATTGACATTTTGGAACCTAATTCCATCATCGATATCATTAACCCTTGATGCCAACATTTGCAAATGAAACTATAGACAAATGAGTTGCAAATATAAACCCAGTACAAGGATAAAACTAAAAACCATATATTATAACTATTTGTTTTGGCTTTTTATTCAACAATAACAAGAAATCGTTACGTGTATAATACTTCATTTAGCAATCATTTCATAGGAGACAAAAAAAATCCATTAAAACCTTCCAATTATTGCAATTGGGTGATATTCAAATTATTATTGAAGCATCAATAGGAAATCCAAATAACACATCACAAAAAATTTCAACCAATTCCTCCACCTCATAAAGACATCCTTAAGCATATAACAGCAAAAAAAAGGTTCAACATGCAAACTTATGTCCCAATGGAGAGATATTTTTTCATAGAAATAGAAATAAGTTTATGATTTACATGTATTTGACCATAAACATCGTATTATTACAAACACAAAAGAATAAATTATGAATTAACAAGTTTTGATCATACCCAATCACAAAGTCATTGTAAGTGCGAAAAATAAAAGGTAAAAAAGCATAAATTTAGTTCAGTTAACTAAAATCCGACGAATTGCACTGTGGAAGCGAAATACTGAAGCTCAATCTTGAAGATGAAGTAAGTGTTGGGCTTTGTGAAGCCTAGTTTTGTTTGATCCGATTTGACAACCTGACTCAACCCGAATAATGTTGCATGGTTTTTAATGGGAGATTTTCTGAGGCTTAGTCCATGGAGCGCAGGATGTAGAAAACGCAATTTTGTGATTAGGGTTTGTTGTTGTCGTGTTTTTGAGAGAGACTGAAAACACTGTAGCCGCACTTTGTAATTTTCCTTGATAATAGTGAAATCCCTACAACTCCGTGGACGAAGGCAAATTGCTGAACCACGTAAATATTGTCTTGTGCGTGTAATTGTTTTCTTTGGCATGTGTTTTCTCTATTTTTGTTTCTCACTGATTGGGAATTTCGGTTAAATTCCCTACAACTGGTATCAAAGCCTAGGGCTAGGTTTGAGTGGTAGCAATGGCAGAGGAAGCAGGAAAGGCATCTAGAATAGAAAAGTTTGATGGCACAGACTTCACATATTGGAGGATGCAGATTGAAGATTATCTCTATGGGAGGAAATTGCATTTGCCTCTTTTGGGGACAAAACCTGAGACTATGAAGGCTGAAGAATGGGCTCTTCTTGACAGACAGATATTGGGAGTTATTAGGTTAACTCTGTCTAGGTCTGTTGCACACAATGTTGTAAAGGAGAAGACCACAGCAGATCTGAGGAAGGCTTTGTTTGGTATGTACGAAAAGCCATCAGCAAACAACAGGGTGCATCTGATGAAGAAACTGTTCAATTTGAAGATGGTAGAGAATGCATTAGTAGCACAACATCTAAACGAATTTAACACTATCACAAATTAATTGTCGTCTATAGAAATTGATTTTGATGATGAGATTCGTGCTCTAATCGTCTTGGCTTCTTTACCAAACAGTTGGGAGACAATGAGGATGGCCATAAGTAATTCTACTGGAAAGGAAAAGCTTAAGTACAATGACATACGAGATTTAACTCTGGCTGAAGAAATTCGCAGAAGAGATGCAGGCGAAACCTCAAAATCTGGTTCTACCCTAAACCTTGAGACAAGAGGCAGAGGTAATGACAGAAATTCAAATCGAGGCAGATCAAAATCCAGAAATTCTAATCAGAACAGAAGTAAATCTAGATCAGGCCAACAAGTACAATGCTGGAACCGTGGAAAAACAGGTCATTTTAGGAGGCAATGCAAGAGTCCTAAGAAGAAGAATGAAGATGATTCTGCAAATGCTGTAATAGAAGAGGTACAAGATGTATTACTTCTTACAATAGACAATCCACTTGATGATTAGGTTTTAGACTTAGGAGCTTCGTTTCATACCACTCCACACCGAGAAATCATACAGAATTATGTTGCAGGTGATTTTGATAAGGTGTATTTGGTTAATAGTTCAGCCTTGGATGTTGTAGGTATGAGAGACGTCCAGATAGTGTTGTCCAATGGATCTGTTTGGTTACTAGAGAAGGTTCGACATATTCCTGACCTGAGGAGGAATCTGATTACTGTTGGACAACTTGATGATGAAGGACATACAATACTATTTCTTGGTGGTACTTGGAAGGTTACAAAGGGAGTTAGGGTATTGGCTCATGGAAAGAAAAATGATACTCTATATATGACCTCAAGTCCAAGAGACACAATTGCAGTTGCTGATGCAAGTACTGATACAAGCCTATGGCACCGCAGACTTGGTCACATGAGTGAGAAAGGGATGAAGATGCTGCTATCAAAAGGAAAACTACCAGAATTGAAGTTCATTGATTTTGACATGTGTGAAAGCTACATCATAGGAAAGCAGAAAAATGTGAGCTTCTTGAAAACTGGCAGGATACCGAAGGCTGAAAAATTGGAATTAGTACACACTGATTTGTGGGGGCCTTCTCCAGTTGCATCCCTTGGAGGTTCAAGGTACTACATCATTTTTATTGATGACTCAAGCAGAAAAGTATGGGTTTATTTTCTGAAAAATAAATATAATGTATTTGAAACTTTTAAGAAGTGGAAGGCCATGGTTGAGACAGAAACAAGTTTGAAAGTAAAATGTTTGAGGTCAGATAATGGAGAAGAGTACATAGATGGAGGGTTCAGTGAGTATTGTGCTGCACAGGGAATTAGGATGGAGAAAACCATTCCTGGGACACCATAGCAGAATGGTGTGGCTGAGCACATGAACAAAACTCTCAATGAGCGTGCTAGGAGTATGAGGTTGCATGTTGGACTACCAAAAAATTTTTGGGCTGATGCTGTTAGCACTGCAGCTTACTTGATAAATTGAGGACCATTAGTTCCCATGGAGTTCAGACTTCCTGAGGAGGTTTAGAGCGGTAAAGAGATAAAGTTTTCACATTTAAAAGTTTTTTGTTGTGTTTCTTATGTTTATATTGATTCCGATGCTCGTAGTAAACTTGATGCAAAGTCTAAAATATATTTTTTCATTGGCTATGGTGATGAGAAATTTGGCTATAGGTTTTGGGATGAACAAAACAGGAAAATCATCAGAAGTAGAAATGTGATATTTAATGAACAGGTTATGTACAAGGACAGGTCATCTGTAGTGTCAGATGTTACAGAGATAGATTAAAAGAAATCTGAGTTTGTTAACTTAAATGAATTGACTGAAAGTACTATCCAAAAAAGAAGCGAAGAAGATAAAGAGAATGTAAATTCACATGTAGATCAGAGTACACCTGTAGCTGAAGTCCGCAAATCTTCCAAGAACATTAGACCTCCACAGCATTATTCACCCGCTCTAAATTATCTCCTGTTGACTGATGGTGGTGAGCCAGAGTGTTATGATGAAGCTTTGCAAGATGAGAATTCAAGCAAGTGGAAGTTAGCCATGAAGGATGAGATGGATTCCTTGTTGGGGAATCAGACATAGGAACTGACTGAATTGCCAATAGGAAAGAAGGTTTTGCACAACAAGTGGGTATACAGAATAAAGAATGAGCATGATGGTAGCAAATGTTACAAGGTCAGATTAGTTATTAAAGGGTTCCTGCAGAAGGAGGGCATTGACTACACAGAGATATTTTCTCCAGTTGTGAAGATGTCTCTCCAGTTGTGAAGATGTCAACAATTAGACTGGTACTGGGAATGGTGGCTGCAGAAAATTTACATCTTGAGCAGTTAGATGTGAAGACGGCATTCCTTCATGGTGACTTGAAGGAAGACTTTTACATGATTCAGCTAGAAGGATTCATTGTTCAGGCACAAGAGAATTTAGTCTGCAAACTGAGAAAGAGCTTGTATGACCTAAAACAAGCTCCTAGACAGTGATACCAGAAATTTGACAGTTTTATGCATAGAATTGGGTTCAAGAGATGTGAAGTTGATCACTGTTGCTATGTTAAGTCTTTTGACAATTCTTACATCATATTACTGTTGTATGTGGATGATATGCTTATTGCAGGGTCTAGCATTGAGGAGATTATTAATCTGAAGAAGCAGTTGTCCAAACAGTTTGCAATGAAAGATTAGGGAGCTGCAAAGCAAATCCTTGGTATGAGAATCATTAGAGACAAGGCTAATGGTACATTAAAGTTTTCACAGTCAGAGTATGTGAAGAAAGTTCTCAGCAAATTCAATATGAATGAAGCTAAACCAGTGAGCACACCCTTGAGTAGTCATTTCAAACAAAACAAAGAACAATCACCGAAGACAAAAGAAGAAAGGGGACATATGAGCAAGGTGCCCTATGCCTCAGCTATTGGCAGCTTAATGTATGCTATAATGTGTACAAGGCTAGACATTGCACATACAGTGGGAGTTGTGAGCAAATTCATGAGTAGGCCTGGAAAGCAGCATTGGGAGGCAATCAAGTGGATTCTGAGATATCTGAAGAGTTCATCAAATACATGTCTTTGCTTCACAGGTGCAAGTTTGAAACTGCAGGGTTATGTAGATGCTGATTTTGCTGGTGATATTGATAGTAGAAAGAGTACTACTGGGTTTGTTTTTACTCTGGGTAGTACAGCTATATCATGGGCTTCAAATCTACAAAAGATTGTTACTTTGTCTACTACAGAAGCTGAGTATGTTGCAGCAACTGAAGCTAGAAAAGAGATGATTTGGCTACATAGTTTCTTAGATGAATTGGGTAAGAAGCAAGAGATGGGCATTCTACACAGTGACAGTCACAGTGCAATCTTTCTTGCCAAAAATTCGGCTTTTCATTCAAAGTCGAAGCATATACAGACAAAATACCACTTTATCCGTTACCTTGTTAAAGATAAGCTAGTAATACTTAAGAAGATTTGTGGATTTAAGAACTCGGCAAACATGTTGACTAAGGGTGTCACTATTGAGAAGCTGAAGCTGTGTGCAACTTCAGTTGGTCTTCTAGCTTAAGGACAGGAGAATGAGTTGCAGGGATGAGGGATTGTGTTTTAGAGGATTGCGGTTGATGTTGGTGATTGAACTAGTCTCTAGTGGGAGATTTGTTGGGCTTTGTGGAGCCTAGTTTTGTTTGATCTGGTTTGACGACCAGACCCGACCCGAATAATGTTGCGTGATTTTTAATGGGAGATTTTCTAAGGCTTAATCCATGGAGCGTAAGATGTAGAAAACGCAATTTTGTGATTAGGGTTTATTGTTGTCGTGTTTTTGAAAGAGGCTGGAAACACTGTAGCCGCATAATTTTCCCTGATAATAGTGAAATCCATGCAACTCCATGGACATAGGCAACTTGCCGAACCACGTAAATATTGTTTTGTGCATGTGATTGTTTTCTTTAGCGTGTGTTTTCTCTATTTTTGTTTCTCACTGATTGAGAATTTCGGTTAAATTCCCTACAGTAAGATATTTTGATAGGCTCACAATGATTCGATCTATCATTTTTTTTCCTTTGTTTTAATAAATTTTTGTAAATTTAGACCCAAATTACCAATAAGTAAAATCTTAAAATTATTTAGCCTGAAGCTTACATGGTAGGATCCTACCAATCCCGCTCAAATCCTACTAAAACTTATTTAGTGCAAAGTTTAGATGGTAGTTTGTTACCGATATATGTTGCTCAAATCGTACTCTTTAAACCCAAGCATACATGATGGATCCCCACATCCTTAAGCATATAACACCTAAAAAATAAATAAATAAAGTTCAACATGCAAACTTATGTCCCAATCTTACCAGTGTCCTAAGAAAATATGAACTCCAAATCAAGTTTATTGATATACTATGAACTTCCCAAAATAAAATAAAAATTAAAAAATCAAACCAGACAAAAACCAACTGCCAAACCAGAAAATAGCTAAGATATCATAGTCTACTTCTACATGAAACATAAATGGAACCACCAATTACTATAAATAACATGCAAAATGTTATCATAAAATCAATTGGGTCTCAAACCCCCAAAAAACCACCGAGTAGAGTCTTCTCTACTTTTAGAACCCCAAAACTCCAAAGTTTCATATTTCCACTAGGTCTCAGTCTTTTCTCCCTATGGAGGACTATGAAGCATTGGGGTATCTACACAATCACACAAAAATATCTAAATCCAACCATTTTTCTCATATGGGTTTGTGGGAGTTTTTGCATTTTTCCGGATTTAAAGAATTCCTTAAGAAATTTCACAAAACTCATCTCATAATATTTATCAATCAAAATGTTATGTGCAGAAGGAAAAGAAGATTATGGAGAGATAAAAAGCCATTAACACACAACTGATAAGAGCTCTTCAAACCTAGATTTGCAGTCAAATTTGTGAATTTTTTGAGATCCAGCCATACACTTTGATGCGTGGGTTTTGCGGTGGTTGTTGACGGTGACAAAAACAACTTAATTGCTTCACCTGGGAGCAGTGGGTTTTCATTAGAAGAAAAGATGCTATAATGGTTAAAGTTTGGTACATTTTCTAATTTATTGTCCATAAAAAAAAATAATCAATTTAGTATGCATAATTAGATTTCACCTATATCGTATAATATTATATTATTATATATGTTTAGGTATATAAAAGTGACATTTATCATTTAATAGATTAGAAGTTAATTAATTTACACATTTAATAATTTTCTAAACCTATCATTATAATATAAAATGTAATTTTTATTTTATTTAACCAAAATTATTGATTTAAATATTTTCAGAATATTAATTTTTTTTTTTGAGAAACCAGAATATTAATTATGATTGATTTAATGAATGAAAGTATTTGGCTCGAACTACATAAAACTGACCTCATCAAAAAAAAAAAAAAACTACATAAAACTGACTTAATCAAAATTTCTAATATAAGAGAAAATTATATAATCATGTTAAAGACATCCTTTAAATGTAAATTCCGCATATGTGTGTACTAATTTTTATTTTTAAAAAAAAATTATTTATATCTCAGCTTAGGCTCCCCTTAAACAAAATTCCTAGTTTTGTCATTGATCATAGATATTTAGGGTTATGTTTAATTTGATTATTCTTCATTTTTAATACGAAATATAAAAATAAAAGAGAAATAATTCCTTTAAATTATTATGCTACTGTATATTGAAAATCCAGCAAAATATATAGTAGTTGTTCTCTCCCTACATATATTGAAAAAATATTGAATTTACAAAATCACAAAAAAAAAAAAATATATATATATATATATAGTCCCAAAACTCATAACATGGTACAACAAAAAATAAATCAAGATGATTTATATTTGATTGAATCCTTGGCCAAAAGGCCGGGAAAAAAATCATTTAAAAGTTTTGCACATTGCTAGAGTTGAGAGAAGCAGGTCTAAATACTGAAGCCTTCATAAATATATAGAAAGAACTTAAAGGAACCTTAGAATTTAAGGACTAATACATCAAACAAAATTCTAACATGCATATGATGCTATATAAACCTACCCATAGTGACAACTTAAAGATGACACAGATTTATATTCAGGGAAAAGAGAGAGAGGGAGACATGGTGACAAGATTATGAGCCACCACATCTGATGAACACAACCTATTCATAAACACCATTCTAGTAGAATGTAGATGTCTCAAACAAAAAACACAATATACTTAACTAAGAGTAAATGTCTATTTCACACTCACACCCTTACTAAATTAAATCTAGGGAAAAACGAATGCTATATTTGAACGCAAAAGCTTCATGTCATTGATTGTTCATCCTTTCCTTTCTGAACCAACACAAGCGCAAAACAGAGCCGTCTTTTGTTTGTATTAGAAGATGAAGCATCATCACAAGCTTCTTTGTCAACACGAAATGACCAAAGTTGCACTACATCATCTATCTTGAGACCATTCGACTTCCGGACATTGTTCCAAGTGGATCTCAATGCATATGTTGAACTCGTGTTGCCCGTATTCTTAGGCATGTCCCATTGAACCAAAACTATATGACTAATCTTAAGCGTGGGATCGATGAGTCGCACTAGGATTTTTTGCCGTGCTCGATCTAAGCTCCTCTTTCTCTTCCTCAGTCAAGAAATCCGTCCTCACAATTTGTCTCAACGGTATTGAAAACTGGCTATTACCCTTACTTATGTCAGTCGTGAACAGCTTTTTCTGTATCACCAACAATTCGTCACGCCCACCCATTGCTTTGATCGCATTGCGGAACTTTGGAGGCAGATCAGGCGGTGGGTTTGGACCTGGTGGAATTGCAGTCTTGATTGGCAATCTTGATTTCCAAGATTGCTTCTTTTCTTGGTTTCCAAACACCATTCATCATGATCTCCCAGTCTTACTCTCTTTTGAACAGGCACAACAGTGGTTGTGTTCATGAAGGCCTTTTCTTGCTCAAGCACAAGGATTGGCTTGTTTTTCTTGGTTTCCAATTCGAAACAACAGTCTTGATCATCATCATCCTGGTCTCCAAATCTTGGTCGCTTGTTTCGAATAGGCACTGTCACAACAGTAGTGGATTCTTGCACAGAGATTGGCTTCTTGAGAGACTTTTCTTGGAACAGTCCATGAAACTCGTGAAGTTTCTTTCTGGCTACGATGGAGACCTCAACCAACGTGTCAAATGGAGTCCAATTGGGAGCATATATAGTATGGCCCTTCATATCATAAATATCCATGTTCTTTAACAAAGACATATCTGTTTTCATCTTCTTCTTCATCTCACAACTTCCCATTCTTCTTCTCGTTGAACCCATAACTAGCTAGATGATAGTAAATACTAAAAAAAGACAGAGATTAAAAGAAAACTATTATGGCTTTCCTTTAATTTGTTTTTGTTTTCTCAAGAGCGAGAGAGCAATGTTTTTGGTATGAGAATCAAGGGCTAACATCTAGCAATATATATAGAAAGAGGGAGAGAGCAATAAGTAAGTATTTCCTATTGAAAATCGGAATACAAATTTCCTAATCCTTTTTGGCAAAGGAAAAAGATTTAAACTAAAACCCTGCTAGTCTAGTGGCCGTTGTAAATTTTCTTGAGTCGGTGGGATGGAATGGGATCCCTAGAGGACGACACGCCGTTTTTGTTATTGTTATTATTATTATCATTAAGGCAGAACGACACACTGTTTTATTAAATAGCCTACCTGATTAAACTGCAATTGTTTAAGCAGTGAAAAACGACAGGTCATATATTAACAACTTAACGACTCACCGTATTGAAGATGAATGATGTGGGCGATGTTTTGTACAGGCTGAGACTACTATAAATAGATGACAAAACTTAGATACAGTACCTAAGTACTGTACCTAAGTCTTGCTCATAGTAAATATATATGGTGGGTACTTCATTGGAGTTTAATGCTCAATGTTGTTTGAGTTTGTGTTAGGAAATAAATATGGTGGGTGGAGGCGTAGCATGTATCATTAGCATCATATCTATGCTTAGTTAATAAGCAGCCGCTCGATCAAGAAATGAAAGGTCTTGATCTTACCATGTGGTAAAAAGTAAAAATTTGAAATATATATTATTTTACTTTTGAATTTTTTTTAATATTTTATTGTTGGAGTTTTTAAATCAGTACATATGTCTTGATCAACAATTATAATTATTCGCACCTTACAAAAAATTAAGAAAGGTATTAAAGGATATTCTGCTATTAAACTGGATCTTGGAAAAACCTATGATACACTTGAATGGGATTTTATAGAAAATACAATGAGTTTCTTTCAAATTCCGGATCATCTAGCCAAGCTTATTATGAACATGGCTCGCTCAACTAAATTCAATGTAACAGGGAATGGAATTAACCTCCTAGAATTTGTTCCTTCTATGAAGCAGCTTCTACCCATTTAGTGAAGTAATCAATGGCTACGAGTATGAATTCATGGCCATTAGATGTTGTTGGGTGAATCTTCCCAATAATGTCTATCCCCTATGTAGAGAATGGACAGAGTGATGTCATGGTATGTAATGGCATGGGTGGCATGTGTTTTAGATCCCCATGGACTTGGCATTGACGGCATTTTCAAACATGAGCCGCACAATCGGCTTCCATAGTAGTCCACTAATAGCCTTGTCTCATTATTTTCCTTGATAGCATGTATGCATTCATATGTGGCCCATAACTTGACTCATGAACCTCTTCAATTATTTGCTGTGCTTCCTTAACGGTTACACAAAGGAGATGAATTTCATCATATGATCTTCTGTAAAGCCTTTCACCACAAATAATGTAATTAGTAGACAACCTCCTAATGGTCAATTGGTCATTCTTGTAAAACCTTTCACCATAAATAATGTAATTAGTAGACAACCTCCTGATGGTCAATTAGTCGTTCTGTAAAGCCTTTCACCACAAATAATGTAATTAGTAGACAACCTTCTGATGGTCAATTGGTCATTCTAGTAAAACCTTTCACCATAAATAATGTAATTAGTAGACAACCTCCTGATGGTCAATTGGTCGTTCTGTAAAGCCTTTCATCACAAATAATGTAATTAGTAGACAACCTTCTAATGGTCAATTGGTTGTTCCACCACTATCAATCTAGCTTCATCTTCTTTAGGTCCATCCATCATGGATGCCATGGTTGCTAAAGCATCGGCAATCTGGTTCTGCATCCTTGGCACATATTGGTATTGGATCTTACTAAATTTTGAGGCCCACTTCTGAAGACACTCACAATAAGGCATTAGCCTTTCTTCTTTGATTTTCCATTTACTCTGAATCTGGGAGATGATCAAGGCTGAGTCTCCATACACCTCCAACTCCTTCACTCTAAAGCCTAGGGCTACTTGTAACCCCATAATACAAGCATCATATTCAGTGGCATTGTTGGTGGCAGGAAAGTTGAGTTTGCCAGAAAATGGGATGTGTGTCCCTTTCGGAGAAATTAAGAGAACTCCAATACCACTCCCATTTTGATTTGTTGCTCTAGTAAAGTACATCTTCCATAATTCTATCTCAATCCCCATGATGTCTTCATCCAAAAAGTCTCCTTGGATCTCTTCAGCTTCTTCTGGTGAACAATGGGCTAAATGATCGACAATTGCTCTCCCCTTTATAGATTTCTGAGTCACATACATAGTTGTCAGTATCGTACGATACACGATACGTATCGTACGATACGCGATACGCATCGTACAATACGTATCGTATCATGTGTAAAAAGTTCTGTATTGTATCGGTGTATTGTAAATGCTCATGAATCGTACGATACAGTGTGCATATCGTATGAATCATATCGTATCGTACGTATCGTACGATACATGGACAAATGCTTTAAAATGAGATTTTTTGTTAAAATTTGTACTTTTATTTGAATCTAACAAGTTGTTAAACTTGTTTTTAACAAAAAATTATTAGTTTACTTAGTTTACCCTACTAAAATAACATATTCATAAGTTTTTTTTGCTCTCTCTCCTACAATTAGACTACATAGTACACACTTACCCTTCACTTTAATATTTACAAATTTATTTTATATACTACAAATAAAATATTAATTGACAATATAAATTTTTTATTTTTATCATTATTGTTATAAGTCCAAGAAACTAGAATGCCAAAAAAAAATTTATAAAAATATTATTAAAATAAAAAGAACAAGAAGAAATTGTAAATGTTAATGACAAATGACGATGAAGAAAATTTTAATGAAGAAATAAGTTTGCAAAATTATAAACATGATGATAGCATTGATTTAGATGGGGTTAATTAGGCAATATGATGAATATGATGAAAATAAATTATTATTTTTGGGTCATATGTAATATATTATCACTTTTGAATTTAGGAAATTTGAATGCGTATGTTATAAACACATGCTTGTTTGATTTATTTAGTTAGCTTGTCAAATATTATTACACAAGTGATGAATAAATTAGTCATTAGTTGAATATATTCAAAATTTATAATGAATATACCCTTTATATATGTATATTTATAATTTTTTATAAATTTTATTAAGCGTTTGTGTATCTTACGATACACGATACGATACGATACACGATACAAAAAATTAAAAATCGATTCATGATACGATTCATGTTTTGACAACTATGGTCACATATTTAATATCAAATTATGACAAAAGCAAAACCCATTTAGTAGTCTTCCCATCTTGCACAAGCTTTTCCATTAAGTATTTCAAATGGTCCATTCTTGCAATCAACAAAACCTTGTAGGCAAGCATATAATGTTTGAGTTTGCGGGTTGCCCATACAAGTGCTACACATGTCTTCTCTAGTGGTGAATAATTTTCTTCATAAGGCAACATCTTCTTGCTGATGTAGTAGATCGCATTCTCTTTTCTAGTCTCCTCTAGGTATTGAGCAAGTAAAGCCCCCATTGTTGTATCTGTAGTGGTGAGATACAACAACAATGGCTTTTCAAGTATCGGTGGGACAAGTATTGGTGGTTTCATCAGATAATTCTTAATCTTCTCAAAGGTTTCTTGGCATTGTTCATTCCACACTGTAGGAACTTCCTTCTTAAGTAATCGGAAGATTGGTTCACATGTCCTGGTGAGCTGGGCTATAAATCTGCTAATGTATTGTATCCTCCCTAGAAATCCTCGAATCTCCTTTTCAGTTCTTGGAGGTTTCATCTCTACAATTGCCTTGATTTTTTTTGGATCGACTTCAATTCCTCTTTGGCTTACCATAAACCCCAATAGCTTTTCGGATGTTACACCAAAAGTGCACTTCTTTGGATTCAACTGCAACTTGTAGACCCGAATCCTTTCAAAGAACTTCCGTAAAGCTGGCATATGTCCTTCACGGTCTTTGAACTTCACTATCATATCGCCAACATACACTTCCATTTCTTTGTGGATCAAATCATGCAACAAAGTGGTGGCCGCATGTTGGTGAGTAGCACCAGCATTTTTAAGGCCAAATGGAATGACTTTGTAGCAATATGTCCCCCATGGTGTAATAAATAAGGTTTTCTCCATATCTTCTGGAGCCATCTTAATCTGATTATATCCTGAAAATCCATCCATAAACGATAGCAAAGACCTACTGTGTTGTCAACCAAGATATCAATGTGAGGCAAAGGAAAGTCATCTTTTGGGCTAGCCTTATTTAGATCTTGAAAGTCTACACACATTCTGATCTTCCCATCCTTCTTTGGTACCAGAACCACATTAACTAACCATTTTGGGTAATTGATCATCCTTAGGAATCCTGCATTGTACTGTTTCTCAACTTCTTCCTTGATCTTGAGAGTCCACTCTGGCTTCATTCTTCTCAACTTCTGCTTGATCGGCTTCATGGTTGGATCTGTTTGAATGCAATGTTGCACTATATATGTATCTATCCCAGGCATGTCTTCGTATGACCACACAAATACCTCTTTGAACTTTGTCAGCAATGCCACTAATGCATCTTTCTCAAAAGTGGTTAGAGCATTACCCAGTTGTATCATTTTAGGTTCATCATCAGTCCCCAACTTAATGGGTTGGGTTTCTTCTTTTATAGGTTCTAGGTGTCCTTATTTTAATTCCTTATTATTAAGAGTTTCTTTACCAATTTCATAAATAAAAACATTCGAAAGCAACAAATAAGTAGAATCAGAAATCATATTATAAGGAAAAAAGTTCTCAACAAACTTAAATAAGTCAGACTCAACTGGAATACTATCACAAATTGACTTAATAGGAATAGAAATACTAGCAGAAATGGACTCAATAGGGACAAAAACAATGTTCTTGGCAGGGTTAATTGGCCCGACGGTCTTGATCTTCTTGGCAAAAGTGACTGACTTGACAGTCTTGATCTTCTTCACAGAGTCCTCCATGGGGTGGGTAGCTCCCTCCCATGCCTAGTTCTTCAACTCAGTAATGGCTTCAACGATGGTAGGTGGTTCCTAGTAAGTCCCTTCTTCCCTCAGCATCAATACTGTGGGATCTTCATCCATATAATCTGTGGCTTCATCATCAATCTCCATATCTATGGGCTTGTCAGTCTCCAAATGTGGGGGTTTATAGTGTCTCCCCCCCCCCCCCCCCTGGTAATGTGGGCAATTTTTGTTAGGTCGTTCAGGTCGATGTCTTGGGGTTTGAAATGTCCCCCTCATTTATGGATGTTGGGCCATTTGATTGGGGTTCGAAGTGTCCCCCCCCTCCCCCCCCCCCCCCCCCCAAATTTATGAATGTTCGGTGATTTGGTTGAGGTTTGAAGTGTCTTGTAAGTCGAATATGGGATTGTGATGCTGCAGCAGTGGAGTGTCTTCTATGCTTACGAGCTTCAATACTGTAATGGGAGTGATGGGCTTGGAACTGGAGCTACTGGCTTGAGTGTCGGCTTTAGGTTCTCTTTACAGCCTTTTTTCGGATCTTAACCAAATTCTCCCCTAAAGACAGGCTTAGTCAAGTTAATCAAAGCTAGGTCCCATCCATATCAATCAATCAACCAAACAAACACACACAACATGCAATGCAATTTTAACATGGACTGGCCTAAAGGTAGGTTCTAAGTCATTACGTTGTAAGGTGGGTTTGTTGTTTCATTGTTTCCCATAGATAGGACGTTACACCTCCCAACTTATAATGTAATGAACATTGCGTTGGTCTGAACGACATGGTCTGTCCTTTACAGTTAATAAGAAATGATCCAGTCACTTTAGGCTATGAGTTGGTGAGTTCGCCATTGGGTACCCAAATCTAATGAAGACCGGTGATCCATTGTTACTACCACCACATTATTGTCGAAAGGGGTGCATACATATTTGTTGTTTTGATGGCACACACTATGACAATTAGGAAAAGCTTTTAACAAACAACAAATACAACAAAATATCATACAACAACATATCATACAACATGTCAACAAACATACAACAATATCATGCAAGACCATGCAAAACAAGGGTACATATTTGGTCACTTAAGTCTAATACGAAGCTTAGCCCTCAATATCTCCAGTGGAGTCGCCACTATGAGAGACTGGGAAAATTAGGTGCTCTCAAAAAAGAGATTTTGGTACTTTTTTAGGGCACTCTCTTTTTGGGTAAGTGGTGTGGAGTCACCGTTTATTTTTTATACAAAAAAATAAGAAAAAATTAAATACAAATTTACATGACTAAATTGTTCCATTCTCATTGATTGAATAAAAAAGTATACATTTGGTAAATTGAATATTACATGGCTTTGGGTCCTAGTTACAATCTACCCAAAAGAAAAATAAAGCCTAGGTCTACCTATCCAAAGACACTAAATTCGGAGGCTAGATTATGGAATGGGAAGGTGTTAGGCACCCACCGCCTAGACAAAGTCTGGTCTTCTAGATTCTCATAACCAATGTACCCCTTTTATGCATAACATGAATGATATGTTGCACACATGAAAAACTAAATCACACAAGTCTATTTATGAATGCATCCTCTTCTTTGTTAAAAATTCAGATTTGTGTTGTGATAAAAAAATTTTGATTTGGTTCATAAAAAAAGTATCAGATCCATTTTGGTATTAAAAAAAAATATATAGTTTTGGTGAAGCAAAAATCAGATCTGTTTTTATTAAGTAAAACAAAGGCTTTTTGGCTTACAAAATATCAGATCTATTTTGGAACGAAGTAAAATTTTGGTTTTTGGTTTTTATGTAAAAAAAATCAGATCTGTTTTGTAATTTAAAAAAAAAAAAAAAAATCTAGATCTATAAAGAGCTTTTAAAAAAATCAGATCTGTTTTGTTATGTGAAATAAATTTAAAAAAAAAAAAATCTTTTTAAGAAGAGAACTACTTTCATGAAATAAACCTACGCTACTTGTATCAAACAAAACAAACATGACATTACTACTCATGACTTTCTTTTTTATTTCAAAATTTGCTATGTTTAAAAAATTCAAACCTACATCTTAAAGAAGATATGGATCAATTTTTAAATTAAAAAAAAAAAAAAAAAAAAAAAAAAAAAAAGGATAATTACAGTAAACCCACCTGTGATATGGCCCGTTTTCACTTTGCCTACCTATGTTTCAATCATTTACACTTTGCCCACCTGAACTTCAATCCGTTACCCACCTCACTATCAAACGTTAGAAAAACACCTTTTTATTTAAAATCAGAACATAACACGGATCAAAAACACAAACCCACTCTTCTTTTCCTCACAAGCCCTAGAAACACGAAAATCCCCGTAGACACCACATTCTGCATATGATATTGTAATAGTGCTGCAAGTGTGAACCTAGACGAGCAACGGGTTGTTTGAGGGACTAAAATCCTGATAAGAAATCAGTCACTGTTTGGGTTTTTACTTTGGGCTTGTGGTTGTTTTATTGTTTTTTGAGTAATCAATCGATGGTCAATGTTACATGTAATGGAATGAGAATATTGGTTGTGTTTGTTGATGTTTATGAGAAATGTGACCACCTGTTCTTTGGATTTGTGTTTGTTTATGGGCATTTTGTCTGTCGTGGTCATTGTGTCTCACAATGGACCCAAGTTTCTATTGGGTTTAAATTTTAGTGTTTGCATGTGCTATTTAGTAAAACAGAAACAAAAGTAAAGTAGAAAATGTGGTCCCTCTATGTGTGTTGCATCCCAAAAGCAAAACAGAAACATACAAGTGTTTACTCTTTTGTTGTTTACAATTCTTTAATTGTTAATTGTATACGTGTCAAATGGTAATTTGTTATTGCAGATGGATGATGAGGGAGTGAAATTGGAGGTACATTATGGGGGTGCTTTTTTGTGGAACCCTAGTTTAGATTACTTTGATGGGAAAGTTGAAATAGTGTATAGGGATCCTGATAGACTTAGTTATTTTGAAATACAAGGTATATGTGAAGAATTAGGGATTGATGAACCGTGTAGGGTTCATTATTTAGGTCCTGGGGGCAACTTGGAGCAAGACTTGAGGCTCATAAAATATGATCAAGATGTGATGCCCATGTGCAAGCCTAATGAGGGAGGGCCAAGAGACACCATCATACTGTATGTGGAGAGTGGTAATGCTCCACTTGCAATTGAAGTTCCTGTTGGTGTAGGAGCTGGTGCAGAGGCTGTTGTAGGGGCTAGTGCGGGGCTGCTATAGGGGGTGCAGGGGCTGGTGTAGGGGGTGGTGCAGGAGCTGCTACAGGGGGTGATGGTCTAAAGGAGGAGTTTGATTGGTTGAATGAAGGTCTGAAAGGAGAAGACTTTGCTGATGACATTTTTGGTGAGTCTTCTCCACCTTACACAGTGCCATCTGAGCCTAACATTGTTTCAACCACTGATACACCTCAACCAACTACTGATACACCTCATCTAACCACTGATACACCTCAGCCAAACACAAATACAACTGGCCCAAGCAATGTTCCTCCTCCAAAAGTAGATTTAGATGAAGAGTGGGCTGAACCAGCTTTAAAGGATGATATTGCAAGTGTGGATGGTTCTGATGATGAGCAAAGGCCTGGCAATTTGGAGTTCAATGAGAGGACTTATATGGCAAATGTTAGGTTGGTAAAAAGGATGAAGTTCCCAAACTCTAAGGTGTTTAGGAAGGCTTTGAGGGAGTATGTGATTCAACATCACATTGATATCAAGTGGAAGTTGAATGAGAAGAAGAAGATTTATGTACATTGTAAGAACAATTGTGGATGGAGGTGTTATGCCTCAATGGTGACTGGAGAATGCACATTTGAGATCAAGACACTTTATCCTAAGTGTACCTACCCCCTAACATTTCAAAATGGGCAAGTTACTTCAGCCTATGTGGCAAATAAGTATTTGGAGGATTTTGGTAAGAATCCTAATTGGGAGATCTCAGGTGTTAAGCACCATGTGATGCAGCAGATTTCAATTGATTTAAGTATTAGTCAGGTGTATAAATCAAGGAAGGCAGCTAGGGGACTGATTACTGGGAATGAAGAGGCTTAGTATGGCCTACTTAGAGATTATGCAGAAATGAGAAGTAGGACAGATGTAGGAAGCAAGATGATTCTGCAAACAAAGATGGAAAATGAGGATGCAGAACCCAAATTTAAAAGGATTTACATTAGGTACAATGCTCAGAAGGTTGGCTTTCTAGGTGGTTGTAGACCTTTTATTAGGCTGGATGGATGCCACTTAAAGGGTAGGTTTGGTGGGCAATTATTGTCTGGTACTACCAAGGATGGAAATGACAATATATTCCCAGTGGCAATGGCTGTGGTTAAGCAAGAGAACAAGGGCATGGAGTTAAAGAGTGTTCTGTGGATGTGTGGTGGCACAATAACAGCCAGGGAATTTGAGAGGGGGATGGACCATCTTAAGAGTTTGGATAAAGAAGTTTAGAAGTACCTGGCTGATATAGAGCCTGCACAATGGACCAGATCCCACTTCTCTCCAAAAGCTTTGACAGATTGTTTGGTAAACAATCTGAGTGAGAGTTTTAACTCTATGGTTGTGAAGGCTAGAGACAAGCTCATCTTATCAATGCTGGAGTGGATCAGAGTTAGGCTTATGACCAGGCTGTATACAAAGAAGATTGGCATAGAAAAGTATGGTGGCAAGTTATGTCCAAGCATACAAGACAAGTTGGAGAAGTTAAAATTAGAGTCTAAAAGCTTCTATGCAATGCCATCTGGGAGGTTTGTGTATGAGGTTGACAATGAGAGGGAAAGGCATGTGGTGGACTTGGTAGGGAGGACATGCAATTGTAGAGCATGGGACTTGACAGGAATCCCCTGCAAGCATGGAGTTGCAGCCATTTTTGTGAATCGTGAGAAACCAGAAGACTACACTCATCCATGCTACTTCAAGGATGCTTTTATGGAGACATACAAGACACCCATACCTCCCATGCTTGGCCAGTCTGAGTGGATGTCAAATGGCCAACCCAAGCCTGTTGCACCTACTATTTATAAGCCACCAGGCAGGCCACCCATGAAGAGGAAAAGAGATGCTGATGAGCCAAGGAACCCCTATAAAGTGTCTAGAGCAAACAAGCCAGTGAGGTGTGGAAGGTGTCAAAAGGAATGGCACAATGCAAGTAGATGTAAGGCCAATGTCATTGGTGAGACACCATGAGAGAGGAGGCAAAGATTGCAGAAAGGAAAATTGTAAGTTTTTACAAATTTTTTTTTTATTCAAATGCAAAATGCCAATAACTGACACTATAAAAACATGCTCATATTTAGTTGCAGAGAAGTGGAAGGCCTTCTGCACACAGACAGGATCCCAGGCCCCAGCATCATCTCAGCCCCCACTAACACATCAGCCTTACACTATGGCCTCATCCTCATCTAACCAGGCAGCAGGGTCACAGCCACCAGTTCCATGGTCACAGAACCCAAGTTAATGGTACTCTTCAGACTTCAAGTACATAGTTAGAGGAGCTCATTGGTTCTCTTCAAGCCAACCACACCACACACCCCTGCAGAAACATGGGACAATAGAGCACCATCATCACAGGTACTGTAGTGTTAGGTTTGATATTTTATTCATAAAACTGTGATACTAGTAGCTAACATGTGAATTCTTGTACTTTGTAGCCTACAAGACCACCTGCTACCAGAGGAGCTACTTTGAGAGGAAGGGGTGATGCAGCTAGGGCTCAGAAATGTAAAACAAGAGGTGGAAAGATCAGCTGTGGTAGGAGAGGCAAGGGCAGGGGCAGTAAATGAAGACTAAGTCAAGACACTTTTGTTGCTATGTATTAGGGTTATATAGTGTTAGGGTTATATGTTATTTGTAGACAATGGCAGGGCAAACAATGGCAAGACACTTTTTTGTATAGCTATTCAAACACTTTTTGTATTTTTGTAAATTTTGTAAACAATGAGCAGGTGCAACTGTTTTGGTTGTTGTTGTACCAAATGCCTTATATTTACTGGTGGTTGATGAAAGACTATTCAATGCCACCTTATATATGTATACAATTTCCCAACTTAATGACAAGTGTTCAGAATTATTATTCAGATTATTGTTGTTGCCCATATATGAGTTTGTTTATGCGTGCAGGTGTATGTGTTGAATAGTAGGTTTGTGAGTGCATTTGTTGTCTTTTCTTGTAAGTTGACAGATAGTTGTCATGCACTTTAAACTTTAATCAATTCACTTTCAACACATTTATCTTCACACAATGCACTTTATGCACAACCCAACATAGCTCACAACATCCAACAAAACACCAACACCAACAACTCACAAGTAGCCAATTCACTTTAAACAAAACAAAAATACCAATAGCATCTAACATAAATAACACTTTCTCTTAAAAAGGCTTATATTATTAAATGGTTTCAAGCCAACAGCATCTACCATCTTACATAGTTCTCATTCTCAAAAAAACCTTACATAGTTCTATTACAATACAATTGAGGACCAGCTTATATTACAACCCACTAGGCAAACTCAATCTCATCATTCCAACATTCTCACTTGAGCCAAAACATGAAAACAACATAACCAAAATAAAAAAAATAAAAAACCATGATAGAATTAGTGCAATTCTGCACTTTCTCTCTTGCTCTAAAACTCTCACTGCTATCTCCTTGGCTTGAACAGAGGAAGCTCGAAACTTTCTCTCCCTCTCAATGGCTCTTGCTGCCCTGTCTTGAGCAATTTCTGCCATTTGGGTAGCTTCTGCTGCTGTCTGGGTAGCTGCTCTTTCCCTTTCATGTGTAAGTTGCAGCTCACTCTGCAATAAATCCAGCTTTTGTTGCACCAAATGGGCAAATTCATTCTCACGCATAGAAGTGGGATTATCAATCCATTTAAAGAAAGGGCACTTGGGACCAACTTGTTCATAAATTGAATTAAACACATAACATTCCAATCTCACGTGAATCAACTAGATTAAGTAAAAATTATACTTACCTTATATTGGCTACAACCCAGAAACCTTCTCCCAAAATTATCCATTGTCAAACTTGTTCTCAACACACAAGTCTCATATGTACACATATGCCCACTTGAACCCGAGTAATTTCCACTCGAAGAAGACATCGATTATCAACTTCCTGTGACTCAAAGCTACCATTAAAACTTTAAACCCCAAAACCCACATAAAGCAAAAATGTCGTACCTGGTGATGATCTATCTTCGAATATTCAATGCCTCAAGACAACCCAAAGTTAGAACCTCACCCTCACATACATGAAAGCACGATAAGAAAAATCAAAACCCCAACTTAATACAAGGGATTTTCGTGTTTCTAAGGCTCGTGAGGAAAAGAAGAGTGGGTTCGTGTTTTTGATCTGTGTTATGTTCCGATTTTGAATAAAAAAATGTTTTTCTAACATCTGATGGTGAGGTGGGTAACGGATTGAAGTTCAAGTGGGTAAAATGTAAATGATTGAAACACAAGTAGGCAAAGTGAAAATAAGTCATACCACAGGTGGGTTTACTGTAATTATCCCTTAAAAAAATTCATATTTGCATCTAAGGAAGATGCAAATCAGTTTTGTTTTGTAAAATTCAGATTTGCATCTAAGGAAGATGCAAATTAGTTTTTGTCTTAGAAAAAATTCAAATATGCATCTAAGAAATATGCAAATCAGTTTTCATGTTAGAAAAAATTCAGATTTACATCTAAGGAAGATGCAAATCAGTTTTTTTATTGAGAAAAATTCAGATCTACATCTAATGAAGATGCAAATCAGTTTTTTGATTGAGAAAAATTCAAATCTTCATCTAATGAAGAGAGAAAAATTCAAATCTGCATCTAATGAAGATGCAAATCAGTTTTTGATTTGAGAAAAGATATGATAACAAGCAGATTTTTGAAATAAAAAATAGATCTTAACAATAAAAACATCATAAACACATTCTAATAAAGAAAATATTGACAACATATGAGATGAGCATTACAAAATCAAAACTAAACACATATTTATTCATGCATCACAAAATTAAAAAGGATAGAAAAAGAAGAAGTAAAGAAATGCTACCTCTTGAATGGACGTACTCTTTTTCTCAAGAGAATATTTTAGGGTTCAAAGAAATTTATGCAATTATCTTTGAAACCTAAAAATCCTTGCTTACAAAAATAAATTCTTAAGACTAAAGCATCCAAAACCTCTTTAACGTAAGAGAGAGAATATCAGAAAGGGGAGTCAAAAAGAGGGGAAATCTGAGAGCGTCAAAAAGTGTGCTGAATTTTAAGATCCAGTGTCTATTTATAGTGGGTAGGAGACTTGAAAAAATAGCTTAGACGATCTAAATACAAACCGGGACACGTTCTTATTGCTAAAAAATCGAAAAGGATGTGTTTTAACGTCACCCAAATGCCGTCAGGCCAAAACCCTAATGTGTGCCATTCGGCATTTTGAAAGTGCCTATTGGCACTTAGCACTTTTGGGTGTGAATCCCGCTTTCGAGTTCGGATGCATTTTGGACTCCTTTTTTAGGTTTTCTTGAGCCGGGACTTGCACTTAGACGAGCTTTTAATTCGTATTCTAAAATTTAAACTCTTTTCTAGATAATTCAGGTCTTTTCAGCAACAATTATCTTGTAGATAAATACTCTAAAATAGATCTTGATAAAGTCTAGATTATCCACAATTTTATCGTTATCCAATTTTATTCCCATGCAAGAAATCCTATTTTTGACACTAACTATCAATCAATCCCAAAATTATTTAATTAATTTTAATTGTTTAACCAATCAGAATTAATTTAAATTAATCATGCATGGTCGACTCTACCTAGACACAATGCATGCTAACTGTGCAAACTTGATCATGCGATATCTTTCAATCCGACGATCCGATTTGGAAACCGAGCATATTGTCGCGGCCGTTAGAACCTCAAGATCATTTTTATGATATGCAATGAATGAATTAATACATGCAATGCAATCATGAATTTTGGGTATATGATTGGTCACTCCAGTCATCTTTCTTGATTAAATCATGGATGCAAAATCAAGTGTCTACAAGCACCCAAATTCATATACGCACAGTAAGAGATTCAGATTGATAAAAGTCAATGGAATTGGATATGGAAAACCCAATGTCCACAAAAAATTCAAATTTTTATATGGAAATGCACCTATAACAGATTACCAACACATTCCTCTGTTGCTTACCACCAACATGGTATTGGCCCTGAGTGTCTCCGATGTCTAAATCTTGAAAACACTTTACATGTCATTCAAGACTACCCCTGGGAAATGGAATTTTGGATTGCTCTCCTGAGACAACAAGAAATATCTTTTTTCCATAAATCACTAGTAGAATGGTTACACGAATATCTAACTAATATATCTCCCAGCTCTTTTCAAACGATGCCATGGAATATTCTATTTTCTTATGGAATTTGGCAACTTTGGCTATCTAGGAATAATAGGATATTCAATGCTCCTTCTAAAACACTAAACCAGCTAATGCACAAAACTTTACATTTAGCTGCATAATTTTATCATCTTTCATATAATAGAAAAATAAAAGGAACAAAAGTCACTAAAATAATATCTTGGCGTCCTCCACAACCCCCTTTGTTGCTTTAAATACATATGGTAGTTCTAAAAATAACCCTGGTAAAGCAAGAGGTGAAGGTGTATTAAGAGAAAGTCAGGAAAGATGGATAAAAGGTTTCTCAATTCACATAGACATTGCCTCAAATAATATTGCAGAAATATGAGCTGTTAAATATGGTTAAAAAATAGCTTGGGAGTTAGGATATAAACATATAAACCTAGAAATTGACTCACAAATTCTCCTCAATTGGCTAACAACATATGCTGTTCTAGCACCGGAACTTTCTGTTTTGATTTTGGATTGCAAGATGTTGCTCAGGCAAGAATGGATCATCCTTCCACGTCATGTCTTCCGTGAAGCAAATGACATGGCAGATAAACTAATAAAGAGGGGACAAGAGTACCAATGCAGTTTCAGAGAATATAATGAATGTATAAATTTTGTTTATGTAATATATATATGTGTGATATTTTGCAACTAGGCACTCCTCGCAATTGCCCAATGGACAATACTTGTAACAGTGCTCCTTAGTTAATAAATAAATCTTTTTTCTTTTTTTCTTTTTTTTTTTAAAAACAATTATTATGCTTTTTGATGCTTTATTTTGGTTTACTTATTTTTCATTTGCTTGATCTAATTAAAGTTTCTATATGTATTGTGAGGTTGTGATCTATATGTCTTTGTGACTCTTTAATTTATCTGAATGTCTCCAACTTTACATTGACCTCACTATATGCACACTGACTGGTCATCAACAATGGTACTCAGATCTTCTGCATCACATGTGATATTTTTGAAGTTGAGTGGTGTAATTTTTATTTTTTCGTATCCATTTTTGGTTGTAGTGTTGAGGCTCATCTTGTGTAATTCGCATTAGCTTTGCACTGGTTGTTAGTATTGGACAGTTAGTCACATTGCCTATTTTTTACCTTGCAGCATGCTCAAGATCCAATGAAAAATAGCAATTCAAATGAGGAATCAGAGGAAGATACAGATGAATCTGATGAAGAAAGTGAGGAAGAACCCTCCAAGAAAAATGTAAATTTACCTACTCTATAGTTGTGTGTTTCTATATATTCGTGTTTTGGTTGAATGATACTGAAGAAATATGCAGTGATGATATAAGACAACTTGAGGATATTTTTTTGCTAAAGTGTCATGCTTGGAGCTACCAAATCGAGGCTACATGGTCCATGAACCTAGATACATGCATGTGTAACTTACCAATTAAAATTATATAAAAAAAAACAATAGTTAAGGATATTTTGCTTAATTTTATTTATTCAATCAGCTAGAATAATCATCTTAGGGCATACCATTTTAAAAATTGATATAAGTGCTTAAGCTCTATAATATCAACTTTCATCGTAGACATTTAGTCTTCAAATATAGCTTTGGTCCTTATTAATGCTCAAACTCCTTAACTTCTGGAACAAAAAATTTATGTGGAAATGGCGGATGCTATGTCACCAAAGACCAAGTAGACTGATTCAAAACCTGAGAAGAAAAATGTAATTGACTATTATGTCTTACTCTTTTAGGGAATTGTGTTATCAATTTATCATAGATAGATTTTGGAATGATTTCTAATAAATTTGTTAAATTTGTCCAACCCCAACTCATGTTCAAAATTAAATTAAATGAACAGTTTGATACTTTTACTACTTTGGCTGACTCGACTCATTTATAGCCTTAAAGAAGTGTTTATGGTTTAATAGAAAACCCAAAGAAAGGAACCAAGTCTTTCAACCGACTTCTTTCTCAAAAAAAAAAAAAAAGTCTTTCAACCGACTTTTGGTTCATACCTTCTCCACTATACATTGAAAATCATGAGAAGTTTCGGTGGTTTAATGGAAAATCACAAATACTCACCTAAATCGGTAGCTCCCTAAATTTTCAAAATATGAAAAATAATCAAGTTGAGTTAAGTAAGCCAAATATTAAAAGATCAAAATTGGTTCTTTTCTTTTTTTAACAAACATGATCCAAGTGTTCATCACCAAACTAAATTATATGTTCTAGATTATATTCTTATCAAACAACTTAGGTTTTATCATGAGTCACTTGATTAAGTTAATCTTTCAATATTTATATTATACACCAAGACTAAAAATTTTCATCCCTTCACAAATATGTATTAATAATTAATAAATAAATTATAGTTAAAATTATTTTATTTAAATTAATTAGATAAAATGATTTTAGTTTATAGACTTACACAAATTAAATTCACCAAAATTATATTGTTAAAAATCACAAATAATAATATGATATCACGTGAAGTTATTATAATCTTACATAATACAATCTCAAATCTATTAAGTATTTTTCTTTTAATACATATAAATATATTATATTATATTTACCTAATTGAGTCTCATACTTACAAGTTTGTTCACGAACACATTATATTGGAGCATTTTAATATTAAAATAAATTAATTAAATAATAAGCTAATAACTTGAATGGAAAAATGAAAGTTTTATATGATTAATGAGTCTTAAGTGAGAAGTTAGCAATTTAGAAAAATAAAATAAAATAAATTTTGATAGGATATTTAGTAAAATAATTGAATTCATATTAAAAGGGAAAAAAAGAGTTTTTTTAAATAGTCATATAGTGGGGAAAGAGGAGGGGAGGTGGGGCTATATTAATTTTGTGAGGAACATCAGGAGACGTTGCTGCATAGTCTTTGGCTGTGTGATCAAGCTCAATTTGTGTGGAAATCTAATCCGGGTTTTGCTCCTTTGTTCCAGAAACCATATCGGTCTTTTATTGACTTGCTTGAGGCGGTGATGCAGAAGGGTTCTCATTTTCAGGTTGCATTGTTCTGCACCATAGCTTGGAGCTTATGGCAGCGACGCAATAGGATTAGGGAGAAATAGCCCTCTTGGAGTCTTCACAAGTTGGGTAGTCGAGCAAAGGATTATGTCATGGAATTTCTCAATGCGAATCATCAATCATCACAGGTTGCTGCTCGGCGTGTTCAAGTGAAATGGTCTCCGCCGTCGGAGTCGGTATATAAAGGTAACTTTGATGCGGCCTTCTTTGACGCTTCTGGATCTGCGGGTATTGGAGTGGTGTTCCGTGATTTTCAGGGACAAATTATCGCTGCGTTGAGTCGCAAAATTCCTCTGCTTCAATCGGTGGAGCTGGCGGAGGCCATGGCTACCCGTCGTGCATTGTTATTTGCTAAGGAGCTTAGCTTGTTTGATGTGGAGATAGAGGGGGATTGTGCAAGGGTTCTTGCTGCCCTGAATATGTCGAGGTGTAGCACTTTATTTGGTGATGTGATTGTAAGAGTTTAGGGGTGTTTCTTCGGTCTTGCAAGGTTCAGTCATGTTTGACGAGAAGGGAATAGGTTAGCTCATGCTTTAGTTAGGAGAGCAATTTTATTTGCAGACACGGATGTATGGATAGAATCCCTACCTAGTGATTATTTGGATAGTGTATTCCTATTGGATTTCGTTTAATAAAATTCTCTTACTTTTTCTCAAAAAAAAAAAAATATATATATATATATATATATTAATTTATAAGTTTTGAATTTCTTTGATTTGATTAATATTTTAATTTTTCTCAAAAAAAATTAATATATTAATTTATATCAATGTAGGAGAAATAAGTTCAACCATGCGGAGGAAGGTGAAGGAATGGAGCTATGAAAATTCGGTTTGGTATGGGCCACTTTTACACCAAAATTTGAGGAATTCATTACATTCTAAAGACTTAAGACCCGTTTGTCACAATTGTTTAAACAACAGTTTTCCGTGTTTAAACAGTATTACATATATTTTTACATTTTTTCACCTACACATATTTCAAAAAAATACAAACAATATTACTAAAAATCTCATACTAAACAGGCCCTAGACTTAATTGCTTTGAAGATTCTTTTTGTGTTAGGGTTTTATTCTTTTTGTGTTATGGTTTTATCTTTTGTTTACAGATATGTAAATTTTCTAGCCCATAATCTTTGCCAGTTACGTTATTTAATGTAATTGGGATATATAGGTCTTTATCCCAGAGGATTGAGAGAGATTCAATTTGGAATTGGGAGCATTTGAGAGATCTTAGCAAAGAGAGCATTCCAAACGCACTACACTCAATTTAAACGACATTTGCACGCCTTAATTTCAATGTTATTTATTTGTATTTCCACCATCATGTTATTATATTTAAATGAATTTGACTTATTGCTAAAATAACAAATTTTTCCCAAACCAAGCTCATAATGTACATGAACAAGTACAACTCATTTCGATTTTAGCCCTATCCTCGCAAATGGTTCTAGAGAGCAGTGACATTTGAGAAACAACTAAGAGCTTTAGAAATAAAGGCTTAATTTACGAAGTTACAAAACCTCTCGAAGACATCTACATCCTAGTATGTCCAAGTGTCACAAGAAGTTTATAGACACTACTCTTTTTAATAACTATTGACATGGATAATCACAATAGTGTCAATAGTGGACCCAAGTGAAAGTAACGTTACTCTAATCACAATAGGCCATATCTATAGTCATGAAAAACATTGTGCCCCTAACATTACTCAATTTTGGACACTAGTAAACCAGATTTCAGGTGCCAAAAACAAATTGAAGTTAAGCTCTTACCTAAGTCTCCAAATATAAAAATAGATCATGCCCATGAAAGTCGGTGAGTTAAGCTGATAAATTGCTGATAAATTACAAAGAACGAAGAAATTTTGAAAGAGTATTATGGGAACATGGTAAAAGATGAATTCTACATTAACATAGAGCTATAGATAGGTCTAGGTTAATACTATGTTTTCCGGAAGATGAGCTGGAGCAATCTTTATAATAAGATCTAGAATAGGATGAGATTGTCTCACTGATCTCGCTCACGGAAGAAGCATTGCTTTTCTGGGAGGACGGATGAGGCAATGAGAGCGATAATGACAACTCGCAACCACCAACTTCTTGTTCTTGGGCACTTCCCCTTCCATTGTTGTCATGTTTAGGCCTTCTTTCTGGGGTGTGCTTTTGATCCTCTAGACTGGATACCTGTTAAACAACAAAGTAAGAGGTCGTGATAACAAGTTTATGGTTTATCAAACACATGTTGAAGGAAGGTTTTGCTCGTGCAAGTTTATTACTTGATGTCGTATGTGTTAGTGTTAATACTTTGTATCGAGGATAATTTTGTAAATGTCATAACAAAAACATGCTAAATGCAATATACATGTGAGGAGAACCTTTACGAGTACTGAAGCTTCCAAAGGTATGACTATAAAATTACAAAAATGTTCGGCAGATAGGGGGAGGTGAAAAAGTCATTTACCAATAATGTTGTAAGCATTTTTTTTTTTTTCAAGATCACTAGGTAGCCTTTTAAATGAATGACTTTATCTTCTCTTGGCTGCTTGCAAGCAAAAGTAGCAATAAAATTTAAAGAGCATTCACTTCAACTCAGTTACTCTACTAGGTTTAATAGGGAACTGTAAGTCATATTTATGGTAAAAAAGAATTAAGGATAGTAACTATCTCTAGTAGACTACAGCAACTCATGTAAATTTGAACCTCCAGTAGCTTAAGTGTCTCATTAATCAAATTTTACTTATAAAGCCACAAAAGTTTCACATAAGATGATTACTTCTAGAAATAAATTTCAAAATACTTCCAATTGAAAACTTTGAGCTGAATTGGAAGAAATAAAATTGAAAGATCAAGTGGGAACAACCCAATAAATCAAATAATGCGGTAGTCATACAAATAATGCGGTAGTCATACAACTAGAAAATCCCCATTACATCCAATGTAACTCTCTGCCCCAATGCAATAATGGTCCATTTGACCATTCCTATTTTATACCAAAGAATGTATCAGGTATACCAACTACCAATAAGAGACAGTAACCATTTTTGTAGCCATGCAATTAATAATAAAAATTATAATATTTGATTGGGGAAGGGGGGACATGGAAGGGCATAGAAAACAATAAATTTTTTGGTAAGTATTTTATTCAAGAACTTTTCAAAAAGAATGTTGGCCCTGATTGATACGTGTATTTAAACAACAGTTTTCAGTTTTTCTGAAAATACTTGCGTGTGAAAAAGTGTGGAAATACATGTAATATTGTTTAAAAACTGAAAACGTGTTTAAACACATGTACCAAACAGGCCCGGCCCGAACTAACACTAATTTTGAAAACTCAAATAAAAACATGAGATAGTGATTTTAAGGTGAAGGATAAGGTTTATGCCCAATATTTCCATGCACTAGACAGGGATACATGACTGACACATGACCATTTTAAGACATGACTAACACAGATGTTGTGCCCATGTCACCTCCAATGATAGACGTTGTAAAGTTGAGGCTTGATGCTAGTGAAAGATTAGTGAGTATACAAATTGTACATAGAAAATCACACTTATAGACCAAGAGCAGATTCAGTAAGTAAATGTTGTCTAGATGATAATGTTTTATAAAGGATTTTACTAACCATTTTTGGAAAAAGTTTTATTGAGAATTAAAAAAGTTTTGACAGCTTTTTCAATTCCCGATAAAAAATTTTCAAAAACGGATTTGTTAATGTATGCCCTAAAGAGCATCCGCAGCCCAAATGGTATATTGTATATGTTGATATATTTTACCATCACAACCTTAAAATGTTGCTCTAGCCCAACTTGCAAAATGTGCCAATTGCAAAAAATTTTACAATACTACTACAATACCATCCTATTTCTAGGATGGCACTGTAGTAAGATTGTATAATTAAAAATTATTATTATATTATCTCTAATTCTTCTCTCTTCCTTTCTCATTCTTTCATTTCCCTCTCTCTCTTGTCTTCTTCTCTCTTGTTTGTTCTCTCCTCTTCAGACCCAAAACCAAGGTGGACATGAACGCCATCACCAAGCCACCATGGCCGGACCCACTGTCACAAGCCCCACCGTCAAGGCCACTGCAAGCCACCTAACCAAGCCTCTCTCTTCTCTCTCATCCCCCCCCCCCTCTCTCTCTCTCTCTCTCTCTCTCTCTCGCTGTTGCTGCCAACACCAAGCTTCTCGTATTCTCCGTGGATCGTGGTGGGTTGTGGTGGATCGTCTTCTTCGTGAATGTCTTCTCCGTGGATCGTGATGGATCGTCTTCCCTGAGTTCTCGGTTGGGTTTTTTTTTTTTTTTTTTTTTTGTTGCTGTGACCGGTGCTTAAAGGAATTGGGTATGGCATTTTGCTATTGGTTTGATTTGATTTTGGGATGGATTTTTTTGTGGGTTCATGGTGGTGGAGTTAGGGGTTGCCGTGGTTTGGTTTGATTTTGATTTTGATTTTGTGGGTTGTCATGGTTGTCGGAGTTTGTGGCTGGGGTTTCTAGGGTTTCAAGAAAACAACAATTTGGGTATGTTCTTCGTCGTGGTGGTGGTAGCGAGTGGTTGCAGAGGTGATTTGGGTTTTGGGTTTTTGTTTTTATTTGGGTTTTGGAATATATTATTTTATTGTGTAAAAATATTATTTTAATGTGTTGAATTATAAAATAAAAGTTGGGATGTTAGAGTATTGAAAAATGGTATTTAATAATTGATAAAGTAACTTTTTAGATGGTAAAATAGAATAGGATAGCATTTTGAACTGCGGATGCTTTTAAGGCCATACATTAACCCGACCCTTTTATAAAAGACAACAAAATGAATGCAGAAGCAAATGCCTAGTCACTATAGTTCTCTTACAAGTATTCACCAACCAAGCATCTCCAAGGAAAGACAAGGACAAAACAGGGAAGAAAAAGAAAGGTATATATAAAAAGGATTCAGGGCACTGTAGCTTCCGATCTGTACGTTTTGCACATTTATATATAAAAAAGAACTGGTATGTGAAAGATCAGAGATTTTTCATTTCGTTTAACATTGCAGCCTAGAAAGTACTGCACCTAGTACTAAAGTTAAACACTCTTACATATCAAAAAAAAAAAAAAAAAAAAGTTAAACACTCTTCCCAATTGCCGTGGAAGTAAGAAAACGCAATGTGACAATACAAGTGACACTTATTTACCTGAAAAGCATGGATATTCCATGCTTCTCTACCGGTCATAAGATAAGAGCATTGTCAGAATCATATAATTTTTTTTTTTTTTTTTTTAAAAAAAAGCCATCTTTATATATTATACTATATATCTTGGTAGAAATTGAAACCAAAAACTAACAATACACTCAACCCATTAAAAAAGCTGCTAAAGCAATAGCAGAGAAAGAGAAAGAGAGATACGTATATTCTTTTTGATAGTGTACCTTAAGGAAATGAGATTCTTGCACCGCATATTTGAAAGAGTTGAGGTTGTAAAGATCTCGTGGCAGAAAGAAGGCTGGGGATTGAGGCTGTGTCTGCCATCTTGAACCACAACCCTCTTTTATTCCCTTATGCTCAGCCATGGCCCGCATGTAATCATCAAAAGAGTACGGATTTGAGACTGTCTCATTTATTCTTTGGCTGCATTGCAGGCTCTCAGAGATTGAACTCATCGTTTCAATTCTAGCTCTGAGGGGAAAAGGAAAACACATAAAGAATTCCATTTCAATAAGAGAATAAAAACAAGTTTGAAAAAGCAAAGAAAGATCATGCAATCCTTTCCCTATTCTTTTTGTTTCTTTATTTACACTATTGTAGAACCTTTTTTTTTGACATTCTAAAAGTGTGAACTATAATAAGCAAAGCAAAGCTGACCTTTTTCGAGGGGGAGGGGTACAGTAGGTGAAGGGAGAATCTGATTCTTTTCCAATGGGGGGTTTTGACAAAGGATAAAAACCCACATCATTCACTTCATCAACACACTCATCATCATCATCATGCTCCTCAAAAGATTGTTTTCTTTGCTGATGAGTAGAACCTCTATCTGCTACACAAAAAGGCTTTAGAAGAAAGTAAAGGTAAATGGGTCCTAACTAGCTACCATTAAAAGAGCCTTTGATTTGAAAAATAATAATAATAATAATTACTGAGATCTTAAGCGACAGATGTAAATGAGGGGTGTGGCTTTCATCAAATATGCCAATACTAGAAGATCTGAAAAGATAATGGTTTTCTTTTGTTCTCATCTATTTTGGCATCAACTAAATAGAAGAAATAAAATTTTAAAAATTAAAAAGGAATAATAAATGAAGGGATCCAGACACTCATTACCAAAAGATATGGTATCATGTGAGTCCATCAATTGAGATTCTGAAGTACCAATAGAGGAAAAGATTATGGATGGTCTAAGTAGAATAATGGTATATAAAATAGAACCTAAAAAGGTATACTGTTGGAAAGAGATAAGGAGCTTTGGTAGCTAAGGAATGTGTGTAATGCATGTTATTCAAATGTTTCTGCTAAAAAGCCAAGAAAAAATAAAAATAAAAAGGAAGGAAGGAGGGGAGAAGGGGTTAGAAAGCTTAGGTTACCTTGTCTGCTCAAGTCACCCCTCATGCTTCTATACATCTGTTGGAACAAAGAGAAGCCATGCAAACAAGCCAAAAGAAGGAAATTAAATAATATGCTTGAAATTTTGAACCATCACAAAAGGTTTTTTTTTTTTTTTAAACGAAGGAGTAGAATAAGTTAACAAAAAGAAAGAGAAAAGAACCTGGAGATGGCTCTTGACATGTGAGATAGTTAGTCCTTTGACATCCATCAATTGAAGAACAAGCTTAGGTGTAGCCTCTACAAAAAAAGAAAAACAAGGACATGAGTGAAGGAAGCCACAGAAGGAAACAAAAAGCAGTGAGACAGAGAGAAATTACTTACTGTGATGGCCACCAAGCCTCTCAATGGCATGAACAAAACAGTGATGGAGCTCAGGAGTCCATCTCAAGCGAGGCACCTTTGATCTTATATACTGCCTCACAGCCCCATTTCTCCCACAACTACTACTCATCTTTTTTCCTCTTGATCTACACACTTTTGCTCCTTCTCCTCAAACACTCTTGAATATCCAACAAAGTCTCTATCTTTACACTTCTAAACAAGATTTCACCACCTGGGTTCCTCTCAGATCCCCTTAAAATGCTCAACTTTACACCCTTTTCCTCTCAGACTCTCCAAAAAAATTTATAAAAAAGAAAAAAGAAAAAAAGGGCTTCTGAGTTTGGTTTGGCTTGGCTCCTAAAAACAGTACAGTGCTACGATATTCTTTGAAACCCGTTGGGACTGTCTGGGTTCAAATATATACGCACACGCACACAGACCTTCAAAAGCAAGAAGGAAAAAATAAAGACAGACAGAGAGAGATTAGAAGTGAAAAGGAAAAGACGAAGGGTGAGGCTGAGAAAGAGTCTGTAAATTCCTTAAAGGGATTCTGAAAATACCTGCTGCCTGTTTCTGCTAGCTTCTGATTCAACCCCCCCTGCTTGCACTGCAAAAGAAAGAAAGAAATATATATATATCTTGCATAATAGTAAAAAAAAGCAAGCTGTATATGAAAACAGAAAATTCTCTGTGACTTACAAATATATATATAAAATATATATTTATATATATCACGAGCTTCTGAATTCGTATCCTGCCCTTCTAAGCCTAAATCATTACCCCCATACAGTACCACAACTGCCTTGCTTTGACCTCTATCTCAGTCTCTCTCTCTCTCATAAAGTCTCTCTCTCTCTCTCTCTCTCTCTCTCTCTCTCACATAAAGAAGTCTATACTATCTATCATACGCCAACGTCGTCATGACTCATGACCCAACAAAAGTCCCCATGAAAGAAAGAAATTATTCTTCAATGACATTAAATAAAAATGTGTTTTGGTTTTGGGACACACCTATCTTCACTGTATACTATAGAGGGCACCCTTGTATTAATTTTCCGAGAAAGACGATTTTGCCTTTACTGTATGTAGGGTAGGGTCAATTAATTGGAAACCAAATCTTGGGATCTCCTAAGGCCTAAACTTTTTTTCTTGATTCTCAAAAAAAATAAAAAATAAACTTTTTTTTCTTATTTCTTGTTGAATAAATATGAACTCATTTATTGATTTTTGTCTCCATTCTTGCATTTTCCCATTAAGATACCAATAATTCTTCCACCACAAAATTCTATAATGTTTTTTTTACTATTATTGAGGTGGTATACAAAATTTTATAATGTTTTTTTATTAAGTTGGTATGTTGTGATTAATCTTAAAGTGATATCAAATTATTTTAAAAAATTATCAGTTATAAGGTTTTATATATGCATATAAAAAAAATAGTAGGGTCATTTGAAAATGATATTACTACAAATACAACTTGTCACTTTAATCATTATAAAAAAATTGTGTCAATATTTTTTTTTTTTTGAGAAGCAAATTGTGTCAATATTAGAGAATGTATCTCATGAATTTTGGTATAAAATTATTACAATTTTTTCATCTTTTGGGCATTCCATAAAATTATTATTATTATTATTCCATTAAAATAATATCTCATAAAAAAATAAGGAGACAATTAGGCACATGAGTTGGGCCGTGGGGCCTTAAAGATGTCTTAATTAGAAAGGGTTTGTACGTAAAGTCCTATCCTGAGCTTCAGTAAAAACTCTAATAAAGGAGTTGTTTGTGGGTAATTTTTATTTACTGATAACTAGACAAATTTATAAATTTTTATATTTTACCCCAAAGAGGAAAAATAAGAACCCATTTTGTAAAATATTTTTAACAATGTTGTTTAAGTGTTATGAAAATATGTGTGGATTCAAAAGTGTTGTAGAAATACGTGTTGTAATGTTTAAATACTGAAAACTTTTGTTTAAATAACAATACCAAACAGACCCTAAAAAATTAAAACTTTACTTATAAAGTATTTATTTGATTTTCTTCTACAAAACTATTTAGCATAAGAATATATATGTGCCATCCAACACGTAAACAAATTTGTATAAAAAGTTATATAAACTCTCATTTTTTGCTATAGTAAATTATGATGACGACCTTATTATCTAGTTCAAACCTAAGCTTTCCTCTAATCTCGATTTGTCATGACTATTAAAAAAAAAAGTTTGGTTAATGTATGTGTTATGATCTTAATATCCCATATTGATTAAGTGTAAGTTTAAACATGTATTTATAAACTCTTGGGCACTATCTCCTTACAAGCCGGTTTTTAAAGATGATTTCTACCTATGAATTTGTAACATTTGGTATGAAGCCAACAGATTTTCAAAGTGAGGTTTACCCATAAATTTGTAACAATATGTCTATTTTTGGAAACCATTTATAGGAATTTGAAAAAATTGTAATAAAAAAGTTAATCACTTTTTTATTTTTCTATAAAAAAATTTCTTAAATGGTTTCCTAACAACATACCTTAGTAAAACCCTAAATAATAACTCGTGTTTGATAGCTGAAACACTAGATAAATTCCAACTATTTTTTTTTTTTTAATCAATCCCAACTAATATATATATATATGTAAAGTTGTCATATTAGTATATTCCTATCCCACAAAGATATGGGGTGCGTAGTTTAACTTAAAGTTCGCACACCCTTAGCCTTAGGTCCCCTCTCTCTCTCTCTCTCAGTCTGTCCCATTGTCCCTGTAGTTGAAATGGTCAAAGCCAAAAACCATTAGCCCTCCTCCTCCTGTCTATCTTGGATTCTTTGTAGGTTAACTCATGTCATGAGGCTTTCATGTCAAAAACTTAAAGTCAACCATGACATGCAAAGGTATTAAAAAGATGTATAATACTTAATGCCAAACAAGACAAAGCTCACACCAAAAATTTTTACACCGTCCACTTATATGAACTGCGTGGTTCCCAATAAAATTTCAAGGGCTGTGATTGTATGATAGAGGAGCACGTCAAGTAGGACAAATTTAAGAAGATAATAATAATTTGTTCCTTTTTTTATGGGAAAGAAGAAAATAATAAGTTGTTTGTTTCTGTACGTGGAATTTTTGGAATACAATTTAGAATTCTCCAACCACGTTTGTAGAGACGGTGCCGACTTATTGAAAATGTGAAACTAATTTTTAGTACAACCTACTAAAACCTAGCTTATATTATTATTACTACTTTTCTTTCAGCTACTTTACATTATGTGTGTGAATTATTATTCTAATTATTTTTGTACAACTTATCTTTTAATTAAAGACCTCTGGAATAAAATAAATTCTGAAATCAATTTTTACAGTAGGTTTGACCAATTTAAAATAGTATGGAGTACTTTCAGTACTTTATGTATTTAACACCAACATTATGTATAATACAATAATATAATAAATTATTATGGTTTAAATAATATTTGAAGCTATTGTATTTATTCTATTTTAATTTTTACACTTTAAGTAAGTGTATAATTGTAATACAAAATTAAATAAGAAAACATATAGTTGGCCAAATACTTAGAGCATTCTTATCAACTCTTCTATTTCAAATGCCATTTTCACACATAAAATCCTATTTTTTCTATTTTAACACCCTACTTTACAATACCTTATTCATCAGATATTTTATTTTTTCTTTCAACCCATTAAAATAATATATCCAACACATTAAAATAATCTAAAAAAACGTTTACAAATATATATATATATATATATATATAGACACACACACACAAAATCCTCCACCACCCACACCCATAGATCAATCGCCACAGCCCACAACCACCGACCACCAATATTAGCCACTGCTACCACACACACACACACACAAAAAACAAAAAACAAAAAAAACCCAAACAAACACTACAACCAATATCAGCCCCTACACCAAAAAAAAAACACCACAACATCAACCACCACAACCAATATTGGCGGCAACGCTAGTAAGACCCATCCACAGCCATAAAAACAACATATCTAAGCCCATCCCAAATCTCACACCCATAACCCGATCAACCGCACCACCATCAACCAAAACCAGCCAACCACCAACAATCAAAACAACCAACCACCATTAGAAACACTACCACAACCACCGAGAGAGAGAGAGAGAGGCGAGGTGTGGAGAGAGGAGAGATCAGCAGCTCCAGGCAAGATCGGCGAGCGGCAACTCCAGGCAAGATCGGTGGCACAATAGCGGCTTGAAGTCGGCGGAGTAAAGTGAGGACGAGGGAGGAAGAGAAAGAGAGATAAAAAAAATGAGAGTGAGAAAGAAATAGGGAGCAATGGGAGAGATGGAGACCAGAGAGGAGAGAGAAGACCGATTAAAAAAAGAAAATAAAAATCTTTTTCCACAGCTGGCTTGCCCACATTGAATATAAAAATATTAAACATTTTGAGATTTTGCTACAGTACCGTTTTATAATTAGAACGGTACTATAACATGCCTCAAAAAATTTTGAGATTTAAAACACCTCATGAAGTAATGATATTGGTGTTTGGTGTGCCAAATGCCAAAATTGGCACACCTGATGCTAATGCTCTCAAACTATGTCATTCCTTTTTTGTATTTTCTATCTCTTATTCTTTACTTAATTCTATTTTTATATTTTAACAAAATACGCAAATAGGACTATGATTATTGGTACTTTTCTTTCAACTACTTTCCATTATATGGGTGTATTATTCTAACTATTTTTGTACAACTTATATTTTAAAGTTTTAACTGAAGACCTCTAGAATTAGCCAATGACCCCCAATTGGTCTGATAGCACCTCAGACTCAAAGCATTCACATTAGCTTTTTTTTTTCTTTTTTCTTTTTTGGAGAATCAATGTAGTACCTTTTATTCAAAGAAAAACCATCAAAGTTTACTAGAAACAAAAGAAAGAAACTGTGGTGGAGCATCCTCCATCCACGCACTATAATCTAAAACATTTAAAGTAAAAAGAGCTAAAATATAAGCAACCATATTACCCTTTCTCTTAACATGAGAGTAGTGTAATTTACTAAAACATCTAGCCAAACACAACTCCAAACCCTGATTTTCGCTCCCAACTGAATAGTGCATCATCAAAATTGACCTTAACCATGTCCAAGATAGGAGCTCTCCAATGAACTCGGATCGGTGTGGAATGTGGTTGGGAAGGTTGTTGCACCGCCTAGAATTCAATTAGGAATTTTTTGGCCATGTTTGCGAGCTGATTTGGATTGCACCAAGGTTGGTTAGTTCTGACTCGAATCCGATATGTCCACATTGACCAATTTAAAAAACTATTTTAACCAATTTATTGTAAAAACTCCTACATCAAATTTATTACTCTACTTTTATTTTCATTAAAAAATTTATTTTATTCATTATTATACTATTTTTCTCTCTTCCACCCTAGGTCTTTTCATCCTTTCTTTGTGTTCCTTTCTTCCTCTCATACAAAGCAACCATCGCCACGCTCTCTCTCTCTCTCTCTCTCTAACTTCTCTGATTTTTCTACCTCTCTCTCTCTCATATAGCTACCATTCACCTTCATAATGTCAGTCATGGAAGACCCATCATCAAAGGAAGACAACCATGGAAGACCCATTTGACATCAAAGTTGGCCATATGGCAGACCCATTCTCAACCACCACCTTGCCAATCTATAATATCCCATGACCACCACCATCGCAGAGAGAGAGAATAGTGAATAAAATAAGTTTTTAGTTTGATTTATTGAGGAATTATACCTTAACATTGATTGTATTGAGGATCTTGTACATTTTTAGCAATTTGGGTTTTTTTTTAAGGCTAATGTAGGTTGGTTATGTGAGAAATTAGCCAAATTTTTCCTTCAACACTATTTTATTATTAATGCTGCTGTGACTGCCCTTAGTACTTGGGCTTGATAGTGGAGGGGAGGGGTTCGGGTAGTAGCTTGGGAGATTTATAACCATTTAAAAAAGTATATTAAAATTTTGAAACAATTTTTACAATATGTTTGACCAAATTATAATAGTATAGTAATACTTTAAATATTGAACACCATGATTTTGTATAATTAATACACTAAATTATTATGTGTTTAAGTGATATTGAAGCTATTATATTTATCCTATTATGATTTTTTTTTTATCCTTTAAATAAGTATATTCATACACAAAATTAAATTTTATATATATATAGTCAAAACTATGTCATTACTTTATGTATTTTTCTCTCTTATTTTTTTATTACTTATTTTAATATTTTTATCTTTTAACAAATTAACTACACAGATCAAACTTAAATGAGCAACCCTGAATCTAGTATTAAAAATTCTGGTTTTGTTTCATTTTATTTTATTTTCAATATAAGCTAAACTTGAACTCATTATCATGTTAGCTTACATGCTCAAATTATTTCATTTTTTTAATGAAATAAGCCCAAACTTGTTAACAAAATATTTGATTAACTTATTCTTTTCATATATATATATATATATATATATATATATATATATATATATTAAATACAATAAATTTTTTTTACTTATTCACAAGTATATGATAGTAATTATTAATTTGAGAGTTTCAACCTATGGCGTTTGCTCCTAATGATAACTCTTTATTATCAGACCAAGACACCAATCAGTTTTTGGTATAGGCGGGGATTGAACCTCAGATTTTTTATTCAACCATCAGAGATTTTACCAACTGAACTAACTGAAACCTACATATTGAATTATATTGTCTAAATTAACTAAATAAAATAAATTTCATTTATGAACTTATAAAAATTAGGTTCATCAACCTTATATTGTTAAAAATTATATGTGATAGTTACTATAAAATAGACAATTTATTCTATCAATAAATTATAAAATAATGATTTGATATCTTATGGGCTTATTTTTTAACTTATACACGCGCGCGCGCACACACCCACATATATAATATTATATACTTAAATCGAGTCACACACTTATGAGTTTATTCATGAATACATTATAAATTTGGCTCATATTATAGTCAAGCTTACTTGATTCATTCTTTAAATTCACGAATATAAACAATTTTTTTTCTTGAGTTGAGTCTAAACTATTAATATACAAGTCAATTCATTTGCAATGTTGTTGAGAGAGAGAGAGAGAGAGAGAATTTTCTTGAAATGGTAGGTTATTAAAGAACAAATAAAGACCAATCTCTCAAATTTTGGACTCGTTTTCAATTAAAACATTGAAAGTTTAATCAATTATCTCCTTTTTTATTATTATTATAAATTTGAATGAAAAGAAAAGGCAAAACGGTAAACCCACCAAGAAAAAGAATCCCTTCATTTTCTTTTCCTCCTCTTCTCTTAGAGCATTCCCATCAAGGTGAGTAAAATTTTTAGCATATACCACCTCAAAACTCAAAATTTTAGCTTTTAACAACTCATTTTACAATACACCAAACATCAAACATTCTATATTTTTTACCATTTTATTTAAATATTCTTTTTTATTATTTCTTTATTCTTCAGTTATATTTCTTTCTCTCTCTTCCTCTCTGTCACTCTCAACTCAGCAAACTTGATCATCTCAACGCAGCAAACCCATACCCACCCCATCCACCACCGGAAAAAAAAACACCAACCACCCATACCCACCTATCTATCCAACAAACTCACACTCTTCCATCTCAACCCAGCAAACCCATATCCATCCCAGCCACCAAGAGAAGAAAAGAAAAGAAAAAAAAACACTAGCAGATGTAGAAAAACCAACGAAGACCCACAGAGATTCACCAGAAAACAACAGCATCCACAAAACCCAAAATCGGTGACCGACAGAGACCCACAAATTCACCACAAAACCCAGAAAAACAACAGCACCACCACCAGAGATTTGAAGACAACACCACAAAACCCAAAATTGGACCAAATCTCAGCCACCACCGGCGACTTGGCGACGTTGCGGCCAAAGAGTAGAGAGATCAAGTGACTGAGAGTAGAGAGATTGGCGACGTGCTAGCGTTGCAGACGAAGAGTAGAGAGATCGAGTGACTGAGAGCAGAGAGACCGGCGATGAGCAGAGATCGGAGTAGATATTGGCGACGTGCAGAGACCAGCGACGAGCAACAGACCATGAACCACGGAGAGAGAAGAGAGAACAGAGAACAGAGATGAAAGAAGTGAGAGAGGAAAGAGTGAGAAATGAGAAAGAGCTGGTGAATAAAAAACTATTTTTTATTTTACAATATAGCTACAGTGCGCTCTCAAAAATGAGAGTGCACTGTAGCAGGATTGTAAAATTTATAGCATTTACCGGTTTTGATGGAGAGTGTTTTTTGGGGTTCAACTGCTAAAAAATAGGATTTATAGCATTTACTCACCTTGATGAGAATGCTCTTACATCCAACCAGACATTGGAAACATCCCCCCCCTCTCATTTTTTTCCCTCGTCTCCTTTTCTTTTTATCTGATCAATATAGAAAATTATATTAATCGGGAACCAAAAACCGCGGGCAACTCTTAAGTATATTGTTATTCCATTAAAAAAAAAATGGTGAAAAGGAATTGATGGGAACTTTTCCACACACAAAAAATTAGTTCCTAATTTTATTTCATTTGGAAGCTTGTACATGTCTAACTGCACTATTTTTTAAACTTTTATACAACACACAAAGAAATTAGTATATTTTGAATCGTCTTTTGTTGAAAGTTAATTTAAAATTCTTCTTCCTTTTTGTGTTTTTTTTTTTTTTTTTTTTTTAATTGTAAATTTGGGTTGAATATTAAGAAACTTCCGATAACTGTGGAGCGAAATATTTGTTGTCCAACTTTAGATTAGAGTACAATTGATGTTACAACTTACAACTTGGAGTGGGGTGGGCAAGCACAATTTCATTTGTTTTCTCTCGGTGCCTTCCTCCCTTTCATTGTTATGGATTTCGAAAATTAATAATATACTCTTCCTCGCCTCCTTTTAAAACTTCTATTTATGGAAATGTGCTTATAATCCAATCCTCTCTATTTGTCTTTGTTGTTTGGTTTATATAACGAGGAATGATACTTCCATAATATTTTCACAATAATTTTATAACAAATTTTAAATAACAAGTTATTAGGTAAAAAAATGATATTAGTGATAGGGCAAATTATATTCAGTAACAACTTGTAGCCTAAAATTTGGTATGAAACATCAAACATAAACAAAAATTGGAATTTGGTTTCTCACAAAATCCCCCAAACTATCAAATGAGCATTCCAAAATTGAGAGAAACAATCTCAAAGGGTGGAATTGGAATAGGAAAAAGTGACTTACTATTTTTTGAGACATTACAAGAGTACTAAGATAATTTTGAGGATGAGAGTGTGGGATTTTCCAAGAGCTTAAGACTCAAATTTGTAATGAGGCAAATTGCTACTAAGTATTTCTTATTTTGAAGAGATCCGATGAATGGAAAAATAAGTAATGGTCCCATTCTTGAGTAATGTTTCATTAGATCAAGCACTGAAGTACCTAAGATCAGAGGTGACAATTTTTATCCAAACTCATTAACCCACCCATTATCCATTTAATTTGGGTAAGTCTTAACCTAACCCAATTAAACATTTGAGTTAAATGGTTAAAGACCCATTAGATTATTCAATTAAATGAGTCTTAGTGGGTAAACCCACTAGGTACCTAGACTACCCATTTACATTTGAAACTAATAACAAAATCAAAACCCTAAGTCCTAACTCCCAACACAACCACCGGAGCTAGCCTCCTCTCTCCATCTCTTCTTTTTCTTCTTCTTGCTGATTTTCTTAGGTTTTTCCTTATTTTCCCACCTCTCAAATACCGAAAACCATCTTCTTGAACTTAAAGCTTGGCTATGGTGATGGCATCTTTGACCACTGCAAATGAAGATGATGACGGCAATGAAATCAGTTTCGATTCATTACTCTGCTTCTATCTTTTCTGGCAGCGATGATTCTCTCTCTCTCTCTCTCTCTCTCTCTCTCTCTCTCTCTCTCTCTCTCTCTCTCTCTCTCTCTCTCTCTCGTTGAGTGTAGAAGCAAAATTTGTAACACACATTTACTACAACTCTTCCACGAAACCCAAATTCCACAAAAATACTAGGCTAGTAGGCAAAATAATAGAGAAAACCTCTCTAACAAGCTTTATTAATCAGCGCATAACAATAATCAACCTCTCTATAAAGAGTATTTATAGGAACTACTTGAGAAAGGAAAAACAATTTAACTAGGAAAATGATTTTAATTAAACTTGTAAAAGCAAATAAATCCTAATTCTACTAGGAAAGATGAAACAACAAAAATATTAAAATATTTTCTTCTCCCTTAACCAATCTGCATCATGTACTCTTCACCCTCTCTCTCTCTCTCTCTCTCTCTCTCTCTCTCTCTCTCTCTCTCTCTCTCATAGAATTGCTAAGGTCATTTATGATTTTTATAATTCGAATTTGGTTGTTGATGATTTTATTTTGTCATGATTTGTGAGACTATATCGGTGAATGATTGTTTGGGCAATGGGATTTGTTTGGTTTCTAAGAAAATCTGAAGAGAGAAAATTTGTTCATTCCCGTGTTTCTTCTTCAAGATTAATTTAATCTAGATGAATTTGATAATTTTTTTTTTTGATAAATATGATAATATGTTTTAAGTTGCTCTGTGTTTTTTTTTTTTTTTTTTTTTTTTTTTTGGAATTAATTTGGTGTGTTTAGCTCATTAAAAACAGAAAGCTTTTTTTTTTCCCTCTTTTATTAAAAAAAAGAAACATAACAAAATGGTCGAGAGAAAGTCAAGTAAGAAACCATTGAGCCTAATAATAGCCCTTATCATTCTCCAAGACCTCTTTGCTCCTTCTAAACCCTCCTCCAACTCCAAGCCCTCTTTCAATACTCCTTCATCTCCCTCTACTTCTAACAAATTTTGGTGAGTAGGTTTTGAAAATTTTGATTGATTGTTGAATATTGTTTGTCGCAGATGATAATGGTATCCCCCAATTCTTAGGGATCAATGATTTCAACTATCCTCCTCTCGGTGCTCCACTATTTTTTGTTTTTGTTTTTTTTGTTTTAAGTATTTGAAAAGTTTGGAGTAATTGTTGATTAATGTATCGTATAGAATAAGAGAAGTAAATCCGCCAATGGTCAACGATGTTATAATATTCTTGCATGACATATGTATGTATTATTCCTTTTTGACTCTTTCACCCTTTCTATTTTGCATGACATATGTGTGTATAAATTAATTTCGTTATAAATGTATAAGTGAAGTGCTTTTGTCATCTTATTTTATGATTTATTTGATTTATTATATTACTATTTTGAATTGGTTTGTAGAGAAAGAGAGATAAGTCAACAACTTTTTTTTTCTTTCTTAATTCTCTATTTTAAATATTGAATATTATAATGAATAATTCATTTTTATTGTTATAAATTCTATTACAACTTCATTGTTTTAAAGATAATCAACCACATTTTTAAACAACAATATAATAGAATTAAAATAACCATATTGACAAATTTAATAAACTAAAAAGAGAAATCTTTATTCTCAACAAAATTCTTAAAGAGTTATTCTATTTAGTTCAACTAGTAAAATTTATTATTATCAAATAAGAGATTTGAGATTCAAACCCCACTTACACCAAAAAGTGATTTATGTCTTGACAAATTAGGAAGCACAAAAAATTTATTTGGAGTCTGTTTGGATACCGCTTATTACTGAAAACTGAAAATACTATAGCAAATTAATTTTTAAATCTGTGAACAGTACCATGGGACCCAATTTTGAAGACAAATTTGTTGAATTAGACAACTTGTGGGTCCCGTGAACAGTACATGGGACCCACTGTATTGAACGCAAACGCATTGAAACTGAATTTCAGTGCAATCCAAACAAAGGCTTGGAGTGTCGAACCCGTGCCGTACCAATGTTAGTTATATAATATCATGTTATAATTTTTTTAAGGCGTAAATGCACTTTTAGTTCCTATATTTTGACTTTTTTTCCATTTTGGTCCCTACATTTTCATTTTATCATTTTTAGTCTCTAAACCAATTAACGCGTGACATTTAAGTCCTTACCGTCACCCAACTAACAGAAAAAGCTGACGTGGCTGATGGTACATTAAAATAATAATTAAAATTTTAATTTTGGCATTAAAAAATGTCACATCAATATCTAAATTTAAAAAAAATTAATTTATTAATTTTAACTAAATGAAAAAAATTAAAAACAAAAAATCACATGAATTGAGATCTAAGTGTGTCTTGAACAAGAACACAAACCCAGATCTAACACACGAACAAAATTATTTGTCTCTCTTGGAGTCTTCTTTAAACTCAATCTTGAAATTTCTTGTTGGTTCTCATTCTAATGGCTCCCATGCCATCTTCAAAAGTAAATCAAGCCCACCCACACAAATCAAAACACCACAATCCAAGCTTCATTTGCATTAGAACAACGCAAACAAACCGAACCCATCTTCGAATCCAAACACACCGGCCAAAGAAACCCCACACTCACAAGAACACCTGGTCGAAGTAATCGCTCTAATCTGAGACTACGCAGATCGGAAAGAAAAACCCACTTCAGTTTTGAATGTCAATTCAAACAACCACTCCATTCGGGTTCAAGCCAATTTTGGCTACCGAGACTTTAGCCTAGATGGGGTTTCTCTTTCCGAAGACCAAGACCTTGATCTCTTCTACAAGACGTTCGTGGAGTCAAGAATCCACAGCGTGAAGTTAGGAGAAAAATGCACCATTATGATGTACGGTCCAATGGGTTTGAGCAAGAGTCACACCATGTTTAAGTGCTCGAAGCAGCTAGGGATTGTGTACAGGTCTTTGAGGGATATTCTTGGTGGTGGTGAGGAAGAAAGCTAAATTTTTTGGGTTTATTTTGTATTTGTTTCCTAAGAAAATATAGGTTTATGGGTTTGTTGGAGATTGGTTTGTTTACTGGGTTTATGAGTTTGATTTGTGAAAATTATGTGGATTAGTAATTTGCTAGAGAATTCAGTCTTGAATGGTTGTTTGTTGTTGTTGCTGTTTTTTTTTTTTTTTTTTTTTTTAATTTATGGGTTTGTTTTCTTAAATCTGGGTTTGTATTCTTGTTGTTCTTGTTCAAAACACTCTTAAATCTTAATTCATGTGATTTTTTGTTTTTAATTTTTTTCATTTAGTTAAAATTAATAAATTAATTTTTTTATAATTTAGATGCTGATGTGGCATTTTTTAATGCCAAAATAGATTTTTTAATTATTATTTTAACGTGAAGTCAGTCATGTCAATTTTTTTCTAATTGAGTGTCGATAAGGACTTAAATATTACGCGTTAATTGGTTTAAAGACTAAAAATAATAAAATAAAAATGTAAGGATCCAAATAAAAAAAAGAAACCAAAATATAAAGACCAAAATATTTTTTTTTGTCATACGGTAGCTTAAACCATATTTATTTTTGTGTTAAAAAAGAAAAAGAAAATAGAATTAAATTTGCAGAAAGTAAAAATTGAAAAGAAAGAAGAGTATTGCTGGGAGATTTGAGGACAAAGAGCAATTAGTGTAGCAGCTATTGCTACTAGGTACAGCTCTCCTCCCTTTGTGAAGAATATCCAGATTTTCTGTCACTGTTTGTAGGAAATTAGGAATTATCATTCCATCTGTGCCTCCCTGCCACTGGTTTTTCTTCCCTTTCCCTTGGGATACGCGCCCATTTCAACTGTGCACTCTCACGCGCTTTTGTCTTATCCCACTTTCGCTTCAGGCGCGTTCATACCACGAAGCAAGTAGGAACACAGAGATTTTCTGAACTCAAAAAACTGTACAGTACTCCGTACAGTGATAATGAGGTTTTAGGGTGAGCTAAGGCTATATAAGTACGGTTTAGGCTCAGCTTTATTAGTGATTAGAACTCTAATAAAGTTGAGTTATTAGTAAAGTAGTACTACTACTGCCTCTAATTACACACTTCCCAATTTTAATTTTGTTTTATTTATTTTCTCGTAGGGCACTGCAGAAATTTCCTCCTTTTGTTGGGTTGTCTACTCGGCCGGAATGTGATTGTACCATTACATCATAAATATGTGTTAAAGATATTTTGAATTTTCAACTAAAGAAATATTTGCACGGTATGGAATCTTTATGACTTCCATTGTGCTCAATATTTTTTTTTTCAAAAATAAATATGTCAATATTTTAAATTTATGATTTTTGTTTTATAATAATTGCTATTTATAATTATGTCAAGACATTAATTAACTTTTTTATATAACATAATTGAATGTCAAATTTCTAATTCAATAATAACAAGATATTTTATTAGTTAGGCTAATTAAAATCTACAGTTTGATCAAGATTTTAAATGCCATTTTAAAAATCTAACTAGTGTTAAGCTCACAACTATTAGTTAGTATCTATTTAAAGTATCTTGAATTATTTATTGTGTAGGATTAGGATAGGGCATGTTTAATATAATTTAAGGTCTAAGACAATAAATTTAAGAGGAATACTTTTAGATTTAAATATTTTAACTGTATATAACTTTATAAATTATATTTTTTATAATTTAAATTATATATATTTTTTAAAATGCAAAATTGCTAACGAAAATTTTGCACATAGGTTTTGCTAACATCTCATTTTTAATTGGTAATAGCTAATTCCCTTTCTTGCCTTTTGATATGCAATATTAATAACCATCTTGATAGTCAATGAAAATATGGAATTCTTAAGTTACAATACTTTTTTTTTTGGGCAAAAAAAAGTTTTGGTATTTTAATTGGGTTGGGTTTTATTGGTCTAATAATTTGTGGATCTTCTTGGAGGTGAGAAATAGCGCATAGCCCACTATTGTTTTTTTATTCATTTTTTTTTTGGGGGGTTCTAAAACCAATTATTAAACTAAAATTACAGGACCTTGCTATAATAGGGACCTTCGGCCTAGGCCTAGATCTAGCCTTGAATAGGGGACTACACAAGCTCGAGAGAATAGTAAAGTGCTCGAATAACTCTGTGAACGCACATTAGTAATTAAAAATAAAAATCATTTTAAAAAATTCAATAAAACAAAAGTAGAAAAAATGAATAAATATAGTGTGTGTGTGGCACGGGGAGGGGAGACGGGGGACAAGGGGATTGCATACACTCGAAAAATAATCAAGTGCAAAAAAAACTCTGGATACTAACGCTAAAAAATAAAAAATTCATGACTGAAAATAACATCATATATCTTAAGCTATTTATTTTATTATATTCCAAATTAATAAGATTTTTATAATATCTAAGTATAATTTCATAAGATATTATTTAAAAAATAAATAGTTTAATTATTTAATATATTGTGCATGTATATTTTTCAAATTTTGGTAGTATTTTCAAAAAAATATAACAAGTAAATGAAGGAGTTAATGTTTAATTTTCATTCATTTACTTAGCCCGAGGAAAGAAAAATTAGAAAATCATTTACTGAGTCATATTATTATAGTGTTAAATGATTCTATTTTTGTTAATTTAAAATCTAGTATACATGCATACTTATTATATATGGATAAGCATTTAAATTATAAAAAACATAATAAATTAAATCAAAAAAATCAAAATTATAATATAATTATGAAGTATCGATGTTTAATATAAATAGGAACTAGAAATATTTTTTTTTTCCTTTTTTTTTCCCTTCAAAAAAATAATTTTCATAATTTATTTTCCTATATAATGACATGCGTAGGGAAAAATAAACAACCATACTTCCATAAATATTTATCCTCAAATCCAATTGGATAAATATCATCCAACACATCACATATCATTTCATGAATCATCTACATAGATGAAATTATATGAATCATTAAATCATTTAAATAAGTCACATAATTATAAAATATACATATTATGTCACTAGAAGCACAAAATGTAATGGTTTAGTGGAAATTTTTATTCTTATTCCAATATAAATACCATTAAAATTTAATTTCTATTCAAGCTCTTCTAATATCAACTTCTTAATTGATATCATAGAAGAAAATTTTTGAAATTTTGTCTAGACAAGTATTATAGTTTTATAAAATTTCAATTCTAAAGAATAAAGAGGAAGAATTCTCAACACCAAATGTCAGCCTAATGAATTTTAAGTCTCATGTGATGTAAGAGGTACTGGGTTCTAGTCTCTTATCCAATATTTTGATGCTAACTCATTTGTATAATTAGTCCATGTATGTGGGATAAGAGATTACACCTTCGAAAGTGTTACAATGCTTGCCAAGAGTTTTGTAACTCAACCGCTACCTCTTGATGACTCAAACTGAAATATCCAAGATTCATTTCCACTCCCTTCAACTATCAAATTATTAAAATAAAGAAGACAAAACTTAGCCCCAAGTCTGTTTGGAAGATTTTTTTATTTGGTAAATAATAAAAAAAGTCTCTAATGTAGACTCGTCAACCTCACGTCACGTAAAGATAATGAATAATATCACGTGTATTACAGGGATCTTACTGAAATTATCGCTTGAATTGCTCACTAAATAAAGCAATTTAAGTACTCCTATTATCAAGTCATATCATCCAATATAATCTTCTTTCTTCATTCTACTATTATATAACAATAAGTTATAAAACTATCCATGTATATATTATTTAAATGCAGGATAAGTTTGAGGAAGATTCTTACAAACCAGTATTTTTTTTTTGGTAAACTTACAAACCCGTTTGAAAGATCTTTCCCCTTCCAAAATTAGTCAAATGGTCAAAAGTGTTGAACGTAGGTTAAAAAAAAAGGGGTGGATCCTCAAAATGGGATGGATATATAACTATGAACAAAACTTTATTTGGGCACTCATAATGGACCATCCCAAGGCAGACAAAACAAAATTAATGATCTCAAGAAATCACAAACTAAAAAGAAAATTTGTAGTATTACAGTGGGGGCAGAAACTGTTGGAAGAGATCGGGGTGGGGGAGACCCTTCCTCACACAAATACACACACACTCTCTCTGCTTTGTGGCAGTAAGATAATGATGGAAATGACAGAGGAATGATGGAAATTCCTGCACAAATGGAATGATGCATATGAAATAAGTCCAAACCCAACTGGGGATTCTTATTACTTTTTTCTTTTCTTTTTCTGATGAACTGAATTTCTCATTGCAAAGTAGCAGTGGGGTTTAGGGTACACACCAAAATTAATTAAGTTTTACTTTGCCTTTTTCTTCAACGTAAAAGAACCAACCAAATGAAAAACATTTAATACGTTTTGGGGGGCGGCTTCGAGGGCGCCGGTATTTTTGGCGTGTGCAGGTAGTGTACTCTACTCTTGTAGTAATGTTCCTCGATAACTGAGCCCCTCTCTCTCTTTCTCTTTCTCTTTCTCTCTGTGGCTGTCAAAAATGAATGGAATTTATAAAAAGCAAAGCAAAATGGAAATATGGGATTGCCAAAAATCCACATTGATTTGAACGAATGAAGAGCAATGGAATTTCTGCACAAAATATCTAGAACTACATTATTTTGTGTTACAATTTGAATATAAAGGTCGATATTTTCTAGAATTATTCATTTATATAAGGCTCAATATTTTCATAATAATTTTATAACAAAATTTAAGTAATAAGTTAATTATTAGAATAATAGAATCAGCAAGGAAGTCAAACCGTACCGGTATCGATTTTACTTGGAAAATATACTATACCGACCATTAAACCAAAATTGATATTTTTCAAAAACGTACTAGAAAAAATACCAAGTTATACCGGTTTATTTTGATTATAGGTATTGGAATTTCGGCCTGTATAATAAAAAAATAAAAAATTGTAAAAAATTATTATCTTTAAAAGTAGTGTGTTTTAAAGTACGAATTTATTTATATACATAAATAAATTCGTACTTACAAATATATATTTATGTATATAAATAGTGGTAATCTCAAAACGGTATACCAGTATCAACTAGTATCGAAATATTTCATCCTCCTGGCAAAACCGAAACAGCCTCCAGTATGAATTGACTTCTAAAATGCTATTTTAGCACCCCAAACAACAAAAAATACCCTAGTGCTAAACATAAAACAAAAAATTGCAACTCAATAACTATAATGAAATCTTACTAGCAAGTTGTTGCTTTGTGTTTTTTATTTACTCTCTCTCTCTCTCTCTCTCTCTCTCTCTCTCTCTCTCTCTCTCTCTCTCTCTCTCTCTCTCTCTCTCTCTCTCTCTCTCTCTCGTCTTTGCAGCGGCCCTATGGTGGTAATTTTAGGTGAGAGTTTTTGGTTCTTTCGGAGGTGGAGTTGGTGTGGTGGCTTCGACAATTGCAATAGTAGTATTGATGGTTGTAAAGGTGGTATTGAAGTCAGGTGGGGTTGAGTTTGGGTTTGGGTTTGGGTTTGTTCATCGAAGAATAGTGTATTTGGAGACAGAGATAGAGACAAATTCTGAAGGAAAGAAAAAGAGAATGAAATGAATAATATTAGTTGTAATGTAAAATATAAGCAATAAGATGTAAATTGAGTTAAGAAATAGTGTGTTTTAAAGCAGATAAAGAAATTTTTTTTATAGATAAATTAAATTTTTTTTAGAACTCTAGATATGAATGCTTTTACTTGTACACATTTTAGCCCATTACAAATATATATATATATTTTTTTGTATTTTTACTCCTTACACCTAAATTTTGAAAAATGTGATGTACCTAGCTTTATTCATTATTTAAAAAATAAAAAAATGGAAAGCAAAGCAAAATGGGAATATGGGATGACCACAAATATCCACATTGATATGAACGAATGAATGTTAGGCTGCCACACGGAGCATATCTTTTCTCTCTTCTTTGACTGACTGATTGAGAGAGAGAAGCGGAAAGAGTATGGTTGAAAAATATGAGTAGTATAAACAGTAAGTGACAATGTTGTATGTGTTTTTTTACTTTTTTACCTTATTTTTATTGTTATGTTAAGTCTCGTCAATCTTCCTGCAAAAAACAAAAGAAATGACGTTAGACTACGTTAGTACGTGCTTCTTCTGTAATATCCTTTATAACCCTTCCTATTCTTTTCTTTCTTTTCTCCTGTTTCTGCTAAAATCTATTCTCTATTCTATTCTTTCCTATGGATCAGAGAGAATTAAATACAGTAGACCTAGTTGCTTATCTGTCTTTCTGACAATATTACATGGCTGTATATTTTTTGATATTCTGAATTTTTAAAAAAATATTTGACCAAGGAAATTTCTGAAAAGCACTCTCATCTGTGATGTCTGATGAGACTAGAAATCGAAAATAGTTGTCTAACTCCAACAAGGACTGTTAAATTAGATCTAAACAGTTGAATTTACATAAAGTGACCTGAGTAAGATTGTTTTTGTTTTTTGTTTTTTTTGGGGAAATGATTCAAATGAAGCTAAATATTCTGGAACTTTTACCATCAAAGAATAATTTATTTTATACATATATATATCTTCTTTTTTTTTTTTTTTTTAGAAACAAGTAAGTCAATTTTATTAATGTAAATCAGATTGAAATACATCCTTCAAATCATTAGATAGTTCTTCTACCAAATTACTAATACATCAGTATCTACGGATAAAACCGCTCTTCTAACAAGGGCGTATGCCAACTTATTACTATCTCGTCGGACATGTTGAAACTAGCTGTACTGTAAAGTAACACCTTGATTGCGAGTATCTTCAATTACATTCCCATACAATGTTTTGCACCTGTCCTGAGCTTTTAAAGCCTGAACCACCTACAAACAATCACCCTCTACCACCACCTTGAAGATGCTTAATTCTTTTGCAAAAACTACTACTCTGTGTGCAGCCAATGCTTCAGCCGTTTCAACTGAATGAGGCCTTAATTGAATAAACTTAAAACTTAAAAGACTAAAATGAACGAAAGCAAAATTAAAGATCTAAAATAAATTTTGGTGTAACATAGAATGTGAGTTTTGCATTTTAGCTAAAAATTTCCCTAGAATGATTTCATGTAGAGAAAATTATATAGTTAGATAATTTTTGAACCACTTGAAATATTGGTAATAAATTTCTCCTAAAGTAAACTATTTAGATAATTTTTGAGCCACTTGAAATATTGGTAATAAATTTCTCCTAAAGTAAACTATTTTAATAATTAATGAGCCAAATAATAAAATGCAAATGGTATAATGTGTTACATATACAGTAAGCCCCTTAGCAAAAACATAGTAGGTAAGAACTAACTTTTAGTATATAATAATTGCGTACAAAATAAAGGCAGAAATGCATTTTTTCATCGTGTGTTTTCAACAGTCAAGTTAGTTCTCATATTTTTGAACTTGTAGTCAGTTATCTCACTTATGGAAAACGCCAATGTGGTAAATGGTGTGTATTGCCAGCATGCCAATAGTAAAAGATAAATGTGATATTGATATGTCTAAATTTTAGTGACCACGTTAGCGCTTAGATGGAAAAAAAAAGAAAGAAAAAAAAGAAGAAGAAGCTACATTAGCATATGAAAATACCTTACTACTTCTTCTTCTTCTCTTTTTTATTTTTTATTTATTTTTATTTTTATTTTTTTCTACCAATTTAATCTAGAGTTTTCTTCTATTTTCTTTCACTTTCTTGCTAACTAAAATTTAGGCACGTTAGCATCTCATTTAAACCATCACCTTAGATAGTTAATATTCTTGCATGGGCTTTTGGCCATGTTTTCATTTGAAGTAATTAAATTTACCTTTGAACCATTTACTCCATTGAGTTCAACAACCTTGTCTTGATTCCTTGCCTCTTCCCCAACTCTTAAATGGGTGATAAGTTCTTCATTGGAAAGTTCATTTTGCTTATGTCTCAAGACTTTGGTAAACTCATTCCAAGACTTGGGCAACTTGTTGATGGCTGAAACTTGTATTTGTTTGTCTCGAATGCCTTCATAGAGAACATCTTGGTGCCAGAGACACTATTTGTCGATTGGCAAATGGAGACGCTATCCAAGTGCTAATCGACACTTGGACCCAGAGATAGCCTTCAATTTTCCTTGCACGAGGTGTAATTCAAAATTTTGCCAATTACCCAATTTTCAAAGTCAATTTGCACAATTATCTAGGTATTGTTAATGTTTGCCAGCCTAATTTATCAAATGCGTGCACCCTCATGATTATTTTTAATCTAATCCAATAGACTTATGACACGTTATTAATATAAATTAATTACTCATGAAAGTGATCATAATCATACATGGTTATAATCAATTGTGCTGATGCATCTCAATCATCGAAACTCATTTTTGTCATATCTTTCAATTTGATGGTTTGAATGGATATTGTGACATATCATTTTGATTGTTAAGATTTAAAGATTTGTTTTATATGAAGCAATTGAAAATCTAACAATCAAAAATACAATTTTACCCTCGAGATGTGAAATTATTATTTCGTTATTGGATGAGGTTAAATGCAAGTTGTAAAATGGGGTGTATACAAGAAAAGATGGATTAAATACATAATTTGATCTTATAAAAAAAAAAAATACATAATTTGATGAATTAATAACTGTAAGGTTGAATTTTATCAACCATCTTGTTGGCTTTATTCCGTGCTAAATTTGCTTGTATTTTAGTAATTAGTAATTCTGTATTTAGGTGGGAATCATGTAAGGATAGTGAGTGAGAGAGTGTAAAGAAATGCTCAAGATTGTACAAGGATGCAAAGACTCGCGGTTGGAACTCGCGACTAGCAAGCCGCCAAAGTTGGCACACGTGTGAAACATGTAGGGGAGCTGAAGAGTCATGCTAGTTGTTGCACTACAGGACAAAAGTCCCAGGCTGGCCAGACCGTTAGCTCGCGGCTTGAACTCGCGACTTAATCCAGTCGCAAGGTCAAGTCGCCAGACCACCCTGTTTGGGAAAAATTGACTCTTCACATTCCTTTCTCACCCTACTATATATAGACCCTTATACCCATGAAATGTAGAGAGCTTCCAGAGAGAATATTGAGAGAGAAACCCTAGAGAAAAACAAGATTGACTCATCCCCAATCTTCACATAGAGACTCTTCAAATTCCTCTGCTCTCTTCCTCTCAATTGTTAAATCCTTGAGAGGTACATTACCAAAACCTTTTCTCACCATACTCATATCTGTGAGAAAACTGTTTGGTACTTTGGGAAGCAGTTAAAAAGGGACTAATTTCATATTGGTAGATGCTATGGTCAAGTAGCGGAATTCGGTAAGTTAAAGAAGAAATAGGTTCGGCGTAACCTCGTTGGAGTAGGAGTTTGGAGGGCTTAGGTACATTGGGTAGATTAGATTTGGAGGGTTTTCTGTTGTTCATGTATCCCAACTACATTCTTTAGTGGATTATTTACCGCTTGGAGGGTGGCGAAGAGGTTTTACGCCGAGTGCTTCAGTTTCCTCTTCGATAACACATCGTGTGTTGTCCTTGTGTTTGCATCTCTCTTCCCTTAATCTTTACCATTTAATTTTTGTTGTGGATGTGATTTTATTTGGTTTAGATTTTTTATCAATTCTGTATTAAGCTTATGTTTATATTCCGCACATTAATTATTTGACATTAAGCTTGAATTGGTAATTTGTAAATTGGGGGTTTAATCGTTCAAGGTGTTTTATACACTTATTGAACTTTCAATAACCAAGATTAATTTCATATAGAGAATTAAAAAAAAAAAAGTTTAAGCATAAAAATTATATATATATGAAGTTTTATTATTTAAAAATAATAATTTATCTTGGGTACGACAACGTATGGTGAAAAAAAACTTAAATGAAATATAATTTCCAGTATTGATTTTAGTTGAGGGAGAGAGAGAGAGATATTTGGTGTGTGGCCATGTGGGAGATTGGTGGCCATGTGAAATATTGTGAGTGTATTGAAAATTCATTCAATAAATTGAATGAATTTTCAATAACCAAGATTAATTTCATATAGAGAATAAAAAAAATAGTTTAAGCATAAAATTATATATATATATATATATATATATATATATATATATATATATATATATATATGAAGTTTTATTATTTAAAAATAATAATTTATCTTGGGTACGATGATGTATGGTGAAAAAAAACTTAAATGAAATATAATTTCCAATATTGATTTTAGTTGAGAGAGAGAGAGAGAGGGAGAGAAGTGTTTGGTGTGTGGCCATGTAGGAGATTGGTGGCCATGTGAAAGATTGAATGGCTAATTTTAACAATTTACCACCTAGGAGACTAGTTGGAAAAAAAAAAAAAATTGCTTGATCTAGCCGCCAGGGGAAATAAATTGAATGAATTTTCAATACAATCACAATTTTTTTAATAATTAAAACAATTTTGAGTTTCGATTGAGTTAAATTTCCATTGACACAATTTTAGATTCATTCTTGGGAGAGGGGAAGAGAGCCCACAACCTAACTAATATTTCTCGGAGAAACTAATTTTTTACTCACATTTTTGGATCGCCATAGTTTTTTTCTCCTCTATTTTCACTCTCTTTACCCTAATGCATTTTACTTGGAGTAGCCTTATTCTAATCCCAAGCACCAATATCTACTACTTAGAAACTTGGAAGTAGGCCGGTGCATATATTAGTTTAGAATGTTGACTATTTGTTCAACGTAGCATCCAGAACTCCTCGCAAAACACTTGCACAAAAATATGTACGGAACTTCATGCATGTGCAATATCAAAATAATACTATAATTTACACAAGGGAACGATTATTGTTTCATTATATAGTCAAATAATAAACTTTTCCTCCGAACATATCACAAATGGTTTCTCACGGTTGCAATATTGCATCTCTAGCACCATTCCCATTATTAATTATTATTACTGGAATTAAAAGATGCCATATTGACTTGAACTCCAAAGTGTACGTATGTTTTTCTGTTTTTCTTTATCTTTTAAAGATATTTTTGAAATAATTTATAAGATTTAAATTAGCATCACGTGTTTATTTGAAAATTTCTAGTTTACTATTAATTTTCCACAAAAAAAAAAGTTCACTATTAATTGGTGACGAAATTCACTTTTATTGAGTTATACTTTTCAAACCTACACCCAAAAAAGAAAAAAAAAATGTCAAACTTTCATATAGCTCTTATAATAAGCTTAGCAAAAGCATTAGATATTATATCTTAGGCATGGAAAGGTGGTTCATGTATGATGCTTTGGATTCTGAGAATGCACCATTTTCCTTTTGGCTCTAAGAGAAACAATTATTTCCATAATCACTGGGCAATCACCTTTAGAATGCACATCCTAACCCACGTGACTTTTTTGATCATAACATAACCTGCTACACTAAAAAAGGACATCTATCTATAATAAACTTTGACATTCGTTACCAAAGCCATGTTTGTCCAAAAAAAAAATGGTCATACATGCACGAGTGCTCCCATATTTCCCTGTCTTTACATTCACTCGAGGTGACCTAAAACAATTTTTTTTTTTAGCAAAAGAACAAAAGTAAAAGATATCACCTAAAACAATTTTAATAATACAAACATTGATAGAGACTTCACTCCAGGTAATAATACATAATTCCAAGCCACTTTTTGCCCATATCTTTTCCGAGTTATTATTGACCCAAAAATCAGGGTTTTGCAAGAGAGTGGCTTAAGATTACCTAGATTTGCCCAAATAGGAAAAGACAAACATTTTGTCCTCTTGTCTTGCAAAATGCAAGAGTGTATCAATTCAACAGATGCACGGGCATTGTAAATTTATAATAATGCTAAGATATTAATTTATTTTAGTGGAGGAAGGATATTAATCAAATGACAATAAATTTTACTTATTAAGTTAATTGGAACTTCAACTCTAAAACAAATTAGTACTACAAGTAATCAAGCTGTTTTGCAAGAGCCTAGCAATTTAATTAACACATGCACGGATATTGCAATAAAGCATAATTTAGTACTTCGATAAGGGTCTCGTAGCTTAACTAATATTTTATGATATTATCAACGAAAATGTTTAGGGTTTAAATTCTCTATTTCTCATTGTGACTATTGAATAATTATATACAAAAATAACTTGGACATAATTTGTTTGAGTAATAATGATGTCCAAGGAGAAGAAGAAACACATGGCATAGGGTGTAACATAAAGAATTAGAGGAAAAGGAATGAGAACGTACATAGGATAGATTAAGAAAAATTGTATGTAAGTTGAAAAACTTAAATCTCTCATGATATAAGGAATGTGCAATGATTGAAAAAGGGCTTCCACCATCTTGACTTTTGATCCTCCAGGCAAGGGAATTAGGTAGAAAGCTTGAAAATAATAATGTTGCTTTTTTCTAGGATTGATTAGTCTTGTCTTTTTTAGGTCATGCGCCCTTGGGCAAGCTGCTAGAAAGACCGTTATCAAGTTTGACATAATTGTGTGGCGGAGGCTAGGAGTCAAGTTTGGTTTTATTCTTGCACTGCATGTGTCCATAATTCCATGTCTCCTCGTGCAATTTGATTAGGGTTTTTTTCTTTTCTTTCTTTTCTCTTGACAATTTTGAGGACAGATTCTTCTTATTGGGATATTGAATAGTGTCACTAGCCATAAGATGATAAGATAAGAATATTGTCATGTTTTTTTTTTTTTGTCTATTTGGGTATTAGCTAGTAGGTTTTGGTAGTTTATTTGTATAATATTTATTAAAAGATATAATTTTTTTTTTGTAATTTTATATTAAATGTGTGAAAAAAAATAATTTTGTTACTATTATTATTTTTTAAATTGAGATAAAAAAAAAAAAAAAAAAAAACTAAAAGCTGGAGGTTTTTGTGCTAAACATACAATTATGTGCAATTGTGTGTTTTGACTAGTTTATTTGTTTAAAGATGAGACAAAATTGTCCTTTAAGTAGTAATTTTTTTTCCAACATGTTCAATATGTTTTTTCAAAATGATTTTGTTAATCCTCTCATTTCATTTTGCCCTTTGGCATTACGCGAAGGGCAAGCAATACATGTGCTCGACGTCATGGGTGGAAGTTTTCTGCAATGGCGGCGGAAATACATTGACAATGGTGGAAATTTCATTGAAAAAAGAAACAAAGTATATTGCATTGGTTAAGTAGAAGGTAAATATTATTGAAATCATATATAGTACTACAAATTCTTACAGAATGAGGATTAAGACCCTCTAAGTTTTTAGGGTAACTCCACAATGGAGTTTCTAAAATAATCCTACCCATCTATTTTGATCATGTGATAGAATCCAATCCATTTGTTTAAAAATAAATGGATATGATTTTAAAAACAATATGGTCAAGTTGCTCTAGAAACTCTAAAGATCTTAATCTATGGCATGACTCATGAATATTATTAGCAAATTTTCACTTGCGTCTATGTGTATATGTTGGGGTTCAAGTAATAGTCTAATGGTAATGAAATTTTTTCTGAGTTCCAGTTCAAGTCTTGCCTACATAAAAAACAAACTAATTGGAGTTTCGGTCTTATGGTAAAAAATAATTATCATGAAGCAAACAATCATAAGTTCAAGTCCTATCATATACATTAAAATAGAGAGAGAGAGAGAGAGAGAGAGAGAGAGAGAGAGAGAGAGAGAGAGAGAGAGAGAGAGAGAGAGAGAGAGAGAGAGAGAGAGAGAGAGAGAGAGAGAGAGAGAGAGAAGAAGAAGAATAAGAAGAAGAAGAAGAAGAAGAAGAAAAGAAGAAGAAGAGAAGAAAAAGAAAAAGAAAAAGAAAAAACTCCAATTTTGACTATTATACTTGTTCAAGTTATGGAAGGTTACGGTTTACTAATTGGTTTGGGTTTATTAGATGAGTTAAATACATGGACTAAGATCCTCTATAATTATTAGAGTAACTCTACTATATTCTATTCATTCATTTTGGAATAGATTAAATTTTATCACATCATTAGTAATTAAAAAATGTTGACTATTTTCATTTTAGTATTTATTTAAATTATTAATGATACGACTCGGTCTAGTCCACTCATTTCAAAATGAATGAACATGATTTTAAGAACTCCATAATAGAGTTACCTTAAGAATTCTAGATGATTATAATTGTATATGTATATGGATTGAACTCAAGTTATATATACTTGTTATAATTTTTGGTAATGTTATACAATTTAATAATTTTCTATTGGACATGTATTTTGACAAATGCATTAATTGTAAGATTACATTTTCTTTTTATACACTTCATACTTGCAAAATTTCAAAATTATCATAAATTAATAACTATCTCATTTAAAAAAAAATTAATTTCATTTTTTCGCATTTTAAAATTATATTTAAATAGGAGTTTATGAATTGAATAATAAATAATATCCAATTAATATAAAATTGGCATGAGTGTTAAGAAGAATAAAAACATGTAATGAGTGGTAAAATTTTTAAAATATTATTCTAGTTAGAAGTTATTGAGTGGTGTAATATTAATAAACTTATATATAAAATATGATTTATGTATCAAATAGCATGTAACATCATTTCGACTTAAAATTTGATATTCTTGTTAACAATGAAGAGAATATATATTTTAGTCATGATGTTTTCAGAATGATCTTAATAAACTTCAATTTACTAATTATAATTATATTGAAAACAAAACGTCGGTATGTCTTGTAATCGGAATATGGTAAAACAAAACACCTTAGATTCAATGTCCGCTTATGACTTTATCATCATATAGTTAAGGCACAACTTAAGATGTATATCCATCCCCCCATTATTTCAAACGTCCATACGGAAAAGGGGAGAGGAGTTGTTGGCTTATGTGATTATAATCTTCGTTAGCTAGGAGGTAGGGCTGAAAGCAAGCATCCTATGAAGAAAACTCAATAGCCCACCTGTATGTCTAGCACCACGTATGGATCTAATGAGTTTTGAATCCACAACCTCATCTTATTATTAAGAGAAGTTAGGTGCACACATGAGTAACAAAATAATGGTTAAATTATTAAATTTAACATTTTTTTGACAGTTTAAGTTTTTGAAACAAGTGGTAGTTTTATCCAATTCAAGCTTCAACCTGTTACCCATTTGTGTGGGTTTTAGTTAATTGAATTGATAAATTCTCTTGTGATTGAATAAGAGATCTTGGGTTTGACCCCACTTACGCTTAAAATCAATTGGTGTCTTGAACTTGATGATAATAAGCAATTATCATGAAATAGGGTTGAAATTCTATTGTATTTATCAAAAAAAATAAAAAATAAATCTTCAACCTGTATGTGAAATTATTATAGATCCTGGACTCAACTCAATTCATTTAATCAAGAGAAGCTCGTTCATGAATTTTTGAACCAAGCTTATGCAATTAAACATGAATTTCTAAACGTTTGAGGTTGAGTGAAGATTTTCTCGAGCTCGAGCTTCAGCATACATTTGTTCAGGTCAGATTCAAATGGGCTAGCTATCTTAGTGTATGAATGAGGTTTGGTTTTGATGGGATTGCGCACAATTGGAGAATATGAAAGCCTAAGGCTTATACTCCTAATGGTTAAGGTCAAAATTATTTCGATATTTAGTATCAACGCTAATGTGGTAGGTATACCTAGATGATATATATGTGCTAGTGGGAACATGGAAGAATCTATGAAATGGTTTTGAATTTATAACTTTGATTTCACTTACTAAAAGCTTTTGGGTAATTTATTAGTGATGAATAATGTGGTCCTAGACTCCTAGACTCCTAGTGCGCTACACAATAAGTCTACATTCACCCATTGTACGTATTTTGACATAAAAGATAAAACGTGGAAATTAAGGGAAATGAATTCCCATACTATATATTTTTTTATCACTAATTGTACTAGTAAAGCCGCAATCTTAGTTCAACTGCCTAGTATTCTTAAAAGTTAAAACTTTATGATCCATATGGAATTTGGTGGAAAACTTTTTCCTTGGTTCAGCATTCCACCTACGGAGATTTCCTTTCTAAAGAATATTATTTGCATTCTCTCTGACTAATAAATAAAACAAAGGTAAAGGTGGTCCAGACAAAAAGCTTTTTGAATTTTGTGTGATTCTTTGGACTTTGCCATTTTTCTGGTCTTCTACTCTTCAATTATGAAAACTTTATGTTTATGGAAGAACAATAAAGCATATTACCCACCACGGAAATAGAAGCTTTGCCCATACATAAATGGGTCTGAGTCAAAGATAGCAGCTAAAGTATATATTTTAATTTTTAACATTGAAAATCATTTCTATTTTTTTTTTCATAGCTTAAATGACTGAATTATGATTAAATATTAATCTAATTAGCATAATCACTACATTCCAAACAGGATAGGTATGTGGGAACGGACATATGGGAAGACTTTTCTATTGTCCCTTCATCTATTTGCATGGAAAGTAGAGTTATAGAATTATTATTATTATTATGTTTACCAAAAAAAAAAAGAATTATTATTATTATTAAGACTCTTTTTCTCTTAGGCAATTAAACTTTTAATTGGTGTGTTATAGGGTCTAATCTAGGGAATATATGATGATTAAAGAGGTGGGCTCCACCTTTTTTGACTAATTCCTCTATTAATTAAATTTATTTTATTTTTTGTTCTAATTCCATCCTTGAAGATTGGAATTTAGGTGGATTGAATAATTTCAAGGGAAGATTCAAGATTGCACATTTTTGTTTTGTTGTGCTTGGATTGAATAATAATGACAGTTTTTCTTTCTCAAGTGATCTCATGCACGTAACCAGTCATTAAAGGCATGCATCATCAGCACAACTGGCAAGGATATTGTCTAAAAAGGATGAGATGATTAATAAGCTAAAAGTAGCTAACACGTTGGTCATTGTTGCCCCTTTTTCTTTGGTTATTGTCAAGTTGGAGATGAAATCGCCTCAAGCTGCATACATTACAAACGCAGTGTTTATCAAGTTACTTCTAGAACAAATAGCATAAAATTCAAAGGGTTAGGTATATTTATGTACCAATAGTTGGGTTTTTGAAGACTTTACATATATTAATATTCCGATCCAGTTGAACATTTCCTACTTATCAATCTTCATTAAATTCGTATGCGTGTTGTCAAATTTATTAGTAATACCATATTACGTTTTTTTTAGAGTTTTTATTATTAGATCAAGAAATCAATTGGTTTTTAGTGCAAACCATCATAAATTTTACCAATTGAGTTAACTGAAACTCAAACCATATTACATTTTATATGTATATATAATTCAATAATTGGAAGAGTGATTTAAATCCTAAACGTTTTCGTTAAATTTACCAAAAAATATCAATTGAATTTCAAAACTCTTAACCAGTAAGTCAGTAATACCATATTGCATCTAATATTTTATATGTGTGTGTGCGCGTGCGTGTGTGTATTAGCAAAATATATGACAAACGAGCATGGTTGTCAAAATCAGAATTTGGATAGTAGGATCGTATGATCTTGTGATCTTGTGATCCCACTTGATCAAAATGATTAGAATCGTACCAGAATTGCATTTTTTGTAAGATCGTAATTAGGATGGTATAGGATCCTACCAACCCCACTAAAAATTAAATTTTGTTTTATTTTATCATCATTTTGAGTGCTTTATTTAAATTTTGATCATTGTAGACATGAATATATATTGTGAACACAAGAGATTTGAACTTTGTTCATCTTAAAGCTTCAATTTCATGTATCAATTGGTGAAATAATCATGTATTAGTCGGTTATATTTGCAAAATCTAATTATTCTAGAGTTGCTTGTATTAGATATTAGTTTTGTTGTTTATATACTAGAGAAAAAAAAGGGAATTTAACTAATTTATTTAGTTAGGCTTAGTTTTCTGATTTTTTGCTTGGGTTATGATATTATGCGGCGCTTTTGTGTTTGGGTTTTTTTTTTTTTTTTTTTTTTTTTTTTTTTTTTTTTGTGTGATAATACTAATTTGTAGTTAGCTAGTTTCCATTTGCTAACTTGTTTTGAATTTTGAACTTGGAACTTTGAAGTTTGAAAATATTTTCCATGTGTTAGTTGTTTTGGTAATTGATTGTTAATTAAACATTTGCTGAACTTTTCGGATACATTGTGTTAACATTTAAGTATCTTTGTTTCGTTAGTATAGACGTAGCGATATATGATATACAAATTACATCATATTGATGCAAATATTTTTTTTTGTTCTTGTTTTATTTTTATGAATGAAATCATAATTTATGTGATCATTCAACATAAAAAATTACTACCAATATGTTTTTTTGCTTTAAATAAAAAAATAAGTAGTATCTTATAATCCACGATTTCACCTATCTCTCACGATTCTATGTAGAAACTCAATTTTAACAACCTTGTATACGAGCCTAACCCGTACGTATACTGAATTTCGTATCTTGTCCTTTTATTTCAATTTCCTGGCATGAATGAATGCATAGCTACTCGAGTCTTTACAAAGAGAATGCATTTTCATTCTCTCCTCTTTTTTTTTTTTTTTTGCTCTTCTTCCTGATTACACCCTTTTGTCCTTTTTCTTCACTTCTTGCCATTGCATCTACCTCCTATATAGTCTTATTCAAGCTAATGATGTAGGTATTTTGTCGGTAGTGATGTCAATACTCTATTTTCACGAAAACTTATGAGTTTCCCTTGGTCCCAATCTGTGGGGGACAATATTAATGAGAGTTGATATACCTGAGATACACAAAAATGAAATGTCCCAATGAATGAAAAATCAATTTAACTTCTTTTTTATTTTATTTTGACGGTATTCTTCGAAATGCAATGAAAAATTATTTGAAGTTGCTTCTAGACTACCATTGCAATGAGGTAGCATGGCTCAGAGCGATAATTTCTAAAATCAATCTAAAATTTTGAGATCACTTTACAATATTAACACATTCGATTAGTTCTTTTAAAAAATGTCTTTTAATTAGTTTCTTTGGTCATTGTTTTGTCATTATCATCGATGAGGATGACTTTGGCGTTGGAATTTCAAAATATTGATATTTATACGTCTCTTTCTTGAGTATTTTGTGAGCGAGCTGAATTCATCACAAGATCTCAAAAGATTCAAAACTTATAGATGTGAAACAAACCTTAAAACCAATGTCTTAAAAGAACGTGAATCACTAAAGAAATGTGTTGAAGCTGGTTTGATCTCGCTACGCATCCGTTTGGGATGAGCTGAAAAATTCAGCTTATTTACACTTTTAATTTATTTTTGCTACTATTTATGAGTTTCACTGTATTTTTTAATACGCATAAGTCCCACTATACTATTTAGCTTATTTTTTAACCTATTTTCTACACTTTCAGTAAAAAAAATTTCAACTTCAACTAAATAAGCTGTTTCCAAACGGACACTACAAATTTCATAATACCACTTATGAACTTTAATTTATTTTGTTTAATTTTCTATAAACTAATACTGCTTTTGCGCCACAGTTTAGGGTCCAGACGATCAGTATGCATGTACGTAGTAAACAAGCAACCTACAAGTTAAGCAAGTTAGCGTCTAGAAGTTTAGATACACCACACTATTGCACACACTTGGCCACAATTGATACACGTGAAGTGATGATTTGATTAATTTTTGCCATTACCAATTATGGGTCCGTGTGTAAATTATGTGATCCAATTATGCATTGACAAATATGCAAGTTATGTTTACATGGAATGGCTCAGTCAAAATTGATGTCTATAGAACAAAGAAAAACATCCTTATATTTTCTTTGTCAAGAAAATAGGTAAAAGTTCTTCTCCACTGGCTGGCTCTTGCTTTTGAGGACTAACCAAAATAGGAAGTGGACAGATCATTCCGTATAGTGAGAATTGAACTAGAAAGGAACAAATCTTTGCTTTGCTTAGCTTATTCCCCACATGGCTAAGGAAAACTATGGCCAAGCCGTAATCTGTTGAATCAGATTCGTCCTATAAAAGTCAATTACTCAATTTATAGTTGTTTGCCCAATTTTAATTGTGTACGCAAGAATTATTGTACAAATCAAAGTGCAGATTGTATATGAATTTGTTGTCGGTATTTAAACTTTCTTTAGATAAGGCAATTTGTCGAATCAGACCATGGGAAATACTTTTTTTTTTTCTTTTAAGGAATACCATGGGACTTGAATAGCACTAATTATATTATTATAAGTTTCGGGATTTAGAATCTCAACTACGTATAAAAATACTTATATAAAAAAAAAAAAAAATGTTCCTCAAAAAAAAAGATAATTGATGGAATTTTAGAATTCAGATTCACAATGATAATCATATGGATCTAACTTGATCTAGGTGTATTGGAGTTATGTTTGCAGTACCCGGCATCCTCACAAAAAATAAAAGCGAATGTCCGTAGAAAGTAAAGAGGAAAACTGGACTAAAATGCAAATGGGCCATTTTTATTGGGTCACATTGACACACAATTGGGTTTGAACTCAGTTTCATGATGATGGACAACTTCAATACTAATTTTAGCCCAAATTACATAAAACAGTTGCTACTAATCACAGCCCATAAGTACTGTTTAAGCCTCTAAGGAATAAGGATTACATGTTTAAAGGAATGTAAAAGACAATTTAACCCCCTCTGGTCATGAGATAGACCTTTTTTTTTCTCCGGAATCAGGTGGCTTTGCATCAATTTCTTTGAGAAGGATCAGAATTGAAGATTACCTTTGAGAAAAATATAAAATCAAAATAAAAAGATGCTCAACCAATCTCCCCTATGTGTGGATTGGGGGAGATGAAGGAAGAAGAAATGAGTATATTCTCACCACCTTTCCCACTCCTCCCTTTGTTCCAGAGAGGCAAAGATTGGGTCTAGTACTCTAATGCACTAGACCCATTGCAATGACGACACATGTTACCATTGCAACGGAGCTAGTGCATTGGAGGGTATTGGACCCAGCCAAGTCCGTCTCAAACATACACTTAACGGTTGCAAAAGGAGGAAAGGCACTGCTCCTGCCCTCAACCAGCATAAAGGCTAAGAAGTGGTGTTTGGGTTTCCCCCGAGTGCCGATATCAGTTATAGTGATGTCCTTCCCCTACTCATCTTTAAAGATTGGCTTTATCATTGCATTGCATAGAAAAAGCAGGGCTACATTCACTATTATTGTCTCTCCATCTACTGTTATGAAAACCCACTCCTGCCTTTGCATCAGATAGGTAAAATTGGTGAAAAAAGAAATGCCTTTAGTTCCTAACCTAAAAATAAGTAAATTCACATCCATAATGAAAGCTCTTCAGAACGAGAAATTTCAAAGTCCACAAATCTAATAGGCCAAGACAATGCTAGAGCTAGCTGAAACATGACATTACAGAAGGAAAAGAACAGCTAAGAAAGATCACCAAATGTCATTGTTAATTTTATTCCATGTGTTGAGACAGAGTTGGAAACTGAAAAAAGAACATGAACAAATTTGAGTCTCACATTTGTCTCAGGACAAGAACTTTCAAATAACTTCCCTTCAATAGCTGTGAAAAACATTAAAGCATCCACATCTGAGCAATTTCTAGATGCCTGTCACAGACAACAGAACCAGTGTTATAGGCATGGGAAACCAAAAAGGGTAGAAAACTACTGAATTTAAAGAGAAAAAAGAAAAGAACATGACAAATAATTCAACCGGGTGAACAATTCAAAGTTACTAATTATAAAAAAATTTTACACAAAAAAAAAAAAAAAAAAAACCCACTATTCAAAAGTATCAAATGCAAGGAATTGAATCAGTTAGGCAACACCATCTTAATTTCCTTTTTCCTTGCAGAAAATACCCAATTGGGTTGGGGGAACGTCTTTTAAAAGATTACATGGTATGATATGGTGGGTGGGCACCTTAATTGACAACTACCTGCAGAAAAGCTGTAGTACAAGATGACAGGCTTGAGAGAGAGAGAGAGAGTGCAGTCTTTTCTTAATGGCTTCCACGAACTACCCAAATAAAACAATCCTTTACTGAGTGTAATGATTCATTAGTGTGGACTTTGGATCATTCAGTTAAATGTACACATAACACATGTTTGTGTGCCTCCATGCTCTTGGAAATGATGAGTCATGACTGAAGTATGTGCTATTATTTTTTTTTGATAAGTAATAAGATATATTGATAAAAAGGAACACCCAAGTGCACCGGAAGTGAACAAGGGAAAGGAAATCAAATACAAAAATTGCAAGAGTCTAGGAAAACAATAAAAGAAGGGAAAGATTTATTTTGCAAAGCAAACAACCAATCCCTTAAAGTTCTAAAAAAGAGAAGCTTGAGGTCCGGAATAGATCTCTCAGAATCTTCAAAACATCTACTATTCCTCTCCCTCCAAAGGCACCACAATAAGCAATGAGGAATGATAGACCAAATAAAACCATTTCGATGACGACCAAAGCTGCCTTGCCAACATCGCAGCAGCCCCAAAACAGAGTGTGGCATAACCCAAGAAACTCCAAAAAGACCCAAAACCATAGACCATAGATCCGAAGCAAAAGGACAATGAAGGAATAGATGGTCAATCGATTCACCATTTCTCTTACACAGAAAACATTGGGCATCAATCAAACTTCAGATATTCAATCTCAAATTTTCAATTGCTTTCTGCTGTTTAACAGAAAAAATAACAGTTCTTGTAGAAAAGCTCAGAGATGTGGCACGAATAAATTGTAACAGCTTAGCACAACAAGATTCTAATACACTAAACATCCTCAGTGGCCTAACACGTGATATTATACGTCAAAAAAGCATTAAAACTAAGAGCCACTTTGGTTCTCACTTCAAACTTGTTTATCCATTCATTGAGTATTTTACCAGACAATTTTCAGAAATAATTGATCCTCAAAACATTGAAATTTCTGAAGGTTTATTGTCAAATTCTTTAAATGACTTTCTGGAATTGTCTTGTGAAGATTTCGAACTATTTGTCTCTAAGCTCAAAAATATCTTATAGAGTTCATCAGGAATATTTCTAAAGTCCTTTTCTAAGAAATTCATCCACAAAATTTTATAAATTTTTAATCATTTTCTAAGAATGGGTTTCTGAAACAGTCTTCTTAAAATGGAACCATGCACAACCTAAGATTCCCTGATATATTCCACTTGTCCTTTCTTGGTGAGATCTTTTATCCAGTAAAAGGGGCTATATATTGTTTAATTCAGGTTTTTACCTATAAAAAAAAGGGGCTATAAACATGATTTGAATAACCTCTATAGAATCTAGTATCTTGCCAGTTGCAATCTTGAATACAATTTTTTTGATTAGTCTCGAATTCAAATGTATCAATTTTCTCCACTCCTATCAAATTGTCATTATGGTATTTTAGTTTACCGGGTTTTCTTCCAAACAGCAATAAACAACACTTTGGGGGAAGCCTTTCACCACCACACCCTCCATATAAACTAACAGCAGCTACTTAGTATTAGTATGGCAAAACAAATGCCTTTCTTTCTCCAATGTTACACCAGCACGGCATTACTTAGATTTTCGTAATGATAGATAAAGGAAGAAAGCCCCGTGTCATTTGCAAGAGAGAACAGGAGCTTCTCATTGAAGAGTTTGACATTCTTGTTACACAACACTCCATCATTGCCACTATGAATAATAATAGAAATCAAGATAACATATACAAAAGTCACTTCCATTGTATTTCACAAAGCCCAGGCCATATAAGCCATAACATCTATCAACTCGCATCATTTAGAAATGGCCACTCTATGACCTTAAGAGTGTATTTGGAGAAGGTATTAAATAATACACAGAATTTTGAAAATAAAGGAATTCTTAATCCTGCATTCCAAAACTCCACCATCAGGCTTGGGGTTGCCCCCCCCACCCCCTCTCTTATATTAGTAAGTTATACACGGACTTAAATGAGTCTTGAACCTATGGCCTCACCTTCCACTTTGGCTCCAGGGGCATGCTAGGTACTCTACATCTATTGTTTTACCTTCAAGGTAATCTGACATAAAAAAAAAATCTATGTGTGTATTCCAACCACCCTTCCCCTATCCTCTCTCCCATCTCCCTCCATTCCAAACATATACCCAAATATCAAACCCTTCCAACCACGTAAAATCATATCCACCTCATTCCTCTCTCTCTCCATCTTTGAAAGAAACTTAACACTCTAATTCCTATTTTGATCTTTGTGAAAACAAAGAGTAGGGCAAACAGAGCAATAAAGAAAGGAGATTGACTATTGAGAAGGGCAATTCATGGGTAATGTAGAGAACTAGATTGATCCATAAGTGAGCATGGGGAAATTCATGGATGCCTTTCACCAGGGCACAAAGAGCAGATGAATGTCTACAACCAGGGGATGATTGAACATCATGATTGCCCCAGCTTGACAATCTGCAATAACATGGCCTTAGTCTTCAACTGGCAACAAGTAAATATGGAGAAAATGGTTACAACACTTCTTTCAGGAGTAAGGCTTCTCAATACCCGCTCCTATCCCACTATCATGTGATAACAAAGCTGCTTTACACATCACTTCCAATCCTGTGTTCCATGAAGGGATCAAGCATATTGAAGTAAATTGTCACTTTGTACAAGACAAGTTTCTAAGTGGAGAAATCACTACACCATTTGTGAATTTTGAACATTAACTTGCCGATATTTTTACAAAGTCATTGTTTAGGAGTCAGTTAGAGTCTATTTGTACCAAGCAGGGTTTAGATGATATGTATGCTGCACCTTGAGGGTGAGTGTTATAAAGATATTGCACTGACTCATTGATAGATAGCTATTATGCTATGACTTTTTGATAGATAGCTATTACACTATGACTTGTACCACTGTATTGTACTTTTCTAGAAGAGCCTAGAATATCATAATGATGAGGTGTCACTGATGAGGTATCCCCCACCTCATTATCAAGAATATTCTCTATTTCTTGTAAGGAACTCTCCTATGTATACTGATTATGGTGGCGAGGGCTGTATCAGAAATTTTCATATTCTCTCTCTTATTTCTCCATGAACTCACATTTTTTTAAGGGCAATTTAGAAATTGCAAACAATTTCACATGCTGTTCCAAGAATTTACCCTTTGATCACAGCAGACACCTCAGTACCTAATCTTTGACAGGTCTTTTCACGGTATTTTAGCTAATCTTCTTGTTAACTTCCAGCTACATTTACAATCTGTATGATGTTTCACCTAACTACTGCACTTTTTCATCTTCATTGAACATGTTTAAGCCACCTTATTTGATTTCTCCTTATATCCCAATTTTATTTGTCGCTATTGACTCAGTATCATACAATTATATGCGAACCAACACACATCAATGAGAAGCAGAACATGATGACAATGTCTAACTATAATACTCTTTTTTTTTTTGGGATAAGTAATGTCTAACTATTATACTTAACACTCAACAATGTGTATCCCACATACATGACATACATGCATACTATTTATCTTTTCTGTTTTTGGGGTTTATTGTTAATGCCTAAGAGTGTCATTGATCTATTATATGGATGGAGGAACCTGTTTGGTAATCATTACTCCTTTTGTTTGGAATCAAGCCCCTTTATGCCTGCAATGGACACTGTGGAGAGAGAGAGGAACAACTGTACTTTTGAAGACATGGAAATATCAGTTGTTCAACTAAAGCTGTCTTCTACAAGATACAGTTTGAAAGGTCCCATGTTTTGGGCTCTAGTGACAATCATTCTCTTTCTTTCTGATTGTACCTGTCACTCTTTGCGATTCTTTAGGACTACATCATGTATACATCCTGTGTACGTGAGGGAGTGCCTCTCGATCAATATTTTTTTTTTTTGTTGATAAGTAACTCTTCATCAATAAAATTTATTACTTTATATTAAAAAAATTGTAAATTTAGGGGGAATTCCCATGTACAACTACATGCAACTTGCAGCATACACAAACTCACTCAACTCAAACTTAGCATGGCAGTCCACATAAACTGCACAATTAAGTCTCTTACATCACGTGATAAAATAGCAGGTAGCCTAGGTCATAAAAAAAAAAAATTATGCTTCTGTCAATCAAATTTCCTATTTAAATGTGAATGTACTTCCAGAAAGAGGTTGAGTCAAGCTTTTAATCCATGGACAAAGGGCTAGAAAGCAGGGGCTGAACCATGAATTGAAGAAGAATCAAAAGCTAATTTTTTCTTAAGACCATTGAATAGGTTCAAGAAAAAAAAAAAAAAAAAAAAAAAAAAAAAATCCTTACGCATCTAAAACAAACTTATCATATGCAATTATGCACTCAGGCAGCTAAATGACCCTCTCTCAGCTGGAGCTGGAAACAATCCATGGCGAGGAAACTCACAGTGATTATAGCCAATGAGCTCTAGCACAACTAGCACCTCCTCCTCTTATAAGTGTTAGGTGGAGGGTGAAGTCTTGGGTTAAGACCCATCAGGTGTGTAAATTACCAATCAAAAAAAATTATATCCATACCTCTCCCCTGAGTTACCCCTCAACTTCCAACAGCTATAACTCAAAACCACTCTCTCTTTTTCCCCCCCTATATTACTTGCTTCAATCAAGACCTGCATTGCCAATGATTGTAAACCATCCCTAAATCTAATATCTCTGATCAAAATCTTTGAAAATCAGCTAGTGATAGTATCAGAAGTTCAGTACTAGCGACTCTCTTATACTTCGTATTTGTAAGACTGCTCCCACCACTTGACCACCAACTATCCAACCCAGTAGGCAGTGACCTCTATTGGATCCCTATCCAAAGCAACAATCTTGATGGGAACAAATTCACAGCCCCTAACTTAGTTTTGACTTTTGACACGCAAAGCCCAAACCAAGCACAAACTCATCATAAAAAATAAAGAACCAACCACCATAATCCTCAAAATCTTCAAAATCAAAATCTCTATCAATCATTTCCCCACAAAATAATAACACAATCCAACAATAACCCATCAACTCAAACCCCCAAAACTTCATAGATCAACCAAAAAACGCATCAATCAATAAACCCCACAAACAAAAAAATCCTAAATTTCCACAACAAAATCCTAGATCATAAATAACCCAAAAAAAAAAAACACCCAGAACAAACCCATCATCAATCAAAGAAAGAAAAAACAAATAAATAACGTATTTTGGGATTCAGAATCACTGACCCAAATGGGATTTGTGGGCGTCAGTCAACTCTAAGAAGCATTGGCAGTGTTGGGAATGAGAGGAATGGGGCTCTTCTTGCCGCTCTTCGAGTTGGCCTCTTGTTGTTCACGGATCTTCTGCATCTTGATCATTCGCTCCATGACGAGCTCGTACTCGCACTTCTCATAGACGTGGCGCTCAGTCTCGCACTTCCATGGGAGGTACAACTCGGCTTGCCTGCACTTGTTGAGAGGAATCAGCAAGTGGGCACACTGGTCTCTGTAGGGAATGGGGACCTTAGCCTCCACCATCTCAGCCTGTGTTGCTATCATCTTCTTCGATGACCCCTCCACTTCCATGGCTCTGCGGGTTTGCTTTTGGAATTCGGAGCTTTTCTTCTAACTGTGTTTTGGGGGTATGAGTGTATCCGGTCCTCTGCTCCACTGGTGGCTTTGTTAGTGTTTGGTGCTGTAATTGTAATGGGTTTTTAGGAACGTGCACTTGCAAACTAGCATTTGGGCTTTTGGTACTCAGGTTCCCAAGTGTCAATTTGGGAAAGATCCAATTGAATCTACAGGTTACTTATTACCAAAATGGTAAAAATCCCAATTTACCACATTTCACTTCCTTTTTCTTTTTCTTTTTTACCAATGGGTTTTTACCGTAATTTTTTTCTCATTTATTCGGTGACAATGACAACTACTCGATAAAACGATGAGTGATTGATAATCATTTTTATATAAACCTAATACATTTTTTCATTTATTTAGAGATGATCACACTTTTAAGTGGTAGTTAGATGAGAATCCTATATAGATAAATGAGAGTTTCTTGGATCGATCAAGAACTATAAGATTCTATTTTTTGTAGAAAAAAATATAATGAAAAATCAACAATAATAATAATACATATAAAAAAACCATAAGAAAAAAAAGTAAATGTAACACAAATTATTCATAAAAAGGTACTAAACTACTAATTACTTAATACCAAATCACCAATACATAAATAAATAACAAACTTCAAATTTCAAACTTAAAAGTTTCAAGTTTGAACACTATAAGTATAAGTGTTTGTGGAATGTGGGGGGGGGGGGGGAGGGGGGAGGCAAGGGCCAAGATTCAAGTCTCTAGAAAAGAACTCGACACACATACACAGAAATTAGGCTAGAGTAGAATTCTATCTTGTAAAAAAAAATTCGAATAGCAAAAATATACATGATGTTCCAAATTAACAAATCTATCATTAACTACAACTACTACGACACAAAAAAAAAAAAAAAAATACAAATACAAAATCATCCAAATTCCAAAGTTACAAAGATTTTACAAATGTTTCAATTGTATCAAGATAATAAGAAATACCAAACCTTTCAAAACTCATTACAACTTGATTAATAGAGCTAGACAATCCTAATCTCACCATTGAGAGACATAATTACAAATAATTATAATAACTTAAATGGATGTCGATTCAATTGCTTAGAGGTTATATGAATGATTCTACACCAATCCAAATTGATTATATGGAATAGGATCTTAAGGATTTTATAGAGCAGGTTCTTAGGATCTTACATTCCATCATCCAGGATTGTGATTCCATGTCGATCCTACACCATAAAAGATTCAACACTAATTTGGATCGTTTTTATGGGGTAGGATTGTAGGATATTAGGATTCTGAGATCCAAGATTAGGATTTTGACAACCATACATACCACCTACCATTTTTTTTTCTTTTTTCCTTTCTTTATTTTTTGAATGATTGCGTATTATTATTCAAAATGAATGGTGTATGGCACCGTGGTACCCAGATCCATTTGGGCCTTGAGTTCAGGCCCAGCAGCGTGGCCCATATCCCTAATCTCTTTCTACCCTAAACCCCAGCCCGAACCCGCACAAATTGCAGGCCCAAGTTTCATCACCTGACCCTTGCTCAGCAAACCATTCCCGAACAATAAAGAAAGGATAACGTCCGAACACACCATCCATAGCATGCCTGGCAGCAGGGAACATCGTTGCCGGGCATGCCCACCTGAGTTGGAACCAAGTTCCAAGGCCACATTCCACTCCCACCTAACCATCCACTTACAACTGATGATATTGGACCCCCAATTGCACTAACTATGGCAGTAATCATAATCTCTCCACTAATTTATAACTATAAATATGAGAAGATGGAAAGGGAAAAAGTTGTTGAGAGGTTCTCAAGAAAACAGAGAGTAGAGAAAAGAGTGATTCAGAAAGAGAGAAAGAGAGAGAAGTAACTTCGTTGAGTCTTTGTGCCGAGAACAACCCGAAGTAGGAAATCCTAAACCCACATTACAAATAAGTTGTGAGCCCAAGTGAGGTTAGGCCCAACAATCTCATCTTAGGCGCGCACAATTGGCGCCCACCGTAGGGCTATCCTATGAAGCCGTGGTTCGACTGAGACTCATGCACGGGAAAATGTCTGAAGGACGTTCGGGAGGCCACGCCGAGAGCAGATCTGTGGGGTCTTCTCAAGACTCCACATGGCAGGAGAGAAGACAGAAAAGACATGAGGATAGGGAGCGCGAGCAAAGAGAGGAAGAGTCTGGCCTTGGGGAGGGGTCGGACCAAATTCACCGAACAATGTCAGGTGCCTCAGGGTACGGGTAATTTGACAAGAGAGACCAGGAGTTGGAGTGGTTGCGCAGACTGGTGAGGGATTTGGAGTTGGAGGCAAGAGGTTGGCGTCAGAGAAGGGACCGAGATAACCGAGAAATGGGGGATGGTAGCATGGGAAATCGAGGTGAGGAGGGATCCAGCTGGTCCGGTTCTTGTCAACGCCGAGATCGTTCCCTTTCCCAAGAATCACGCCGACGTAGGAACTGCTCCCATTCTCGAGAGTCACATCAACGCCGGACCCGTTCACATTCGCGCGGATATGCCGACCGTGGTTCGGATTCCCTGAAGGAGCGGCAGCCCTACAACGCTGCTATGGACGCCATGAGCCGAGCCTTACAAAGAGCCGCTCGGTCGCCGTTCTCAAACGAAATTGAATGGGCCCCTATGCCGAGCAAATTTACATGGCCACCTTTTAACTTCTACGATAAGAAAACGGACTCGGTGGAGCGCGTCAGTCATTATATCCATATGATGTCTTTGCACACACACAATGATGCACTGATGTGTAAGGTGTTTCCCTCAAGTCTTGGCCCCACGGCGTTGAGATGGTTTAATGGGTTGCGAAAAGGTTCCATTCACAGTTTTGCCGAGCTGATCCAGGAGTTCGGTGCTTGATTTGTTACATGTAGCCGGGTGCCACAACCGATGGACGCATTACAATCCATAAAGATGAGGGTAGGAGAAACTCTTCGGAGTTATGCCAGCCGGTATTGGGAGCTATACAATGAAATCGGAGGGGGTAACGAGAAGATTGCAGCGAGCACTTTCAGGATGGGGTTGCCCGAGGACTCTAAACTACGGGAGTCATTGACAAAAAGACCTCCGAGGATATGAGACAACTTATGAGGTGTATTAAGGAGTATAAGCGTCTCGAGGATGATCGGCTGTAGAATAAGGGTAAGGCCCCATTGCTGAATCATTCCCGGCAGGGCGTTTTTCCCCCAAGACCAAGGAAGGATTTCAGGATGCAGGAACTGGAAGCGCAAATAGGGGGGGTGAATGTGGCATTCAAGGAGCCGGTACACAAGATTGTAGATGAATTAAGAATGAACCGTTCTTCAGATGGCCGAACAAGATGAGGGGCGACCTGTCTCGGAGGAATCAAAATTTGTATTGCACATACCACAGGGATAAGGGGCACACCACCGAGCAGTGCCGGGTATTAAAGGATCACCTAGGGCAATTGGTGAAGGCAGGATATTTGAAAGAGTTCGTAGTGGACTCCAGAAATTGAGATTCCGGTCATGGCGCTCAGCAAAAAAGGAACCCTCTCCCACCGCCATTAGGGGTGATTGAGGTCATCCATGCTGCCCCGAGGAGTGCGACTATAACTAGAAGAGGGGTGTTGACAGTGGCACCTAAAGAAACTTCCTTGGAAAAACAACCTCCCGAAAAGAGGATAAAAGTTGGCCGGTTGCCTATCTCTTTTGACGAGGAAGATCTTGAGGGAACGATCCAACCACACGATGATGCGTTGGTAGTAACGGCGCGGATAAGCGGCTTCTTAGTGAAAAGGGTGATGATAGACCAAGGAAGCGGGGCTGACGTAATGTACCCGAACCTGTTCGAAGGGCTTGGATTAAAAAATCAAGACCTGACGAGGTATGATATGCCGTTGGTCTCATTTGATGGAAGGGTGGTGATTCCCGAGGGTCAAATTTCCCTTCCAGTAAATATGGAAGGTAAGGAAGTAACGGTGACCTTCATAGTAGTCAAATCGTTCGCTCCATACACGGCAATCCTAGGAAGGCCATGGATTCATGCAATGAGGGCTGTTCCGTCCACCTTGCACGTAAAGGTTAAATTTCCTACTGAGCAGGGCGTTGTCGTAGTACGAGGAAACTAGCAAGTGGCTAGGCAATGCCTAGTTGCCGCAGTTAGTTGGAAGGGCAAGCAGGCTAAACAAAAGGAAACCATCGAGAAGGCATCTTCATAGTAATTACAGAAGCCTCGAGAAGAAGTGGGGGCTAGTTGTGCCGAGAAGCTGATGAAGATTAAAATCTTACCAGATACTAACAGGTATTTTCAAATAGGGACGGGCATGAAGAACCAGGATAAGGTAGAAACGTTGCTATTCCTTATACAGAATGTGGATGTCTTTGCATGGAGTCCGTACGAAGTGCCCGAGGTGGACCCCGAGTTCATTGTCCATAAGTTCAGTGTGGACCCATCATTCCCTCCAAAAAAGCAGAAGTCGAGGAGAGCGGCCAAGGAGCATGTTGACGCAGTAAAGTTGGAAGTCCAGAGGCTGAAGGAAGCTGGGGTGATAAGAGAGATCTTCTTCCCAGAATGGTTAGCAAATACCGTGGTAGTGAAGAAGAAGAATGGCAAGTGGAGGGTTTGCGTGGACTTCACGGACTTAAACCGGGCATGCCCGAAAGATCCGTTCCCTATGCCGAAGATCGACCAATTGGTAGATGCCACATACAGACACCAAAGGATGAGCTTCTTGGACGCCTTTTAGGGGTATCATCAGATTGCCCTAGCACCCGAGGACTGAGAAAAGACAGCGTTCATCTCCCCGGATGCAAACTATCACTATAATATGATGCCATTTGGATTGAAGAACGCCAGAGCCATGTACCAACGGATGATGGCAAGGATGTTCTGGGATAAAATTGGGCGTACGGTAGAAGTATACATCGACGATATGGTAGTGAAGAGTAAGCAGGAAGCACGGCATGTAGAAAATCTTCGTGGAGTGTTTGAGGTGCTTCAGCAACATAAGTTGCGCCTAAATGCTGAGAAGTGCACTTTTGGTGTAGGAGCCGGTAAGTTCTTAGGGTATCTGATCACCAATCGGGGAATAGAGGCCAACCCCGATCAGATCGAAGCCATGAATCACCTCAGGCCACCGAGCAATCCAAAAGAAGTGCAAGTATTGACCGGGATGTTAGCCGCACTTAATCGGTTCATTTCCAAATTTGCTGATCGCTGTAGACCGTTCTATCAGCTTCTGAAGAAGTGGAAGGGATTTCAGTGGAATAAGGAGTGTGACAGAGCCTTTCGAGACTTGAAGGATTATCTGATGCGAGCACCCATGTTAACGGCCCCGGATTCTGGGGAAGATTTATTCATGTACCTCTCAGTGTCCGATCATGCCGTGAGCGCCGTGCTGTTAAGAGATCAAGGAATACAGCAACTAGTGTATGAGGTCAGTAAAACCCTGGTTGATGTCGAGACAAGATACCTACCCTTGGAGAAGTTTATGTTAGCCTTAGTGCACGTTATGAGGAAGCTGCCGCATTATTTTCAGGCTCACACTGTGTTCGTCCTGACCGAGTATCCTTTACAATCATTATTAAAAAGGCCAGACTTCACGGGTCGAATAGCTAAATGGGGGACTTGGCTAGGTTCCTTTGACATACGGTACAGGCCACGAAGCTCGGTAAAGGGACAGGTCCTTGCTAATTTCGTTGCGGAGTTCTCTCCAAAGAGCAACGGGAAGATGATCTGTCATGTAGAAAATCACTCGTGGAAAGTGTTTGTGGACGGTGCTTCGAGTGCCATGGGGGTTGGAGCCGGAATTGTCATAATCACTCCGGAGGGAATACGTTTGGAGCATTCCTTCAGATTGGGATTTAAAGCCTCTAATAACGAGGCCGAGTATGAGGTCTTTCTTGCCGGATTGAGGACCGTTTTATGCCTGGGTACCCGGGATGTAGAAATTTATTCTGATTCTTGGCTGATTGTTTATCAAATCCAGGGCAGCTTTGAAGCTCAGGACTCTCGAATGAAGCCTATTTGCAAGAAGTAAAGCAAATCATTAACAAGTTCTGTACGGTGAAGGTGGCCCAAGTTGGCCGGGCGCAGAACAGACACGCTGACCCCCTAGCCACGTTAGCCTCGTTAATAACCGAGGAGGTGCCTCGGCTTATCAAAGTAGAGCTTATAAGGGAGCCAAGTATTGGTATGGCAAATAACTCCATTATGGTCGGGGTTGACGTCGCCATAATTACAACAACCAGGCTGTATTGGATGGACCCGATCACTGACTTCTTGGCCGAGGATCGAGTTCCGGACGATGAAAAAGAGGCCAAAAAGATTCGTCGGGTGGCTTCCCGGTATTGGCTGTCAGCCGATCACAAATTATACCGGAGGTCTTTTGGAGGACCATACCTTTCATCCTTACACCCCGAGAAAGTAAATGAGCTTCTGTCCAAGTTACATGACGGGGTGTGCGGCAGTCATGTAGGGGGGCACTCATTAGCACACCAAGCGATGACTCAGGGATTTTGGTGGCCGCAGATGCAGAAAAATACAGCTAAATATGTACGTAAATGTGAGGAATGACAAAAACACGCTCCCCTGATTCACCAGCCAGCAGGTCATCTGAATCTTGTCAGTAGTCCGTGGCCGTTTGCACAATGGGGGCTAGATATTCTAGGCCCATTTCCCCGGGCAACAGGCAATCGTCGGTTCGTGTTGGTGGCAGTTGATTACTTCACGAAATGGGCAAAAGCCGAGGCTTTAGCTAATATCCGGGATGTAGACGTCAAGAAGTTTGTGTGAAAAAATATAGTCACAAGATTTGGGGTGCCAGACTCACTGATATCAAACAACGGGCTACAGTTTGACAGCAAAGCTTTCCGTACCTTTTGTGGCGATCTCGGCAACAAGAACAGGTATTCCACTTCGGCGTATCCGCAGAGCAACGGCCAAGCTGAAGCAACCAATAAGGGAATCTTGAATGGGTTGAAGAGAAGATTGGACGGGGTAAAGGGAAGGTGGGCAGAGGAGCTATCTAACGTTTTGTGGGCTTACCGTACAACCCCCAGAAGGTCCACAAGGGAGATTCCGTTCTCCTTAACATATTGAGCAGAAGCCGTGATGTCGGCCGAGGTGAATTTATGCAGTGCACAAGTTGTAGGATTTGACCCCGTCCAAAACAATGAGTTAATGGTGGAACGCATGGATTGGTTAGAAGAATACCGAGAAGTAGCAACTATACAGCTGGCGGAGTACCAGCAGAAACTTGCCCAACGACACAACCGAGATGTAAAAGCTAGGGAATTCAGTGCGGGAGACTTGGTGCTAAGAAAAGCTGTAGGGAATATGCGAGATGCAAGTGCTGGGAAGTTAGCTCAAGCTTGGGAGGGACCGTACAGAGTTACTGCCATTGTGGGCGTGGGAGCGTACTATTTAGAAGACCTTAACGAGAGGCCACTTTCTCGGCCATGGAATGTCCACAATCTTAAAAAGTTTTATCACTGACTATCCGTGCGTGGAAGTGTAAGTCCAAATTTGTACATCGCATTAGCTAATATGATGATGAGGTTTCTCGTTGCAATTGTATTCAATTTCATTACTACTTATTTAATATTGCCAAATAATGTGTATATAAAAAAAAATCCTAAGGACAGAAGCCTGATTCACGGTTTGATTACAATCATTGAGCAGGTAGAATCCTTCTATTAAAAAAATCCTAAGGACAGAAACCTGATTCTCGGTTCGATCACTATCACCGAGCAGGTGGAATCCTTCTATTAGAAAATCCTAAGGACAGAAGCCTGATTCCCGGTTCGATCACTATCACCGAGCAGGTGGAATCCTTCTATTAGAAAATCCTAAGGACAGAAGCCTGATTCACGGTTCGATCACTATCACCAAGCAGGTGGAATCCTTCTATTAGAAAATCCTAAGGACAAAAGCCTGATTTACGATTCGATTACAATCACCGAACAGGTGGAATCTTTCTATTAAAAAACCTTAAGGACAGAAGCCTGATTCTCTGTTCGATCACTATCACCGAGCATATGGAAACCTTATACTAAAAAATATCCTAAGGACTTACTTGCCTTGAAGGTGGAAGCCTATCGTACATCTTCCTAAGAAGGAAAATATGTGTTGAGTGAGATTTCCAATATCTGGGGGCTTGACTTATTCTACCTTACAAATCATCCTCGGCCATACATGCAAAAAGAGAAGGGGTAACAAAGAAAAACAAAAGATAATAATAACAAACAACCCAAAACAAAGTGGTAGCTAAGCATTCATGAGTATGATCAAAGCAAATATTCAGCAAACAAATCATTATTCCAATAAAGTCAACAGAGAAATAAAATCAATGTTTCGTCACCAAACCCGGTGACCGTATATGAGTTATACCCGGGAGATAAAGCAATTGTTTAGTCTCCACAACCCGGTGACATAGGCAAATTAACTAAAAAGGATAGAATATTAAAAGACAATAAAAATAAATATAAGCAGTAAGTAGTCGGTTCGGCAATCAAGTCCTTAGATCGGCAGGTTCTGTCTGGGCGGCTGTCTCGGTCTGTTGCTGGTCGGCTGCGGGAGAAAGTAGGTCCCCACCAGGCTGATCACCAGCACGGGGGATACTGGTGGCTTCCATGTCATCTAACTCCACATGAGTGTCAATTTGTTCCACCAGTTCCCTCAATCTCGCCGTTTCCTCCTCGTCAATAGGCACCAGGGGGTTCTGCACGGCTGGGGTTAAGCTCGGGAATGGTATTTGGCCGGGATCCCTCAGAGGAGAATCTTCAGGGACCCCCAAAGCTTGCAAAGCAGCAAACTAACTGGCCTCGAAGCCCAACCTCTGAGCCTAATTCACAATCGGCTCCTCGGAATTCTCGGCGTTTGCGAATCCTTCGTTGTACCACTTTTCCTCGCAAGCCTCCAAAGCCGCTCTCAGGTCGGCAAGTTCCTCGGCTTGAGCAGTATTTAGACTTACTACCTCAGCTAACTTAAGATCCGTCTCATTTTGCTTTGCCAAGAGTTTCGCGGACAATTTCTCCACCAACGACTTAGCCATCTCCGCGGCAGCAGCTTTCTTCTCGGTAGCATCAACAGCCTTTATTTTCTCCTTAGCTGTTTTAATAGCCGTTTCCCGAGTAGCCTTCTCCCGGTTAGCATCTTTAGCAAGTTCCTTCAGACGCCCATCAAGGATATGAGCCAGTTGAGCCGCCTAAAGAAACAACAGGAATTAGTACGGCAATGAAAGGGAAGATAAATGAAAAATAGCAAATACATGTAAGGTTTGGTAAAGAAACAGTAAATGAAAGATTACCGCAATAGTGTGCCACTGCAGCCTTCTCCCCATGGATTCCTCCATCCCCTCTTCAAAGGCGTGCACATCCTCAGGCAGAAGGAGGCTATGTGCCAGACTTTGGGCAACATGACCCCCTTCACCTTTGTCCCAAACCCATACACAAGCGTTCGCGGGGAGTGGCTTGCCATCTAATTGAAACCTGGGCTGCCATGCCTGCGCGGCTTGTGAAGAGGACCCCACGCTCGCCCCGACCTGGGTTTGCGGCTCTTGGATGACAATACCGCCGGACAGCCGGGAGGGACTCCGGGTTATTGCATCCCCCAGATCGATAGAAGTGTGCTCAGTAACGCGTTGCTTTTTTTGAGTTCACTCGGTTTAGGGAGGAGGTGGAGGAGGTGTCTAGCCTAGGCCCAAAGGTGGTTGCCGCTATGCGGTTTGCCTCACCCTGGGCACGAACCGATCAATGGTCATGGTCTTCCGAGTCACCATGTCTTCACCATGATCAGATTCAGTATCAGGAGAGGTAGTGAGATCAACAGTTGCTTGCTCGGCTTGGACGGGATCCTGCACGTGAGCCTCGGGTTCGGTAGCTTCTTCAGGTTGTGCAGGTTCTGCTTGGATGGGATTCTCGTCTTCAATGGCCGCGTGAGCAAGTTCACAGAGGCGTCGGGATACACGCTCCGTCGATTCGTCCCGCAACGGCGCTAGCTCGTCCAAACAGGTATATCGCGGGCCAAGGTCCCAAGCTTCTCCCACTATGAATTCCGGCGGAAGAAAATTTGCGTGCCGAACGTCGATGTAGGATAGCAGAGGACTATCTACCAAAAATGCTTGCTTGAAAGACTGCCAGGTAGAGTATACGGGTTCAACTCTGAGGATCAGATGGGACGCTCGGAGCTGCCCGTCCCAGTGAACGAATATCTTGGATTTGAGCACAAAGTTCAAGTCCCTAACGTGGACTGCCCTGATGTCCGAGACAAACACTTTACCGTCTGCAAAAAGAAATATATATATATATATATATATATATATATATATATATATATATATGCATACAATGAGGTGAGATACAGTGTCAGTGTCCAAATAAATAAAACTACCATAAGTAGAAAGGCAATTAAGTTAGAGATCAGTACGAACCCACTTTACGCTGTGAGAGGGGGCAGGGAATTTCTCTGGCAAAACCAATTGCCACACACCCGGACGAATTCCCTAGCTGAATTCCTATTTGAGTCGGGTAGGCATGATACCAGCCGTACCCACGTATCTCTAACTTTTAAGTAATAGTTGCTATTTTTATTCCCACAAAGACTGTACATATGGTTTATATCATGGTAGTCCAATTGTAAATCAAATGTATGGTTCAACCTACTGACACAACTAACTACCCGGTAAAAATTGGGGGGGAGTTGGTCGGGGCACAGCCCATAATACCTAAATGTGTTGACTAAGAGAGGGTCCACTGGAAACCTAACCCCGCCCTCCAAAATCGCCATTAAAGGAAAGAAAGCAGTACCTCGCCCTCTGTGGAGAGCAATTTCGCTCTCGTGGCAGTACACCACTTCCACATCATCGAGGATGTCAAACTTTTGCCTAAATGTGGCTAAAGATGCTGCAGTGTCCAGAAGAAAGGCATAACCCATTTTAAAGTCTATAATTGAAGGAAGAAACTCGAAGAAAGAAGCTGAAGTAAAAGGAGGAGGTAGAAAACTTACTTTGGGCTCTAGGAATGAAAGGGTCTCTGGACTAGTGAATAAGCGCACAGATGAATGCTCGGCAAAGAGAAAACTCAGGAAGTGGGGAGTGAAAAAGTGAAAAAATGTTTTGTGATGAGCTATTTATAGAGGCCAAAGAGGACAGAGAGACGTTCAATCAGCAATAATGAGGCACGATTAGCGAAAAAACTCTACGGATGCCAATGACAACTGACATGCGCGCCGCCTCGATTCACGAACCGTCAGGTAATGATGACAATTGAACTTAGCGCCCCGGAACAGCATGCCTTTTAAGAGCGCATTAATGGGTTTCCGTAACCGCCCAAATCTCTACTTGTTAACCTCCTCAAACGTGCATGCCTTTTGAGTTCCTTGATTCTTCCCGGTAGCCGGACATGAATCAAAGGGGGGCTAATGTACGGCACCATGGTACCTAGATCCATTTGGGCCTTGAGTTCAGGCATAGCAGCATGGCCCACATCCCTAATCTCTTTCTACCCTAAACCCCAACCCGAACCCGCACAAACTGTAGGCCCAAGTTTCATCACCTGACCCTTGCTCGGCAAACCATTCCTGAACAATAAAGAAAGGATAACGTCCGAGCACACCATCCATAGCATGCCCGGCAGCAAGGAACATCGCTACCGGGCATGCCCACCTGAGTTGGAACCAAGTTCCAAGGCCACATTCCACTCCCACCTAACCATCCACTTACAACTGATGATATTGGACCCCTAATTGCACTAACTATGGCAGTAATCATGATCTCTCCACTAATTTAGAGCTATAAATATGAGAAGATGGAAAAGGGAAAAGGTTGTTGAGAGGTTCTCAAGAAAACAGAGAGTAGAGAAAAGAGTGATTCAGAGAGAGAGAAAGAGAGAGGAGCAACTTTGTTGAGTCTCTGTGCCGAGAACAACCCGAAGTAGGAAATCCTAAACCCACATTACAAATAAGTTGTGAGCCCAAGTGAGGTTAGGCCCAACAGCCTCATCTTAGGCGCGCACAAATGGTAAAAACAAAAGTTAGTCCAGACAATCTACATCCTCTAAGATGATCCAAGAAGAGTAGGATGAAATTGTTAAAGGCCTTCAGATAGCATTACAAGAAACCTGAGTAACAAGCAAATGGGCAAGACCGCAAGAACGTTGCAATTCCTATGAAAAAAAATGAGTCCCAAAAGTGATAAATTACATCTTCCCTTGATGGAGTTGCTTAATTACCACCTGCCACTTGCCTCAATTGGTATTTCCTGACTTTCTGTGAGGGGAGAATTTGGATTTGTACGAGGGGCTAGTCTCTTTAAAATTTTCCAAGAAAAAAAGGGGGAAAAATCATTTTAAACCCAACAATTTAGGGGAATAACAAATTAAACCCATAGATTTAAAAGTAACAAATCAAACCTTAGAGTCTTAAGAAGTAATAAATTAAACCCTATAGTTTCAAAGGTAACAAATTAAACTTTTAGGGTTCTAAAAGCAACAATTTAAATCTTTAATACATATTAGCCTCTAAGCACACGCGTGCTCAGAGGCTTTTTTATGTTTTTGGGTAAATGTTAATAATTTACATCTATTATAATTTGAAAAAAAAAATATATATATATATATATATTTTTTTTTTTCACACAAATAAAACTGATAAACTTTAGAGATAAGAAGTAACTATAATTTTTTTTTGAACGTGTGTTTGAAAGTGGTGTAGTGATATAGTGAAAAGTTTGGGAAGGAAAAATAAGATGAATGTGAGTGGAAAGAATGCTAAATTTTAGGAGTTCTCTTAATTTTTTATTTTTTAAATTAAGGGTATTTTACTTTTAGTAGGATGAAAAAGGAATAAAAAATGCTAAATTTTAGGGAATAAAAAAGATGAACATGAAGGGAAAAAAAATTCTAAATTTTAGGAATTCTCTTTTTGAATTCAAAATGAAATTTGTTATTTGACATTTATGACTATTTTTAAGAGAAGTTACCCTTCATTAATGAGGGTATTTCTAAACCACAAAAAAAGTCCAATTCAAAGAGGGGAATCCTCTTATAGATAGTTGTAAGGACCAAAAAAAATCTAGCAGCCCAAGTCCACTTAGAACGGTGGGTTTATACAGTTCAACTATGGCCCAAATCAATAGATTTATAAGAGAGGGAATCAAACAACAAGAGAGGGCCTAGCCTGAGGATGGAAATATGGAAAAAAAAAAGTGTTATATTATAGAATATTTGAGCAAATATCTAAGTACAAGATTGCCCGAGGAAGCCAATGATACACAGAAATATCCATTGATCACTCTCTTCTCTCAATGTTCTTCTTGTTACTCTCACTTTTGATATTTGTGCTTGATCCCCTTCTATGAGAACCATCTTTTCCTTATATACTCCCTCCACTTCACATCCTAACCCCCCATCTTTACCTAACAAATTTCTCCTAGCGAAACCTGTTCTTTTAAACATCTGAGGAAGGTGGTAGAAGGAGTTGCTTAGCTGTGAATTACATTGTTCAAGTCACTTCCTCATCAATGCAGTTGATAAAGTCGTTGCCCACCATTTAATGCAGAGGCAATAGGCTACTTCTTGCTGGAAATTTCCCTTACTCCTCATGATTCTCTTTCTTCAGCCAATCCTTCCCACCTGAAGCTCCTAGAAACCTTTTGCCTCTTCTCCTTTTATCCTCGAGTAACCTCCCTCTTTGGACAAGTAATGCCCCAATATCCACTCTTCAGTTCTACAACCATTTCCTCGGTCCTCGGGCCCCCATAATAGCCCCCTAAAACTTTGCCATTAATTTTGAGATAAAAGCAAGGTTTTAGTTACAAGACTTGATCTCACATGTACCACATGCGTTCCCACGTGGTAACGTCCTTTCACCTGTCTCTAGCACGCTCGTGACGCTTTGGAATCCACAATCTCGTATTTATAGTGTTAGGCGGTTGCTTATCCCCCTACATTCTACGGTGCGATGAGGATCCTACGGTTCTTGTTTCTCCTCATTTATGAGCTGGAAAATTACTGCTCATTTTTCACCCCTATATAAGAAGGACTTGGGGCTGGCTTTACTTCATTTATGCATTTTGGCGATTTGTGTTGAAGCAGCTTCTCAAGGAGAAATCTTTTCATTGCTCGTAGGTGTGTTCATACTCCTATTTTTCTTTTTCACAGATTTACATTTATCTTACCATAAAACTCCATGGGTAGATTTGCTAGGCTAGTAGATACTCCCGAAAGCATGTCCACCTTTAGGGCGCAGTATAGGATCCCTAACAGTGTTGAACTCTAACACTGTGAAACAGGTGAATGGCTGGTCATGAACAGACCTCCTGGATCTGTAGTCATTCCAATGATTGCCTTCATAGAAGGCGGGATGGGAATTCCCATGAGAAGGGTCACCCGAGACTACCTAATGAACTATAAGCTTACCCCTACCCAATGCTCCCTAAATGTCTTTAGGGTCCTCAGATGTGTAGACATGCTAAACAGAAAAATGAGGACCAACCTAACATGGCACGACATAAACTGGGTATACAACTGTCAAAAGGGGGAAAAGACTAAATACTACATTAAATGTAGAGTTCCTTCCGTTAGGTTAATCTCCTACCTACCTAACTCAAGCAAAGGTGTGGACAAGAACTTCTTCATCGTCTCAGGAAATTAGCATGACGGATTGCACTGTCTTACTCAGGAAGGGGAACCAAGTAGGGTTCCTAAGGACCATTGACACATATAGGATCTTGCCTAGCTCTTACAAGTTTAAGTGTTTTTTTTTTTTTTTTTTTTGATTTATAACTCCTATTGTTTTCATTGGTAGATGAATACCACACTACCCCATCCAAGCATCTGGTGAACTTCGCAGACCGAAACTGGATCCTCAAGTCAGAGATTTTTCTACATAAGAACGGTCAACTCTGAGCTGCGCACGTCATTCTCGGATACAAGCCTCTCACCAAACGCTTTCAAAGCCTGAAGAACGTCATTAGAGCTAGAGACCCTCAATTGACTTTAATAGACGTAGCTGTCCTAGGCTTCCTACTAGCTGAACCTCCTTCAACTGGAACTCAGGACGCTCAACTAGGCTCCTTTACTCATAAGAACCTCCCATTGTTTCATACGAAGAAACCAAAGAGCCCACTCCTAAACCTACTCAAGAAGTGACAGATAAGGACTTCGAGGTTTTCTATTAGCAAGAGGACCTCGAGGACGCTTCTAGTACCTCTCACTGCACTTTACGCCCTGCCCAAGTTAGCACCAACCAAGAGAGTGCCAATATCCTAAAGGAATGGGATTCGAGGAAAAGACCTCGGACCTTCTTGCTTTGCTAACGGCCCATGCTGGGGGCTCTTCTTCAGTTGTCGCGGTGGTGCCTTGACCACCCACTCCTGCTCCGACGTGTGTGCATCTTTTGTTGATGCCGCTGACAAGAAGAGGAAGAGGGCCCAAGGAGGTAAAGGTACTGAGGGTGTCGAGGAGGGAGAAGTCACCCATTTTTCTCACCAGCCCCTAGCCAAGGAGGCCTGAACAACTAAGGGCCAACAGAAAAAAAGCGCCTTCACTAGGGCCTCTAAAGAGTCGGAGGGAGACTAACCACCCAAGCCTTTTGTTTGGAGGCCCTTATTCACCTTGAGCTCAGGTAGTCCTGTGTTGAGTGACACCAACTTGAGGGACCATAAAAAAGGTAGCTCAGGCCTTGTAGCATAGTGCTTAGAAAAAGCCTTATGCCTACCTGAGGACATGCAGGAGCTGAGGTCCTTCAGGAAACGCGAAGTTTTCCTATCTTTGAAACAGGACCTGGCAAAGGTATATAATTATCCTTCTCTCTTTATAAAGTAAAATAATATGTGTAGAAACCCTAACCGATATTAATTTTGTAGTCAGTCCAAGTTGCCTTCATGGCTGAGGAGTGGGTGGACCACACATTGGACCATGCTAGGCAAGTTGACAGCAGCCGAGAAGGCCCACACGGAGGTGGACAAGAAGCTTAAGGAAAGTCTTGCCCAACTGACTGAGACTGAGAAGGCTAAAAAAAATGCTGAAACTGCCCTAGCCAGCTATGAAAAACAAGCTATAAAGTTCCTAGAGGCCCAGAAAAAGGTCGAGAATAAATTGGCACTGAACATGGTGGAGCTGAAGCAGTTGCACAAGCAGCTGGAGGCCAAGGATGATGAGAAGGCTAAGGTCGAGCAAGCGGCCTATGATGCGGGCATGACTAAGGCTGCAGAAAACCTCACTGCCCAACTCAAGGACGTTGCTCGAGCCTTTTGCTTGGAGGTGTGGGGTTAAGCCCTGAATGTAGCTGGGGTCAGTACTAAATCAGAGCTCAGGACTCTAGACAAGGTCTACTACCTTTCTACCTTGCACTTGGCCCCCAGCCCCCCACATCCTTCAGCGGACCCTGGCTCTACCCCTACTTCCTCCTCAGCTTAACCTGCCTCTACTTCATCTGCTACACCAGCTAAAGACAAAGAGAAGGAGCATCCCACTCTAGCCATTGTGGTGGACGTGGAGACGAAGGAAGCAACTAAAGTGGCCCAATTGAAGAGGAAAGAGAAAGAGAAGGAGCAGGAAAAGAAGGGAGGAAAAGAAAAAGAAACCTCTACGTAGCTAAAACCTAGACAAAGAAACAGATAGTCAATTTTATTATTGGGATTAAATGTAGTTGGTGCCCTCTTTTTCTTTCCATTGTACTCTAACTCTTAAACTTTAATGAAAAAAGTTAAACTTCATTTTATACTTTTTCAACTGTTTAATTTATGCTTGTCAGTTTACATTCCATGTTACTTTCTTTTCCTTATAATAGTTTCAACATACTAACTTGTAATTTAATTATGAAACATTTCTTATCCCTCTAATCAATCTGAAACGACTTATAAGACAATTACTAGACTAACTCATAGAACTTAATAAAAATACCAATCAACATTTATCTTAAGTTGGACTTGGAATCTCGAAGCAAACCAATCGGCACTGATCCGGAAATCCAAGGAGGTGCTCAAGATCCTATCCTTACCTTATACTTAAGCAAATTCCTATGTGACCAGACGAGCCACATCAAACCTAGATGCTAGCCAACATTTAGAAGCTTTTCTATAACGGTTAATTTACCCAAGGCTTGTGACCCGAGGAGTTGAACAAGGCCTAAATTCTGTTTAACACTTAGAATTTTTCCATATAAGGTTAATTTACCTAAGGCTTGTGACCCAAGGAGTCGAACAAGGCCGATGTTCTGTTTAACACTTAGAATTTTTCCATATAAGGTTACCTCAATTAACGCATCCATAGTGAAGCGCAAATAAACTAAACATGAATAGCAAAGAAGTTCACAAGATTAATAATAATAACGCCGCAAATTATTTACATTCCAAGAACGAGGAATTACATTTTCATCCAAGTCTTCTAAATAATAAGCCCCAATGCCAGCAGCGAAGGTTATCCTATAAGGCCCTTCCCAGTTGGGGCCTAGTTTTCCCCAAGTAGGGTTCTTTGCAATCCTTACCACCTTTCTCAAAACCAAATCTCCCGTAGCTAATGGCCTTAACTTCACCCCTTATCATACCCTTGCTTAAGTCTCTGTTAGTAATGTGCCATTTTTACTACAACAACCTCTCTCCTTTCCTCGACCACATCTAAGCTATCTAAGAGTAAACGATTATTTTCCTCAGCATTAAACTGATCAGTTCTTAGGGTTGGAAATCTTGACTCCAGAGGAATTACTGCTTCTTCCCCATAAGTCATTGAAAAAGGAGTTTCTCCTATTGATCTTCGAGGCGTAGTACAATAAGTCCACAGTACATGAGGCAATTCATCCACCCATTTCCCTTTAGCGTCATCTAATCTTTTCTTCAGCCTAGACACTATAACCTTATTAATGGCCTCGGCTTGACCATTCCTTTGAGGATAAGCAGGTGTACAATACCTGTTCCTAATCCCTAACTCTCCACAATATCTTCAGAAGGCTTTACTATCAAACTGAAGACCATTATCCAAGATCAATATGTGTAGGACTCCAAACGTTGTGACGATATTCCTCCAAATAAACCTCTTAGCATCCACGTCCCTGATATTAGCAAGTGGCTCAGCTTCCACCCACTTGGTAAAATAGTCCGTCCCTACGAGGAGCCACCTTTGATTCCCTATAGCTCGGGGAAGTGGTCCCACTATATCCAAGCCCCACTGAGCAAATGGCCAAGGGCTGGAAAGTGGATTTAGGACTCCCTTGGTTGATGAATATTTGAGGCATATCTCTGACATTAGTCACACTTCCTCACATAATCCTGCGAGGCTTTCTACATGCTCAACCACCAATATCCCTGGGTAAGGGCTTTATGGGCTAAGGATTTCCCTCCTGTGTGGCTCCCACATATCCCCTTATGTAATTCTTCCAATAAGGGCTCCACTACCTTAGGGTGCACACACAATAGGTATGGCCCTGAATAAGAATGCTTATACAACTTCTGTTCTTTGGATAGACAATAACGGGGAGCCTTCTTGTGCACTTTTTCGGCCTTTCCCTTATCTTCGGGCAACAACCCTTGCTTCAAAAAAGCTACCAAGGAGTCCATCCAGCTCGGTCCAACTTGGATGCTATGCACCCTGATCGAAGGCTTCTCTATAAGACTAGAGCTAGTCATGTCTTCAACAATAACAACCCGAGGAAGGCTTGACCCCGGAGAAGTTGCCAACATAGCTAAAGAATCTGCATAGGAGTTCTAACCTCTTGAAATTTGCTTCAAAACAAAGCTCCTAAACTAGGCCCGGGCCTGTCTTACTTTAGCAAGATATCCTTGCATCCTCTCATCTCTGGCCTCAAACTCTCTATTGACTTGGCTCACCACCAACCGAGAATCAGAATACAACTCTACCATTTCTCCTCCTAGTTGACTGACCATAGCCACTCCAGCTAGTAAAGTTTCATACTCAGCCTCATTGTTAATAGCTAGGAAACCCAACCGCAATGATTTCTCCATAACCAGCTTCTCAAGAGTGATCAACACAATCCCTATCCCTGCTCCTCTTCGGTTGGCTGCTCTGTCAATGTACATTCCCATAGGAGAATAACCATGGCCGAGGTGGTCATAACACCTAATGCTTTCTCTTCCTCACTCATCGTACCCTCGATGAATTCTACCACAAAGTCTGCTAGGACCTACCCTTTTATAGCAGTCTGAGGCATGTACTTGACATCATAGGCACCCAGCATGGTTCCCCACTTGGCAATTCTACCCATATAGTCTGATTTTCGTAAAAGAGCTTACAAAGGGAGCTGGGTGAGCACTACCACAGTGTGAGCTTGAAAATAATGAGGAAGCTTCCTAATGGCATGCACAATGGCCAATACTGTCTTATCGAAGGGTAAATAACATGACTCAGCCTCCTGCAAAAATTTACTGACATAGTAGACAAGCCTTTGGACCTTATCCTCATTTTTGACCAAGACCATACTAACAACATAATCTGTAACTGCCAGGTACGCATACAGCACTTCCTCCTTCTCAGGATTGGAAAGGATTGGAAGACTTGACAAATACTGCTTAAGCCCCTCAAAAGCTACTTCACACTCCTCGGTCCAACGAAAGTCTTTCCACATGTGAAGAAGCTAGAAGAATGGACGACACATGTTCGCAGACCGAGAAATGAACCTATTCAAAGCTGCTGCCATCCCAGTTAATTTCTGTACTTCTTTGGGATTTTGAGGAGGGTGCAAGCTGTTAATAACCCTAATCTAATCGGGGTTGACCTCAATCCCTTAGTGCGTTATCATGTAGCCTAGAAACTTTTCCGAGCTAACCTAAAAAGAACACTTGGATGCGTTCAGACGTAGCTTATGTTCTCTCAACACCGAGAATACTTCTCCCAAATCTGCCAAATGCTCTTCTACCTGCCTGCTCTTTATCACTATGTCATCAATGTAGGCCTTCATATTCCTTCGAATCTGTTACTCAAACATCCGCATCACCATTCTTTGATACGTTGATCCTGCATTCTTAAGGCTAAAGGGCATCATCCGATAATGATAGTTCCTATTAGGAGTATGAAAAGCTGTCTTCTCCTGCTCAGACAATGATAAGGGTATCTGATGGTACCTTTGGAAGGCATCCAAAAAACTCATCCGAGGATGCCCTACTGTTGCATCCACCAACTAATCAATCCTAAGGAGGGGAAAAGGGTCCTTCGGGTAAACCTTATTCAGATCAGTGAAGTCCATACACACATGCCAATTCCCATTCTTCTTCTTTATTACCACAGTATTAGGCAGCCACTCGGGATAGAAGATCTCCTTAATTGCTCCAGCTTGTTTCAACTTGTTTACTTCTACCCTTACTGCTTCAACATGTTCTTTGGATGAGCACTGAGGAGGTTGCTTACATGGTGTGGCCTCGGGATTCACATTCAATTGATGACATATAAACTCAAGATCAATCCCTGGTACATTAGAAGTGCTCCAAGCAAACACATCAATGTTGACTTCCAAAAAATTCACCAACTCCGCATTTTCGAATGGTGGCAACTAGGATCCCACTTGAAAATATCACCCCTCATCCTGCGTTATTACCACCTTCTTCAGCTCCTCGAATGACTCTCCACACGCCTTGGACTGCTGCCCCCCTATAGGCCCTTTAGTTGCTATGGGACTTGATCCTTTACTGCTACAACAAGATCTACAGGATGCTTCGTAATTGCTGACACCAAACATTGTCTAGCCTTTGCTTGGCTACCTAACAGCTCCCCCACTCTCCCTCGAGTGGGATACTTGACTTTCAGATGCAAGGTTGAAGACACCGCACCCATAGCAGGAAGCCAGGGTCTGGCCAAGATAGCTGTGTAAGGGGAGTAGGCTTCTACCACGATAAAGTTGACCTACACCTCCTCGTCCCCGGCTTGCACAAGTAACCTTATCATTCCACGGGGGATTACCATCCTCCTATTAAAACCCATCAAGGGTGAATCATACCTTTACAGGTCTTCGGTTTTTAAATTTAACCCCTTATATAAGTCAGGGTACATGATCTCTGCTCCGCTTCCTTGATCAACTAGTACCCTCTTTACGTCATATCCACCAATCCTTATGGTAACTACCAAAGTATCATCATGTGGCTAGAATGTTCCCTCCTTATCCTCCTCAAAGAAACCCAAGGTAGGGGTGGCCATCACTTTGGCTCTTTTAGGGGCTTGGTCTTTGGTCTCTATGTCGGGGCCCTCAACCACGGATATGACCCTGGAACTTGCCCCAACATCACTCCCTGGCTTGGAAAAGATCACGTTAATAGTGCCCAACACTAGGCACGGAACACCATCCCTATGAAATCCAACTCCCGAGTGCCCGATCTGCCTCGAAGGCTGATGTAAGAACTGATTGAGCTTCCCTGCCTTCACCAATTGATTTAAGTGATCACGCATGGTCCTGCAGTCCTCCGTTGTGTGTCCTCTGTCCTAATGGTAATGGCAATAAAGGTTTTGGTTCCTCCTAGATGAATCTCCACCTATCTTATTGGGCCATTTGAAATATGGCTCATTTTTTCTTTTCTCCAATATTTGATACACTGACTCTTTAAACAGTAAATTGACCAATTGAGCCCCCGTGGATGACGTCTGATTAGAGAAATCTCTTCTAGGCCGATTATTATAATATCCTTCTCCTCGAGGATCCTTCTTTTTTGGGAACATCTTAGCTTTACCTTTTCCCTGTACTTGATCCTCCTCTACCCGTTTATACTTATCTATGCGATCCATAAGCTGACGCATATTCAAAGCAGACTTCATCGTTAATGACTTCCTCAACTCATGCTCTATAAGGAGGCCAACCTTAAAGGTTCTCACTGCCAAATACTCAAAGTCTCCATCTATTTCATTATAAGTTTCCCAATACCTATCCGAGTAAGTCTTGAGGGTCTCTCCTTCCCTCACCGTCATAGATAACAGAGAATCTACTGGCTTGGGGACCTTACTGCACGTTATGAATCTAGCACTGAATGCCCCCGTCAGCCCCTTAAAGGACCTTATTGACCCCTCCTCCAAGGCATCAAAACAACGCATAATTACCGACCCGAGGCTGGAGAGGAAAACTTTGCACATAAGAGCCTCATTACTAGAATGAACTGCCTTCTTCTGGTTAAAGTGGCTGACATGCTCCACGGGATTAATCCTCTCATTGTAAATGGTGAAAGTTGGCTGGGGAAACCGATGAGGGAGCCTGGCCTTGTTGATTCTCCTAACAAAAGGTGACTTAGAAATTTGTTGTAAGGCTTTACTCATTGCATCATTCCCCATGCCACGGTGGGAAGACCCCCTTTCATGCCTGTTTCTATTCTTTTCCAACTTATCTTGGCGTGGAGATGCAGAGTAGGACTCACTAGATGGAGTTTTGGACCTATAGCGATATGAGCGATCCCTGCTTCTCCTTGACCCATCACTTGGTGATGATGGTGGACTCCTCCTATCACGCTCCCTACGACTCAACTTCCTACGCAAGTGATCTATCTCCTGTTGCAACTTCCGTGTCTCCTAATCATGTGAGACATGACTTCTTGTCCTAGAATGACTCCGCTTAGTACGGTCTGTGTGGTAAGACTCTACCATAACGCTTGGGGTGCGTTGCCTATCTCTCCTTCGCTCCAAGTTAACAAATTGGTTCTCCCTTTGTGAGCCAACCGATTCTTCCCTATCCTGGCCTACGTTAGCCATGACTCCTCAAGACAACTCCACAGCACCTTAATGTTTCCCACAGACAGCGCCAATTGTAAGGACCAAAAAAAATCTAGCAGCCTAGGCTCACTTAGAATAATGGGTTTATACAGTTCAACTATGGCCCAAATCAATAGATTTGTAAGAGAGGGAATCAAACAACAAGAGAGGGCCTAGCCTGAGGATGGAAATATGGAAAAAAAAAAAAAGGCATTATATTATAGAATATGTGAGCAAATATCTAAGTACAAGACTGCCTGAGGAAGCCAATGATACACAGAAATATCCATTGCTCACTCTCTTCTCTCAATGTTCTTCTTGTTACTCTCACTTTTGATATTTGTGCCTGATCCCCTTCTATGAGAACCATCTTTTTCTTATATACTCCCTCCACTTCACATCCTAACCCCCCATCTTTACCTAATAAAATTTCTCCTAGCGACACTTGTCCCTTTAAACATTTGAGGAAGGTGGTAGAAGGAGTTGCTTAGCTGTGAATTACATTGTTCAAGTCACTTCCTCATCAATGCAGCTGATAAAGCTGTTGCCCACCATTTAATGCAAAGGCAACAGGCTACTTCTTGCTGGAAACTTCCCCTACTCCTCATGATTCTCTTTCTTCAGCCAATCCTTCCCACCTGAAGCTCCTAGGAACCTTTTGCCTCTTCTCCTCTTATCCTTGGGTAATCTCCCTCTTCGGACATGTAATGCCCCAATATCCACTCTTCAGTTCTACAACCCTTTTCTCGGTCCTCAGGCCCCCACAACAGTATAGATTAAATCCCAAATACAATCCACATAAATATGGTGAGGTTCAATTTGTTACTTTTTGAAACTTCAAAGTATAATTCATTAATTTGTTACTAAACTACATGGTTTAATTTGTTATACCCTATAAATTATTGGGTATAAAATGTAATTTTCTAAAAAAAACAAAAGAGATAAGCATTTGACTTTTGATTGATATATTTATAATAATTAAAAATATTTATTGAAGATTTATCCAAAAAGTTTAGAAAATTTTCAAATAAGTTTCACATCTTATATTGAAAAGTAAAAATAAAAAACATTAAGAAATTAATTAACATTAAGAAATATCTAAACAAAATGACATCTGACAATACACGACATATTTACTCAAAATATGTTCAATAAAAAAATTAATCTTTTGAAAATCATCAATATTTGCCAAAAAATAATCTTAAGAAGTATATACAATTTTGAATGTATTTTCACCACTTCTATAAGAAAATAAAAATAATTAAACAAACTGATCAAAATAACAAAAATAAAAATAATAACAAACAAATTAATATGAAATTATATATTGCATGAATCAAAATATGATAACCCTTTTTTAATTTATATCATAGGGTGCCTCACACCTTCCTTGTGCATAAAAGAATCTTCAAATTGATGTCTATGATTTATGGATATTTTATTTTTTTTATTAACTAATTTTGGATGGGATGCCTTAAACCCTCTTAACTTGAAGGCTATAATAAAATTAATTAGACAAATTACACCTACTAAAAAAATTTATTATTGGTGGACTTCACTGTTCTCCTTGCGACTGCATATTTTCTTACATTCGGTGTGTGTGCACACATACATATCATCCTACTCATAATGTGTAGATTTCACATAACTATGAATCCCGTATGTTGAGAGAGAGATTATGCATATATTAAATGCATAAAATAATTATTGTTTCTCCACGAGTCGGTCTCAAATTGGTATCTACACATGCCATCCAACACCAACATCAAAGTTGGGCTGATGGGTGGTGGGGAGGGTATGGGTACGTCAATTTTTTTTAAGTCAATTATCACTTTCAAAATATATATTTTTATTTGAAAACCAACTATTGTCTTTTTCTTATCCCAAAATATAATAAGTTTCTCAATATCAATTTTAGACAATATTGCAAGACAAACCCTTATTTGGACCCTTATCTTTTGCATGCGCACCCACACACAAAAAAGAAAGAAAGAAAGAAAGAAGAAGCTAATGCTTGAAATCTCAAGACTTTGATAATAGAGAACCCAATATCTTCCACATTACAAATCACTACCATTATTAAAAGGAACAGTTCTAAAAGCTTTTTAAAAAATTATGGGGAGTTTCAATAAGAGGCCTATCTCTGATTCTAATCAATTCATACACACAAAATTTTGATAACCATAATGTGGCAACATAATTGTATTATGGAAGTTTTTTTTTAAGTCAAAGATATTACTTCGTAAGTTCTCGACCAACTTTCTCATGTGTACCAAGAAAAACTAAAAAAAAATATGTTTTTTCTTTTTAATTGATATGATCGCACAAACTCAGAAGGCAGTAGCTTGTTGAGATTTAGATAAGACATTACTAAAATATAAAATAAAATAACGAACATCTACTGATTGATGGCCTGCCAGCTTAACTATGGTTAGGAAGTAGTTGTATAGAATGAAAAGAGTGTGCAGGAGTAAAAAAATCAACCTTATAAAGTGCACCAGTGAATTAATATTATTATGATATTTAGGGTATACCTAAATCAGCAAATATAATTTAGTATGAGTTTCCCTTAAATAGTGCCACCCAATTGCTGACAAACATTCTAGGAATCAAAATGGAGACAGATACTCGAATGCATGATGAAATTCAGAGCTTATCCACAAAGAGGTCAGTCCCGCTGATCATTGCAATGGCCACAGGATTAGAATTCAATTCAGGAAGTCCACACTTTTTTTTTTTTTTTTTTTTTTTTGAGAAAGAAGTCCATACATATATTGGAGATAATTCTGCCTAGGTTTGGAGAAATGAGCCAAATTTCCTCAAAAAGGGAATTGATTTGGCAAGGAATTTTGGAAATTAAGCAGTTAATGGTTTTTCTTAGATCTGACAGGATTTGAATTTTGAACCTATAGTATCTATTTCATAATTTTTGCTCTTCATCATCAAGCTAAGAAACAAATCAGTTAATGGTCTTAATATTTGATACACCGTAGAAATGAATTTTATCACAGAAGGCAAGGAATTGTAGCTAGTTGAATGTCTTAAAACAGATTCGTTTATTTTCAGCAAGATTTACATTACTGTTGTGGCGTTGTATTAAGTACATCTTAGGCTCATCAGTGAACTATACTGGAAGAGGTTCAGGCAATGACTTCTTTTCTAGGATATTTGACGAGGCCGATTGTTATACAACACATCTAACTATGACCCTCTCTCTCTCTCTCTCATGTAATTTAAGCAACAAAATTGTTAATCCATCAAATTGAGTGTAATTTCTAATTTATGTAGTCCTTTCACATGCTTAATTCCTTTTAGGTTGATGGGAAAAGTTGCAGTTATAACTGGTGGTGCAAGAGGGATTGGAGCTGCCACAGCAAAACTGTTTGCACAAAATGGGGCCTATGTTGTAATTGCTGACTTACTCGACGAATTGGGGGCTAATCTAGCCGATTCAATTGGAGGCCGCTACATCCACTGTGACGTTTCAAAGGAAGCCGATGTGGAATCAGCTATCAAGCTAGCACTGACTTGGAAAGGCGGACTAGACATCATGTTCAACAATGCAGGCATTGGTGACGCTGGTGGGAGCATCACTAACCTTGACATGGACCAAGTGAAGTACCTAGTCTCAATTAATGTGTATGGAAATTTACATGGAATGAAATATGCTGCACAAGCCATGATCAAAGGCGGCCGAAAAGGAGGGTGTATCATTTGCACATCAAGCTCAGCAGCTCTTATGGGAGGCCTAGGAGGACATGCCTACACATTGTCAAAAGAGGCAATCCTTGGAATGATGAGAAGTGCTGCTTGTGAGTTGGGGGTGCATGGAATTAGAGTGAATTGTGTTTCACCACATGGGGTCCCTTCGGAGATGCTTGTAAGTGCATACAGGAAGTTCTTGGGGAGAACGGATGTGAACCTTGAAGAAATTAGTAAGATTATTGGCGAGAGAGCGAGTTTATTGCCTGGGAGATGTGGGAGTACAGAAGATGTGGCTCATGCTGTGCTATATCTGGCTAGTGAAAATGCTGAGTACATAACAGGACACAATCTTGTTCTTGATGGGGGTTATACTTCTGCTAGCAGTAACATGAGTTTCATCTACCAATGTTAATAAAAAGGAAATTACAAATAGAATACCTTAGAAGGACAATATCTATTGGTTCAGGAGTATAACTCAAGTCATAAATCACAATACCTTTCTTTACCACTTCTTATACGGAAAGATACAAGCATGGATTTATCATATGCTATGAACTTAAACTCTCTTTACATACTAATGTTGACCTACCATAACTAAATAGATGGACAAGGACGCAGGCTAAATAATACTATGGTTGTAAAATGTGCCTTCTCAAAATGAAAAGTATGCTCACTATAATTATAGGTTTTATTTGGTTTCTTCTTGGTGTAAATGAGATTTGAACTCAAGTCCCTTATTTGACGATAAGAATTTTACTAGTTAATTTAACTGGGATCCACTTTTCATCCATAGTACCAGTATAAAAAATTATTGAAGACTTTTTATTATATTAAGGACTATTAAAGTTACTGCAAAGTTTGTAATATTTTGGACGTATGAGAATATTAGTTTTGACAGTTATTGTTCATTATTATGCAGTTACTATTCACATTTGGAAGCATCTCTATATTGAAACTAGATCCTACAACAGTGATATTATTGAGAGTGACAAATATTTCTTTTGTCCCAACACGGTACAAAGAGAGAAAAAATACAAAGTACCATGCGTTGTGCGTGCAGGGGATCTCATACTTGATATTCATGGCAAAGAATAATTGGACTAGTGTCACTAAATAGGAGCTTTGAGACCCACAAAATGGTTATCCTAAATATTTTGAAACATTTGTTTGCAAGTATTAAATCATTGTATCATATTAGGGCTTTTTTTTTTTTTTTTTTTTTTTTTTTAAATCAAAATCAAAATCAGTTAGATGATCCAGTCAGTTTCCTCACCATCTTTAGTGGGACTAGTCTAATAAACTTTCACTTGAACTGCTCGAACTAACTTACCTTACTTAATAGGCTAGAAGAGAGAGATTCAAAAAACTGAATTTTCTATCTTGTCTTAAGAACCTGACTCAAAAGAGAAAAGAAAACCATACTAAAATAAAAGAGAGATCATTATTTGAACGTCTTTAGATCCTGCTTAGAGCGGCTTTTACCACCTGTTGTTTAAAAGAGTTTTTATTACATCGGTTTGGAATCGATTACCGGACGGGGAAATAAAAACCCAATCAACAGTCTAAAAAAAATTCATGTACGAAAAAAAAAAAAGCTCATCCCAACAAAAAGACAAAAAGGCTTGTAGAGAACCAAGATTTTTATATATGTTAAATAAATCAAGAGAGAGAGAGAAAGAAGGAAGTTTTGATGCGCCAACTAGTAACCAAGCTTGACTCTCATCAAGGTAATCACCATTCTCTCACCTTTGTAGCGTGGAGTTTTGATGCGCCAACTAGTAACCAAACTTGACTCTCATCAAGGTAATCACCAGTCTCTCACCTTTGTAGCGTGGAATTTTGAGGCCTTGAATCCGACATGTAATTCCAATCAAAGCCATAGATACGGGTTGGTTTGTGACTGCCACCTTGAATAATCTGTGTTTTGTCAACCATTTAATCCAGTGTGGTACTTTGTGAACAGTCAAGACTAGAATAACCCAGGTGCCTTATAAGCAAGGGGAAATTTGTATTGGCGGGTGTAGAGAAATACATTACTTCTTTACGACCACTCTACTGTCTGGATAAATATAAATATAAAATATCTATGGAGGCTTATGAATAAATCTATATATCGCAGTAATGCCAAAATAACATAACAATATTGACCAATAGAATTAACACATTATTATATGAGAATACTTGTGCTGATGAAAATATGTTTCTTTTATTAGTTAAGAATAGTAAAAAGCTTCATATATGTTTCTCTTTTCCTTTAAAGGGAAAAAAAAAATCTTAAATGCTACTAAATGGAAATTCTAAAATAGAACTTTGATGTTCTGCAAAGAGAGACTTTGAAAGTAATCATAATCTTTGTAAACAAAATTCTAGTATCTTATACAAAACTGTGTCCCAACAAGCAAAGCACAACTACAAAACTAACTACTGAAAAAGAAAATACAAGTTAATTTCAAGAAATCTCTGAAGCTCAAGGCTAAAGTATCAATATGCTGAAAATCTAAATCTTGATGTTGAAGTAATCCGGATCAAAGTGATGTAACCGTACATAACCATCTTCACCTCCGCTTGAGAAACTATAAGTTGAAAAATATCAAATAAGTAAAGAGCTACAGATTATAAATTGTAATTCATGACTAGTGTCATTTGAACAATGCAAAATTTCTCCCAACTTTTAGGACAATCTTGGTCTGATCTGATTAGAAAAGTGCATTAAGGCGAAGACTAATAAAACCACTACTAACAGGATAAACAGAATAGGCCCTTATTTAAACTGAACAGTCAAATACAATTATTTCATAAGCAATTAAAATACAAAAAATAGAGCATAAAATAGGGACTAAGCAGAAGTCATTAAGAAAGAGGAGACACAGTGCCACAAAGACCTTACACAGGTTTTACTAAACTTGGAGGATTGTTTTTACTCCAACTTGTTTACTAGTGGTACCAAACCACAATCCACAATACCATCTCTACCTCAAATGATGCCAACACTACAAATACTACCACGTCAAAACAACCCCCACACCACCCAAAGTAACACCATGATTTAAGACCTTACGTATTTGTACAAATAACCTAAAGCCTCCAAGACCAGATACATATACCAAAAAACCTACATACACACACACACACACACAATATTATCATAATTTTCTACACAAATATCCCTGAACTGAAACAGAATTGAAAACATTTACAAGGTAAAATTTTGACAGTTCAACATTAGAGAATCCTTCCATTTTCCCCTACCCTTCCAATTGCACCAATATCATTATTTGAATTTCAGCATTGTTTCGATTCCATCCTTCTGTCTAAATCCTTTTAAACTAAGCTAACATAATTAGTCACATGCAATTCAGGTGACTGAAATGTTGACATGAAATTCAATTAAACAATTGTCCAGATGTATATGCCCACATCAGCTAAATAATTTTTAAGGATTGTTTGGAATGGAAGGAGGGATGAGAGGAAAGGGAAAGGCGCAAGGGTAGCTGGAATGTTAAAAAAAGATCAACTCCTCTCTCTCTCTCTCTCTCTCCAACCCATCCCCACTCACCTCTTCCATGGCTTCCACCCACAATACCATCAATGCCACCACTACCCCTTCCTTCACAGTTTTGAATGCAGCCCCATGGAAGGTGGGCTGGAATGTTAAAAAAAAAAAAAAAAAAAAAAATCCTCTCTCTCCATCAATCCCACCCACCCACTGACCTCTTCCCATGGCCTCCACCCACAATACCATCAATGCCACAACTACCCTTCCCTTTACACTTTTGAATGCAGCACCACAGCAGATATTGTTAGGTAAAAGATTTAGAGGTCCATCCTTAAATTATTACTCACCTGTAACTAATTGAAAGGACACTTTGAGCTGCTCTTTTTCCTGGTATGTCAACTTGAGTTCAGGTAAGAATTGGTCAATTTCAAAGACTCCACTGGTAGCCCAATGGAGCAGCCCCAACAAAAAACCTAAGTAAATGGAACAGTGGAAGTGGGCCCTTGTTTATATCTTTAAGCAGAGTTGTATATTGAAGCCCCTAATCAATATCTTATGCTATGAGTGATGCATCTTTGGGGAAACTGGGATTGAGGTAGCGAAAGGTGATGGTGATGGGGGAGAGGGAGATTAAATCTGTAGCATTCACTAGAATATTGCTTACATAGATATTTTAATTTTGAATATACAAAAGATGAGAGTACATCTTGGTTTGGATCAGTTTAAATTAAAGATCAAATCTGGTGGACCGGATTTTGACTTTTGAGAGAAGAAAACTTAGGGGTCAAAGGAAAAAGTTGGGGAGGGAGCAGGAGAGACGGCATAGGTCAGTTTCCTTGAAGAAGACTTGCAGAGAATAAGTGAAGGGGCAGAGAGAGAGAGGAAAAGGAAATATTTTGTTAAATAAAAATAAAAACTCCAAAAAAACTTTAATGGCATAACCATTTTCAATCATGTGACTTGTACTAGACAAACTCTATATCTGTAAATGGATTTGAATGAAGGGATGAATTTGAAACAACACTGAAAGTAGGCTAAATTGTTGCTATTGGAAAATTAGAAACCACAAATGTAATTTACCCATATTGTTATTATTTACATGCATTACCATGGTCACTAGCTGAATGTAATGACATAAGAAGAATTCTTTAAATCAAAAACATCAACAGAAATAACTTAGTATATCTTTCTCAAAAAAAAAAAAAAAAAAAAAACTTAGTATAATAAAAAATCATATGGCATAGTTGAGAAACACCATTACAATATGCTAATCTATCAAATACCAGATACTACCAGTTTAGGAAAATCAAAATTTTTTTTTATATAAGTTTAGTAACCTCAATTTTGTAATGAGAGAACATAAAGAACCATACCTTTTCCCATCTGGGTTGAAAGCCAAAGCATTTATCGGTCCAAAATGCCCCTTCACACCTCCAATTTCTTCTTGAAGAATCTAACCATATGAAAATGGGAGGACATCATATACCAAAGATACTAAACATACATGAACCTTTATATCATCAAAGAACTTTGATGGAAGTTTGGATTTACCTTGTCATAGAATTTTGCCTCAAATTTACCAGCACGATGATCAGTTGTCGTAACAGCTGATGCATCTTGACCACCTCCAAGCACCACCTGGAAAGCATAAAAGGCATTGAAGTTTACCAAATATTGAATGAATCAAGCAACAAGAAAAAAAAAATATCAAATACCAAAAGATTCAAGAATTGTGGTCCAATTTTGATGTGTGGCCTTCTTGGCACCCTTTCATAGGTTACTTGAAGTTATTATTGAGTCTTAATATACAGTTTCTTTTGTAATCTTCTTTTTTTTTCTTTTTTTTTTTTTTTAATATTAGTAATAGTATTAATAAAAGGTTTCTTTAGGTTCAAAAGTTGTTAGATCTAATAATTTCTAGATTTTCTAGAATGGGCTGTAATAGGCTGCACCAGAAGCCCATGACCATGAGTCTTAATATATGTTTTAAGTCATTTTCCTATTTGGTTTAGAAGTTCTTAATAACTCTTTTTTCCAATACCTAAAAGTTTTATAATAGTAAAAGTTCTTAATTAATTTTCTTTGTTATGAGGAGTATTATTTAGAGTTCTAGTCTTTCTAGGAAAAGGATTGGCACCTATATAAAGCTTTGATTACCTAACCCTACCTAAACCCATATACACCAGACATTATTTAAGAAACCTTCAAGATCTTATTCATTGGAATTTCTCTTACATATTTCAGAATAGTAGCAAAAAACCATATATCATATATTACTTTACCAGAAATATGTTGGGACTTATTATTTTGAAACAAAAATACACCCAAATATATGAACCATCATTTTCAAAACTCAGGACTTGGAAAAATAAATGATAACAAACAGAGTGATCAACTTTTACAGGATAAGTAGTGGAGGATATTAACTAAATATAGGCTCACTTGCATGACAGAAAAGGTCTTTCAGAACCCAAAACAAGAACATTTCAACTTCACTTGCATGACAGAAAAGGTCTTTCAGAAAAGGTCATATTATCATGTCATTTCTAATAGGAAGATAAATCATAATGAATAGACACATGATATTTGTAGCACGAGCACAAAACTTTACATTTTATAAATAAATACATACATGCTCAAGAAGTGGAGACATTGTCACGGCATTGACTGGACGTTCAGTCACGTAAGTCTTGATAAGAGTCAAAGTTCTGATGTCCCACAGCTAAAATATTTGCAAGAAAACCAAAATAATCAGGTGAAAAAAAAAAAACTAAATGATAATATATAGCACAAAAAGACAGAAGGAATGACAAGACTGAAATCAGTACCTTAGCTGATTTATCAAGTGAACCGGTGAGGAAGTGTGAACCATCGGCAGATTTCGAAAGTGATGTTATCGTTTTTTTGTGGCCGGTTTCCTTCTCGGACTCTTTAAGCATTTTTCCAGTCTGTATGTTTGTTTAATACGTATAACAAATATAAAGGTGAATCAATCCATAAATAGACTTCAGGGAAGAATGATAAGAGAAAGGGGAGACAGAAGAGTGGCAAACAGAAAATTATGGCTTTAAGTTCTACACTTATACTTTGAAGAATCCAGCAAGAATGCAGTTATTACCATAAAGCCACAAATAGTGAAATGCTAATTGTAACCAAAGAAACACTTAACTATTTCATTGAAGATAACATGGCAATCTTAGAATTACGAGACACTTACCTCAGAATCCCATATACGAACCACAGCATCTTCTCCAGCACTTATGATGGTTTTGTTTAGGGGCCCCCAAACAGCTCTATTAATTCTTCCTTGAGGGCCCTTCAGGACGAGAACAGAGTCACCAGTCTCTACAAAATGGAACCATTAATGATTTTAAGTTACCTTAGAGTTCATTTGTAATATTAAAGCTTCAAAAAACCTTACCATACAGAAACACACAAGCATAGCATCTCTTTCTAACATTATCATTCAAAGGAATGCAGCTCAAGAGTCAAAAGCGTCCAAAATTGAAAGGCCAAACATTTAGAGTGTGAGAAAAGCAAGTTAACCACAAACACTTTATGATTGGTAGCATCTATAATTCTTTTTGTTTTTTGATTTTATTGGAGTTCATAAAATTCCTAACTTGTAGGAGCTGGTCTCAGAGTTCTACTTGTATAATACATACACACAATCATCTTATTCAACAGAATCATTACTTATCTTTAAGAAAAAAAAATTCAAGAACAAACAACAACAATTAGACACAATAATTTCACTACCTACCTTTTACTTCAAAAATAACAATAATAATAACGGTTCATCTGCAACTTAAGACATGTGACTCTTCTTTTTTTTTTTCTTCATGTAGTCATGTACAATACCCAAAAGAATTAAAAATAGAAAATTTTTGTACAAAACAATGACAATTCTATAAACCCCATGACAGAAGAACCATTAGCGAACCCCCATGTGCGAGTCACATCAAATAATGATCTAATAAGCACTGATAATACCCAATAATCTTGTATGCATCAAAACAACATGGACATATGATACTAGATAAATTACATTATCTAAACAATACACAAAACATGTCCATCCACTTGTACACGGATATTACCAACAACTCAACAAACCAACAACAATTAGAGTTGTACATTGTTCATCAAAATCACATTCAAGCAATAAATTCATCACCAATTTATAAACACACATAATTGTCCAACACAACACATATCAAGATGTTCACTCAAGTGAGAAGCTTACGGTCTTCGGGGTCAGTGGCGATGCTTTTGACGTGAATAGCCGAAGGCAAATCCATAAACGGATCGGTCGTGATGACGGCAAGCTTATCGCCGACTGACAAGTCTACAGCCCTAGCCGGAGACCCGAAATTGAACGAGAACAACTGCTCTCCGGTCTGAACATTCCATATCTTGGCCGTTTGATCCGCACTCCCAGTAATCAACATCATCGAATCCCCTATTGAAACCAAATCAAAATAATTCAAAATTCTTTTTGTCACAAAAATCAAAGACAAAAGAGTGAGCTAGTTTGTGAATTGAGAGGAGAGGACTTGCTTGAGACATCGCAGCACCAAACGGCGCCGTTGTGGCCACGGTAGGTGCCGAGACGCTCGCCGTTGTCGGCGAACCAGACGGTAGGGTTGTGATCTTTGGCGCAGGAAAACAAGAGGTCGCCGTCGCGGTTGTATTTCAAGAATGTGAGTGGCCTCTCATGGCCTTTCATCAGAATCGGTCTCATGGCTTTCTGATTTGGCTTTTCGCTTCTCTTCTCTTTGTTTGTTTGTTTCTTTGTCTCTGAAAAAACCTGTGGGTTAATTATGCGTTTTATGGCGGCAAGAAAGCTAGAGACGGTTCTGGAACTTATGCAAGATTTTTAGGGTTCTTCAGAGTTCAAGGTCGACCAGGATTGCAACACTTTGCATAATAATAATAAGTTTATTATTACAGCCCATTAACATAGTTGGGCTAACACTATTTGAGTGGGCCGTATCCAAAATATCCGTATAATTATTTTCCAAACGAAGCACACTGTTCTAAAAAAAAAAATTGAAAAAGACTTGTACACTTGAGGTTACTCTTTTAAAGTTCTGTCATGTTATTTTTTTTTTCATAGATAGATAGAAGTGTATTTTTTAAGTTAAGTAATCACATGGCAGAATCTTAAGAAGGGAATAAAAAAAACAGCACCTAAGGTACTGTACATCAATTTTGTCCAAAAAGAATATATAATTATTTAAAAATTAAAAATTTTAAAAATTTTAGCACATAGCAACGTTAGTAGCAGAGCCAGAATTTTAGGGGAGAGAGGGACAAAATTAAAAGTAACATTAATCTAAGAAATATTAATCGATAATAATAACATAATAAATAAACCACAATATGGTAATGTAATAGCCATACACAATCTCATAAAAATGTAAACTTTAATTTATTTTTTCATACCAAGTTTAATTGTATAATATTTACTCAATAAAAAATTATTATTATTATTAGTTCATAGTTTATAACAATCAAATCAAGAGATTAATCTAACTATACAAAGTTCAAACATGTAATTTGATTCTTTAAAATAAATTGTGAAAATAAGTCAATGAAAAAATATTAAGAATATAGTAATATATATGTGAAGTGTAGATTTATAGCAAAAATTTAGGATTTGAGTATAAAAAGATTGGCAGAGAAAAAAAAAATATATAGGAGATAGACTTGGCACTGTGGTAAGAACATAAAAATAGGGTTAGTTTTTAGATTTTTTCAGCAAAGTAGTGGTGCAAAAGTATGTACACTACAATTGGTTTTATTATTGTTGAGAAGTGTTATATTCTCGACATTTTCACAACAAATTCTAAGTGGTTGTAGATTATTACGGGTTGTTATTGGTGGGTAAAAAAGTAATTCAAGTGATGGGTTTAAATTAGAACCAGCAACAACTTACCGCTTATGATTTGTTGTAAAAGTATTGTGAAAATGTTGTGGACGTAGAACTTCTCCTTATTATTAGGTGGGACCTATTATTTAATAAAATAATTGCTTGTTGCATACTTGTAATGTGAATGTAAAGGAATTGACAAGCTAATACATATGGTAAAAGACTTTTGACTTAAAGTCCTTTGTGTCAGGAGGAGCAAATAGTCTCTTATCATAATATAGTACTCGTATTAGAAATTTTTTGAGGAAGTTAGGGGGGTAGTTGCTCTGCCCTTGAGTAGAAGTGTACTATGACGTGCTAAAAAAAAATTGACATATGACGCAAGTGATGGAGGTGTATTTTTGATATTTAGTGTGCCAAATACTAAAATTTTAACATTTGGGACACCTAATGCCAATATTCTAAGATGTGTCAAATACCAAATAAATTTGGCATTTGATACGATAACATTATAATAATAGCATTGTATGGGAAGATGTGATATAAGTATTTAGTTATTATTTTATTCAAAAAATTCTCTCTTTTCATGACCAATGGCATTAATTAATAATTATTCTAACTTTCTCTCTCCTTTATCTTTTCAATGATTTTGGGAACAATAAAAAAGAAATCATAAAAAATAATTATGACTACGTTAGCCTCCCCAATTTAATCCATCATCCAATATTACTTGGGGACTACGTTAGCCTCCCTAATTTGATCTACATATGAATCAAGTAATTTGAACATTTTTCATAAAAAGATGATGCATCAATGACTTCACACACAGTTCTAGATGGGCAATTCACCAAAAACTTCATCAAGTTCCTATTGGTTCTACTAATCCACCCATCAGATATAATAGAGCAACCATATCTCCCCCAAGATTCCTTGTGATTACTCAATAACTCATTTGTGTAAGTCACCTCCTTCTTGAGAATTGAAACTTTTAACTCATGGTAACAAGGAGGTTTCATATTTGGACCATATTGCCCAATAGCTTCAATTGCTCATTTAAAGGCATTTGAGCGAGCAACATTGAATGGCATACATGCTAAATAAAATAACCAGCCAATATACTAACAAGCTTTCACTCTTTTCTCTTTGTCAAATTTATCATTGATGTTAGCTTCCTTCATCTTTCCATGTTTCCAAAGCTCTACCTCCTTTTATGGCTTTAATGTCATAAATCATAATAGAATCTATGGGACCTTTCAACTTTCTAAAATTTGACATTAATTTCACTCGGGTGTTACTGCCAATCCCTCTCTTAATAGAGCATGATTTTTTCCCTTTTTGGATAACTTCTACTTTATTTACCTTTATCATCATCTACCTCCTCAATTTTAGTCACATTATCTATATCATCAAAATTAGGCAACTTGTTATAGTTCTCATTCTCAATCTTCTTCTCAGTCATATAATGCTCAAGTTCTTCTCTAACATTAACATTTTAAACACTTTGAAGTATTTTTAAATTTCCCCGCTTGAGTTTTGCTCCATGTATTCCTCTCATTGTGACTTTATCACAAAAGAAGCAAGTCACTAAATTTTTATCTTCAACATTAGCTAAATAATTATATTTCCATCCAATATTTGTTTTCTTCCCATTATATGAAGTCATTCTACATTTTTTTTTTATAGAAAAACCAAATACAATACATTTAATAGGATTCTATCAGAGAATAGGTAGCTATGTATGGTAACAATAAGTATCCTAGATGAAGTATTGTGTCTACTAACTAAAAAAATTAGGCAAGGGTTGCCGTAGATAAGGGGAAAATAAGGAAAATAAAATTAGAGTAATTGTGAAACAATGAGAGTTTGAGATAGAAGGGTAAAGGGGAAAAAGGAGAGAGGGGAGAATTGTTGTGAGACAGTGAGAGAAGGATAAAGGAAAAGTGATATGATCCATCGAGAGTCTTCTTCGAGATACAATCCAAGGCTTCTTTAATTAAAATGAGAATATCCTTATAGTCTGCGATGCTTGGGGCCCACAAGGCAATTAGGATCTTAACAAAATTCTCTTTTGTCATTCCCAATCATACCATTGAAATTATTGAGGCAATCTTTAGGGTATGTTTGGTAGACTATAATCAACTCTGCAATGTAATTGTTATACCTATGTTTTAGCTATATGGTTATTTGGTTATGTTTTTATTATAGGGATTAATAATTCCTTATGATATCTATTCCTTAAAATGAAGAATAGACATTCCTTATTAAAAACACTGAATCCATATGCCTCTGTTTAATGTAATACGCTATATTAAAAAAATTCTCAAAATCCCCCATTACCCGCTTCTTCTCCAAAATTTCATCTCCTTCCTCTTTGAAATTTTCTATCTCCCTCCTCTCTAAAATTTTAATCTCCTTTTACTAGAGATCTATTTATATGAGTACTGTCTTTCTCTCACCCTCAATTGCTACTCTCTCTTATTAGGATTTTTTTTTTCTCCTTCCCGTGGGTCTGTGATTTCCATAGATGCTGCTGCTGCTGCTGCTGCTGCTCTCTCTCTCTCTCTCTCTCTCTCTCTCTCTCTCTTTCTCTCTCTCTCTTATTTTTTGCTACTAGAGATTTATTTCTATGGGTACTACCTTTTTCTCACCCTGAGTTGCTACTCTCTTCTCAAGATATTATTTCTACCCCTAGCTCTGCAATTTCTATAGTTACTGCCCTCTCTCTTGTTGGTGTCCTTATTGTTTCTGTTGTCCATAACAATTTCAAATTTGCCATATTTGTTATTTGTATAGCTATGGGGTTGAAATTCTCTTATGTATGATACTACCCATATGCTATTGATGCGTGGATTGCAAGCACAATGCAATTCACCATAGTTTTTGCACTGATTCTCTCTCTCTCTCTCTCTCTCTCTCTTTTTATTATTATTATTTTTTTATTGTGTATGTGATTCTTTAGACTTTGCTTAATAGTGAAATAATAAAAAGCACCTCCTTATGCTCTGGGATTTCTAAAGTGTCTGTATGTGTGTGTGTTTCTCTACCTTTTGCTTTATGCTCTGTGATTTCTATATTATGCCATATATATTGCTAGATTAACCACTAATTTAATTTTAAAGCACTTCCTTTTTTTGAAAGTAAATTTATTGTTCAAGATTGGGAAAAACTGAGATCGAAAAATAGTAAAATTATCTCAACTATAGTCATTTATATTTAATATTTTATTTAAATTATCATCTTGTTCAATTATTTAAATTGTGTGCAAATTTTGTTAATAGTATTGTAAATCTGTTCAATGCTATTGTTTGCAATTATGACGCGTTTGAGTTTAGCCACAAGAAATAGGATAAAGAAAAGGCAATTGGTTTTGGTTGTGATGTTTAGGTTAAATATGTTGCACATTAGTAGTATGTTTTTTCAATTATTATGCTTTATAGTAGAGTACCATGTTCGAAAAAGATCATTCAAAGCAGCATATTGTCATGATTTTCATTTGAGGAGAGGGGAAATTCACCGTTTATACTATGAGAGTAACGAAACTTGCATTAATCAACTTAGGATGAATATAAATACATTTACTAGATTATGTGATATGCTTGGAAAAATAGGCCACTTAAAAGATACAAAACACATGTTAGTAGATAAACAAGTTGCCATGTTCCTACATACACTAGCTCATCATGCAAAAAATTAAGTCACAAAACATCATTTTAGGCACTTAGGAGAGACAACTAATAGACATTTCAATGATGTATTACATGTTGTCTTACGTTTACAAGGAGAGCTATTTAAGAAACCAAAGCCGGTTCCTAAAAACTCTCCAGAAGAGAGATGGAAATGGTTTAAGTTATCCAACAATGTGAATTTTCTTTTCAATTTATGAAGTAGAAATATAAAAGAATTGGCTAATTGCATTTTTTTTGTAACTACAAAATTGTTTAGATGCATTAGATGGAACATATATTAGGGTGAGAGTGCCTTAAGAAGACAAGCCTAGGTATCAAAATCATAAGGGGGAGATTGCCACAAATGTACTAGGAGTGTTCTCATAAAACATGCAATTTATTTATGTTTTGCCTAGTTGGGAAGGCTCTGTTACTAATGGTAGAGTGCTTTGAAAAGCAATTGGTAGGAAGAATTGATTGAGAGTTCCCCAAGGTAAGAGAAATAGGTTGCCTATTAATTATTAATTTTTTAAAAATTATACACTCATTATACTAAAGACATTACAAATTATGGGTTATTACTATCTTGTTGATGCTAGCTATACAAATGGTGAGGGATTACTTGCCCTATACAAAGGACAATGATATCACTTAAATGATTGGAGAGATGGACAACAACCAAGAACTCCAAAAGAGTTCTTTAATATGAAACATTCTTCAGTAAGGAATGTTATAGAGAGATATTTTGGATTGCTTAAGATGCGATGGGCAATTCTTAGTAGTCTTTTATTCTTTCCAATTAAGACACAAAGTCAGATTATTATGGCATGTTGCCTTTTTCATAACTTCATAAAAAGAATGATGCTTGTGGACCCATTAGAAAATGAGTTGGACAATCATGAGCAATTGACTGAAGGATTTAAAGGTGATCCAATAACACATATTGAGACTTCAAATGAATGGAGTGGATGGAGAACCAATTTGGCAAATGAAATGTTTAATACATGGAGAAATAGGAGAGAAATTTAGTGTAATAATATAATACTTTGGTTTGTGACTTTTCCATATATGGTTCTCCTGAGTTAATAAAGTTTTTTATTATTTAGTAATTGCATTGGTGTTTAACTGTTTATTATGTGTGTTTAAGCTTTTGCATATTATTTACATTTTATTTTATCTTGCCTTTTTTTTTTTTTTTGTTAGTATTTTAGCTACTGAAGGGGTAAAAAATAGTATGACCTTGGGCCTGACGGATTCGAGCCCATGGGCCGACAATATGGGAGAACCCAGGGCCTGGCATAACTTAAAATACTTGTGGCGCACACTTGGAATCCGAAAGAATCCTAAAGGAAATCAAAATACTAGTGCGAGTGTAATTCTAGAAGATACGCGTTTGATGAAAAACCCACTCTACAAGGAAATGTTTGCTCATCACGTTTTGGATTGCTCAAGCAGAGTCCTACAAGGAAAAGACTTCGAGGTCAAGGAAGAGAGGCCAACCTCGTACCACTATAAAAGCCCCAATACCCTCACAAATCAAGGTACGCATAATTTACCCTCTCTAGCACTCTAGAGTTGTGAGAATAATTCTAACTTGACCTTCGGAGGGTATTTGGCCGGCACTACACCTGTAACGACCCAAGGAAAAGCGCTAGCCACATCTGCGCTATACCTCAAAAGGACTAGTCATAATTAAGGCTCCTTGCAGTTGTTAATAAAGCCCAATTCAACCCAGTAAATACCCGATGTGGAACTTATTACACACCTACACACATCACACAATCAATCAAATTGGGGCATCACAATCTCCTCCACTTAAATCCCTAACGTCCTCATTAGGGCCCACTCTGTAGGGTAGTGTCTCTGAGCCCACACGGGATTACTAGGCCGGCTCTGATACCATATGTAACGACCCAAGGAAAAGCGCTAGCCACATTCTGATACCATATGTAACAACCCAAGGAAAAGCGCTAGCCACATCTGCGCTATACCTCAAAAGGACTAGTCACAATTAAGGCTTCTGGAAGTTGTTAATAAAGCTCAGTTCAACCCAGTAAATACCCGATGTGGGACTCATTACACACCCACACACATCACACAATCAATCAAATTGGGGCATCACAATCTCCCCCACTTAAATCCCTAACGTCCTCGTTAGGGCCCACTCTGTAGGGTAGTGTCTCTGAGCCCACACGGGATTACCAACCTGACTCTGATACCATATGTAACGACCCAAGGAAAAGCGCTAGCCACATCTGCGTTATACCTCAAAAGGACTAGTCGCAATTGAGGCTCCTTGTAGTTGTTAATAAAACCCAGTTCAACCCAGTAAATACCTGATGTGGGACTCATCACATACCCACACACATCACACAATCAATCAAATTGGAGCATCACAATAGAGACTAGTCCTTTTGAGGTATAGCGCAGATGTGGCTAGCGTTTTTCCTTGGGTCGTTACATATGGTATCAGAGCTGCCCGGTAACCCCGTGTGGGCTCAGAGACACTACCCCACAAAGTGGGCCCTAACGAGGACGTTAGGGATTTAAGTGGGGGAGATTGTGATGCCCCAATTTGATTGATTGTGTGATGTGTATGGGTATGTGATGAGTCCCACATCGAGTATTTACTGGGTTGAACTGGGTTTTATTAACAATTACAAGGAGCCTCAATTGCGACCAGTCCTTTTGAGGTATAGCGCAGATGTGGCTAGCGCTTTTCCTTGGGTCGTTATACTTGGTGAGTAATTATTGTGATTTTACAAGTCTTTCATACGTGCTTTTTATTTGGTTAGACTTCCATACACACCCGTCAACGCTCTTAGATTCGTCAGTCTTAGGTTTTGTCGTCACTTGTAGGCAATGTCTAGTGCGTCAAGTAATCAGTCAGTAGTTCGTGACGGGGCGGATTACGAGGAAGTATACCCGTCCGGTCATAAAGACCAAGAGAGTCCGGGCGAAGAGAGGAGTCCGCCCGCATCTTCCTCGTCCTCAACAAATGAGAATATGGAGATGGATGAGCTAGAGAATATTTCTGTTGATGGCGAGGATCAACCATTAAGATCCGTCATTGGTGTTGATGGACTACGGGAGTTCATCATGTTACCAGAATGGACGGTGCATAAATTCTCATCCGTCATCAAGCAGGAACACTTCAGCACATTTAGGGCCATTTTTCAAATTCCAGACTATATTTCAATCCGTCTACCCTATGTATCAGAGAAATGTTATTATGAGGGGGTAAACGGTGTCGGAGTATAGGAACAGATGTTAAAGGCGGGACTTAGGTTTCCCTTAAGTACCCTGCATAGAGAACTTCTACATTATTTGGGTTTGTCCGTCACCCAAATATCACCAAATGCTTGGAGGGTCTTCATAGCAATGGAGATTCTCTATGGTGCTATGACAGACGGTGCCAGAAGGCTGACGGTGCGTGAATTTCTTCATTGCTACCGTCTAGATGAGATTGACAGGTCAAAGGAAATGTATAGTTTTGCCAGTAGGAGTCCACTGTTGAAGGTTATTTTTGAAACACCAGACTCAAATAGAGACTGGAAGAGTCGCTACTTCTTCTTAGAGGGCGACGGATGGATGGGCCAACCAGGGGAGACGGATTATATGCCCGTTGACACAACTTGGGGAGTGTTAGATCCGACCCGTATGCACCCGTCCTAATCTATAAGCTTTTTACTTTCGCTCAGTTTATTATGATCTCACTTTTGACCGTCCACTTTTTCAGGTAGACGGCGTCCTCAAGTTAGTGTCGAAGAGTTTGGTTTCCTCGAGAAGATCTTTTAGAAGACCAAGCCGACGGAGAGGACTTAGGCTAAGTTGGTAAATCTAGACACCATACACTGGTACTGTGATGGTCCCGAACCCACACCTGAAGCCATCAAATACAGCGAACAAGTTCATAGACGTAAGTCCGTCAACCATTATTTGCATACATGGCTTCAATTTAATTAACAACTTTATCCGTCCATTATTTTTTCAGAGATGGACGATGCTAAGAGAAGGGCTCAGATAAAGTTACAGGCTGCCAAGAGAAAGGAGTCCGGCGAGCCGGTTCCTAAGGGGACGGCTCCGTCGATAAAAAGAAAGCCTCCGTCCAAATCTGACCGTCCACTTAAACAGCCGAAAGTCTCACTGGAACCCGTCGTGGGGTTAATGGCTGCTGGTGTGAATGCCGTCACCCCAATGAGGCATGGGGCAGGTAAAGGTTTGATGAAGGCCCCGTCCACAAGCCAGGAGAAACCTCCCCCTCTCCTTCGAGATGACTCTAAATTTGCCCTGGAGAAGATTACTTCTATTATTTAGTCGGAGGACTACGAGGACTTGGGCAATCATTCGACGGAGGCCATGGGGGAGACGGGTCTCTTTGCTGTAGCACAGGTAATATTGTCCGTCATCTTTTGCCTGTCCATTCAACCTGATTTTTGTCTATCACTTCTTAGCTTGCTTGTTCCAGTCTCTCATCATGATGAAGGGCCTAATGGATTGCTGCCTTATCCATGAAGCCGCCCTCGAACATGTGCGAGCCAAGGCAGAGCAGACGGAGGAAGAGCTGGGTTAGCTTAACAAGTGGAAGTCCAAAATGGAGAAGAAGTTTGACCTTTCTGAGCAGGTGAGGAAGGAGCTGGAGCAAAAGACGGATGAGGCGGGGAAAGCCTTGGCGGAAAAAGATAAGGAGATAGAAGAATTGAAGAAAAGCCTCCGTCAGGCTAACGAGACAGCGGTCCGTCAATACCGTGACTCCAACGCTTTGTTGGCCGAGCTAGGAGACTCACTCCTTCAAGGATTTGACGACGCCCTCCGTCAAGTTAAGAAAACCTACCCTGACCTAGACGTGTCCATGATAACTGTTGAGGAACAAGGTCAGACGTCTGCTTTGCCCGTCGCCTCGGACAACACGGACGATCTATTTGAGGAAAATGCAGCTCAAGGAGACGGAGAGTCAGCTCCAGCAAAGAATCCCCAAGATGTCGACCCCAAAGTGTAGAAAGTACTTAGTTTATCCGTCAATTTTTTGAGAACAATTTGTCCTTCAATTTATGTATTAAACAATTACCCTTTAAGGGTTTTTATCCGTCAATGTTTTATTCCATAATTTTTATGCCTGTTTTGTTATTTCTTGTCATTTGAAAGTTGCATGAATGTCCGTCCGTGAATTTTACCCGTCTATTATTTCGAAATTTTCACAAAGTTTGGTGACCCGTGAAGTTTGACGGGTTCTTATCCGTCCATTTGTACTAGGTACATACATGTTTCATGGGCTTGTAGTTCACCGGACCGGACTGTCCGTCGAAGCTTTATGGGCTTTCCTTTTTTCACCCGTCTATTTATGGGCTTGCGATTCTATCCACCCTACGGGTGATCCGTCCACCTCGGGGACTGAATTTTCACATGGTGGGGGATCCGTCCACTTTGTGGACTTTTTATTCACAATATAGGTGATCTGTCCACTTTGTGGAATTTGTAAATTTTCTCACCTTGCAGGTGATTCGTCCACTTTGTGGACTAAACTTTCTAGCCCTGTGGGTGATCCGTCCACTTTGAGGACTTTGTAAATTTTCTCACCCTGAGGGTGATCCGTCCACTTTGTGGACTTAAATATTCACCATATAGGTGATCCGTCCACTTTGTGGACTTTGTAAATTTTCCCACCTTGTGGGTGATCCGTCCACTTTGTGGAATTTAATATTCACCATATAGGTGATCCGTCCACTTTGTGGAATTTGTTAATTTTCTCACCCTGTGGGTGATCCGTCCACTGTGTGGAATTTAATATTCACCATATAGGTGATCCGTCCACTTTGTGGAATTTGTTAATTTTCTCACCCTGTGGGTGATCCGTCCACTGTGTGGACTTTAATATTTACCAAGTAGGTGATCCGTCCACTTTGTGGACTGTAAATTTTCTCACCCTGTGGGTGATCCGTCCACTTTGTGGACTTTAATATTCACCATATAGATGATCCGTCCACTAGGTCGAGCTGAAGGCGCATGGCCTTCTTGTTTTCATCCATGTCGTAGTTCTCCACCCGATAGCTTGTGAGCCCCACTTCTGCGGGAATGACAGATTCACTTCCATATGCTAGACGAAATGGTGTTTCTCCAGTGGGGGTTCTTGCTGTAGTCCGGTATGCCCACAGAACGCTTGGTAATTCGTCTGGCCAGATACCCTTTGCCCCCTCGAGCCGGGTTTTAATTATCTTGAGTAAGGACCGGTTCGTGACTTCGACCTGCCCATTAGCCTGTGGGTGCGCAGGTGACGAGTAGTGGTTCTTGATTCCTAGTTCTGAACAGAAATCTCTGAACGCGCTGTTGTCAAACTGCTTGCCGTTGTCAGAGACCAGTACTCTGGGTATCCCGTACCTACATATGATATTTCTCCAGACGAAGTTTCGGATGTTTTTCTCTGTGATAGTGGCTAATGCTTCTGCTTCTACCCATTTAGTGAAATAGTCTATGCAAACTACCAGAAATTTTAGCTGCCTGATCGCTGCTGGGAATGGGCCCATAATGTCTAGTCCCCACTGAGCGAACGGCTATAGAGCCGTCACTGGGGTCAGTTCTTCGGTTGGTTGCCTGATAATATTACTGAATCTTTGGCATTTGTCACAGCTTTTAACATAAGCCTCGGCGTCCTTCTGCATGGTTGGCCAGTAATACCCAGCTCGCACCAGCTTGTGTACCAACGACCTCGACCCTGAATGGTTTCCGCAGATTCCCTCGTGTACCTCCCTCATGACGTAGTCTGCTTCTTCGGCACCCAAGCATCTTAGATATGGACGGGAGAAGCCTCTTTTGTATAGGACGTCTTTTGTCAAGACGAACCTTGCCGCCTGGACCTTTAGTTTTCTTGCTGCCTCTTTCTCGTCTGGTAAGACCCCGTTTTTTAAGTATGAAACTAACGGTGTGGTCCAGGTGCTTTCGGAGCCTATCTCCTACATGTTGCCGGAATCTATTAGTGGAGAGAGCTGAACGAAAGAGAGTACATTACCAGGGGTTATCATATGCTCTGCTGAAGCGGTCTTGGCTAGACGGTCGACGTGCTCATTTTCTCCTCTGGGGATTTGGATGATTTTGGCTTCTAGGTTGTCAACTCTTGCCCTTACTTGATCAAGGTATCTCTTCATCCTTTCACCCTTGCATTCATAGTCTCCGTTCACTTGATTGGCTACGACCTAAGAATCGTAATAAATGACTACGCTCGCGGCTCCTGCAGCTTTGGCGAGGTCGAGGCCTGCTACTAATGCTTCGTACTCCGCTTTATTGTTGGTGGTGGGGAAGTCAAGACGGACCATACATTCAATCTTGTCCCCTTCGGGTGACAGCAGCACGATGCCGGCCCCCCCGGCTCGTCTATTGGATGATCCGTCAGTATATATGCTCCACTGAGGGGACTCTTCTGTCCTTTTGTCTTCGTCATGGGTAAATTCTGCTATGAAGTCGGCTACGATCTGTCCTTTGATGGCGGTCCGTGGGCGGTACTTGATATCAAACTTGCTCAACTCTATAGCCCACAACGTCAGTCGTCCCGCAGCTTCAGGATTGCTCATCGCCCGTCGCAAGGGCTTGTCGGTCATGACGTTCACCATATGGGCTTGAAAGTATGGCTTGAGCTTGCGAGCCGCCATGACTAATGCAAAGGCAAGTTTCTCCATAGGTGGGTATCTTTCTTCGGCACCGCGGAGCGCCCGGCTAGCGTAGTATACGGGCTTCTGCACCCTATCCTCTTCTCTGATTAAGGCAGCGCTGACTGCAGCAGAGGAGACAGCCAAGTAGAGGAAGAGTTCTTCACCTGGTTGCGAGGGACTCAGTAGCGGTGGTGAAGATAGATAGGCCTTTAACTCCTCGAATGCTCGTTGACACTCGGCCGTCCACTCGAAAGACTTTTTTAATGTGCGAAAGAAGGGCAAGCACTTATCTGTGGCTCTTGACACGAATCTATTTAATGCCGCTATCTTGCCGTTGAGGCTTTGTACTTCCTTCACATTTCTCGGGGGGGCCATCTCCATTATGGCTCGGATCTTGTCCGGGTTGGCCTCAATCCCCCTTTGAGATACCATGAATCCTAGGAATTTTCCCGCCGTCACCCCGAAGGTGCACTTTCCCGGATTGAGCTTCATGTTGTAGGAGCGAAGCATGCTGAATGTTTCCCTAAGGTCTTCCAGGTGATCTTCCTCCTTTCGGCTCTTCACTAGCATGTCATCGACATAGACCTAGACATTTCTCCCGATTTGCTGCGCGAACATCTTGTTCATCAGCTTTTGGTACGTTACGCCCGTGTTTTTCAGGCTTAATGGCATTACTTTGTAGCAGAAAAGGCCTTGACTGGTCATGAACGAAGTCTTCTCCTGATCAGCTTCGTGCATCCGGATTTGGTTATAACCTGAGAAAGCATCCATGAAACTTAGTAGCTGGTGTTGAGCCGTCGAGTCTACTAGGACGTCGACCCTTGGGAGGGGATAGCTATCTTTAGGACATGCTTTGTTAAGATTGGTGAAGTCCACGCACATCCGCCACTTGCCGTTCGTTTTTTTAACCATTACTACGTTCGCCAGCCAATCGGGGTAGTAGACTTCCCTAATGAAGCTTGCCTCTTGTAGTTTGCGGACTTCTTCTGCTATTGCTTGGTCTCGTTCTGGAGCGAACACTCTCTTCTTCTGTCGGACGGGTGAAAAGGAGGGCGACACATTCAACCTGTGTACCATAATCGAAGGGTCTATTCCTGGCATGTCGTCATGACTCCAGGCGAACACGTCTTGATTTCTCCTTAGGAAAGTTATGAGCTCTTGACGAATTGCGGGTTAACGAGCGTTCCGATTTTGATGGTTCGGTCAGGATTTGAGCTGTCAAGGGTTATCTCCTCTAGTTTCTCTATTGGTTCCGTCACCGTTCGATGCTCTTCTATGTTCAAGGCCTGGGCCTGGTCTTCCATCTCCATCATGGCTACATAGCATTCCCGTACGGCCATTTGACTTCCGCGCAGCTCTCCCACTCCATAATCTGTAGGGAATTTGATCATCAGGTGGTAAGTTGAGGTTACCGCCTTCCATGAGTTGAGCGTGGGTCGTCCGAGGATAGCGTTGTAGGCAGACGAGTAATCGACCACTAGGAATGTTACGTCCTTGGTGATTTGCTAGGGGTAATCACCTACCGTCACAGATAATGTGACCGCGTCCAAAGGGAATACCCGGCTTCCTCCGAAACCAACGAGCGGAGCGTTCGTCGGAATTAATCGCCCCTTATCAATCCTCATTTGCTGGAACGCCGGATAATATAGGATATCTGCTGAGCTGCCGTTGTCGACCAACACCCGGTGCATGTTGTAGTCTCCTACCCGCATGCTGACGACGAGTGCATCGTCATGTGGATGGTGTAGGCGTCGCGCATCTTCTTCTGAGAACCCGATAACGGGGCCTTCTCTTCTGGCTATCTTCAACACGGTGCCCGTCAGTTGAACACTTTGTACCATCCTGAGGTAAGTTTTGCGAGCCTTTTTTGAAGACCCGGATGCAGTTGTTCCTCCGACTATCATCCTGATGCCCCTTATAGGGGGTCTTGGTCACTCGTTCTCTCGTCGAGGGTGCTGTTCTTGTGGGGGTGGATCTGTTCTCTCCTTGCTGACGAACTTTTGCAGTTTTCCTTGTCTGATAAGGGCTTTAATCTACTGCTTCAAGTCGTAGCAGTCGGCTGTGTCGTGACCATGGTCACGGTGGAAGCGGCAATATTTATCCCTGGATCGTTTGTTGGGATCACTCTTCAGCTTTCCAGGGAACGTCAGGGCCCCTTCGTCCTTGATTTGTATTAGGACTTGATCTATTGGGGCCGTCAATAGGGTGAAACTTGTGAATCTTCCCCCCATGGGCTTAGGGCGTCGCTCCTCCCTCCAGTCTCCTACCCTTCCTTTCTTCCGGCCCTGGTCTTGTCGGGTGTCTTCTTGCCTCTCTCTTTTCTTGGGTCTCTCTTCTCGGGCCAACATCGCGTCTTCAGCGTTCATATACTGGTGGCCCTGTAAAGCACCTCTGACATGGTCTTCGGGTTGTTTTTGTACAGGGAGAACAAAAACTTACCCCCCTTCAGCCCATTCGTGAATGTTGCTACAAGTATCTTGTCGTTGGCTTCGTCGATTGAGAGCGCCTCCTTATTGAAGCGGGATATGTAGGCCCTTAACGTTTCCTCCTCTCGCTGTTTGATATTCATTAAGCAAGCTGTAGACTTCTTGTACCGATGTCCTCCGATGAAGTGCGTAGTAAATTGAGCGCTTAGCTCCTTGAAGGTGCTGATAGAGTTGGGTGCTAGCCGGCTGAACCAAATCCTTGCCGCACCCTTTAGGGTTGTAAGGAAGGCCCTGCACATAATTGCATCTGCCACTCCTTGGAGGTGCATCAAGGTCTTAAAGGTCTCTAGGTGGTCTAGAGGGCCCTTGACCCCGTCATAACTATCCATATGCGGCATGCGGAACTTACTCGACAGGGGGAAGGAGTTGACGGTGGTGGTAAATGGCGAGTCTGTCCGGTTGACAAGGTCGTCAAGGTCACTGGACACTCGTCCCTTGAGAGCGTTCATCATTACTTCCATCTGTTCCTTTATCGCCTGCATCTCCGCGATGATAGGTGGCAGAGCCGTATCTGCAAGAGAGGGAAGGCTCGTGTCTCGTCGCTCTGGTTTGCTTGGGGCGTTGCTAGCCTGTGGTCCCTCTTGATTCTTCCTTTCAGCGCTGGTTCCTTCTTGATCCGCTCTTTGGTTATTGGGTGCCGCGTTTTTCTGGTTCAGCTGCTCTTCTAGATCGCGGTTTTGTTTGGTGAGGCGCTCCACGGCTGTGGCGAGCGTCTTGACCTGCTTCTCAAGTGCAGTCGTGGGGGCTTCTTCTTCTTGAACGTCGTTAGTGGTCGCCATTGAGCGAGTGAGTACCATGTAACTCTTTTGTCCGGGAAGCGATAATGTGCTACGTTTCCCACAGACGGTGCCAACTGATGATGCCGAAAATATCACCAATAGGTCACACAGCACTCGCGACTCAAAGTGGACCTGCGCAATAGAATAACAGAAGACCTTAGAGAGCACCGGTGTTGTAACGACCCAAGGAAAAGCGCTAGCCACATCTGCGCTATACCTCAAAAGGACTAGTCACAATTGAGGCTTCTTGTAGTTGTTAATAAAGCCCAGATCTACCCAATAAATACCCGATGTGGGACTTATCACACACCCATACACATCACACAATCAATCAAATTGGGGTATCACAATCTCCCCCACTTAAATCCCTAACGTCCTCGTTAGGGCCCACTCTGTAGGGTAGTGTCTCTGAGCCCACATGGGATTACCAACCTGGCTCTGATACCATATGTAACGACCTAAGGAAAAACGCTAACCACATTTGCGCTATACCTCAAAAGGACTAGTCACAATTGAGACTCCTTGTAGTTGTTAATAAAGCCCAGACCTACCCAATAAATACCCGATGTGGGACTCATCACACACCCACACACATCACACAATCAATCAAATTGGGGTATCATAGTTACAATCATTCTTGCTTCTCAATTAAAGGATGTAATGGATAACCTTAGCAAGGCAGTCATTGGATAAGTAGCAGCTGAAAGCATGTCCAAATCAATGAGGAGTTACTAAAACTACCTGGCCTTATGACTAAGGAGCATCACAAGGCAACTAAATTGATTACTTGTCAACATGAACTAATAGATGTTTTCATGAGCATGCTGGATGTTGAGAAGGAAGAATAGGTGAAAGGTCTTATTAATGATGACTTTTGAGTGGTTGAAGAAGGTTGGATAATTCAACTTTACATTTATGCTCTTTTTTATCCCACTTGAATAAGGGGTTCATAAGACTTTTGGATGATTGTGGTATTTTTGTTTTAGTTAAATGAGATATTATGTTATTGAAATTTGATATAGCTTGGCATTTTAAGACTTTCAGTGGTTGGATTATTTTTTTAGGGAACGTGTTATTTTTTATGTTATTGAAATGATATTGAATGAATAACATATTATTGCCCATATTTTCTTTTAGCTGGATTTCTAGAGAATCAAATACTAATGCTTATATGCCAAAGGTCTTGTAACTGAATTGACATCTCCCCATGTACAAAGTGCTTGGGGGTTAGGGGGGAAAGGGTTCGAGCTACGGGGTTAGCAGCATGTTGTAATTATCTCTAAAAAAAAAAAAAAAAAGTTACTAATGCTTATACTCTTGCATAGTAGTTACTTAAAAATGGAGTAGCATGCTATTTTAGTTTTGTTTCTTTTTTTTTGATATTATTTGTAAAGAAGTTAAGTTTTCAGCTCGGGTGTAGTTCTCATGTTTTGCAATAAAATTTTATATAGTTATCAATACAAAAAAGAAAAAGAAAAAGAAAAAAGAACTACAATGATGCAAATGTGGACAAAATGCTTGTTTACACATTAGGGAGTATTTAATCATAGTTCAAGATTGTGTTTGTTGGCCAAAATTTACAAGTTTGGATTTTACAAGTGTGGGACACTTTGATAGAAGAATGGAGTATGAACATGAAGATTTTGCCAATTTGCTTGCAGTTGGACACGTAGAGAAGCAAAACTTGTTTGAGAGAGAGAGAGAGAGAGAGAGAGAGAGAGAGAGAGAGAGAGAGAGAGAGAGAGAGAGAGAGAGAGAGAGATTAAAGTGTATTTATTATAATAAGGATATTTTAGGCAATTTGATTTAAAATGCTTTCATTTGACCGTCTTAAGATGTTATACCAAACATGTGGAATATAGATTCAAGGTTCTATTCAAGGTTGTATTCCTTGGAATACCTAATCCTATTCCTATGTAATTACCATTATAGTCTGCCAAATGTGTCCTTAAGATTTTTACATCTCATTTAAGCAAATTGTTTATACTAGCACCCTTGCCTAGGGTTGGCAAAATCTGACACTACACCCAATACGACTAACTTGTTTATAAATAGGTCATAGGTTGAGGCTAAATGTGTTTGGATCATATTCGGATCGACATTGTTGACTTGTTTAATAAACGGGTTGTGTTCGTATTCAACATGCGAACCCATTTGACCTGTTTAGCTTAGAAAAGTATTAGCCGTTGTTATTATTGCTTAATTTTTTGTTGTAATTATATGTTTATTACTATATTTATGATTGTAATTGTATTTTAATTTTAGATTATAGGAATTGATAGCATGTTATTCAGGTAATATATGACCTATTAATCAAATAGGTTATTAAACGGGTCATTTATATTGTACTTTACATGACTTGTTAATTAAACGGGATAAACGTGTTGTGTTAGGTTAACCTGTTTAATAAAGAGGTTGTGTTAGGGTTAAGGATTCTTAACACGTTTACTAAATAGGTCGGGTTTGGGTCAACCCATATAGCCGAATATTCATGGCTCAACGCGACACAAACCTGACCCACAAACACGAATTGCCACCCCTACCCCAACAATCAATTTAATATGCACTTAGCTTACCATATTGCACTTGCCCTTGACACTCATCCCCAAAACTTGGGGAAATTACATGTTATTATCCTAAATTATACCTCATATTACACTTTGCACCATAAAATTTTTGAATGTACGTTTTACATCCTAAATTATGACCCTTGTTACACTTTGTACCCCGACGTTAAAAGTTTGCCACTAACTTGGATGGAAATTCAAAGTTTAGGATGCAAAGTGTAATCATGAGTATAGCTTTAAGGTGGTAAAATGTAATTTCTCTATTATTTTTAAGTGATTGAGAAGAGGACCAATTAAGTCTTTTCACGTGGTGCCATATTTTTCCATCCAAGTTAACAACTAACTTGATGTCGAGTGCAAAGTGTAACAAGGATCATAGTTTAGGGTGTAAAATGTGCATTTAAAAAGTTTATGATGCAAAGTGTAATCAGAAGTATAGTTTAGGGTGTTAAAGTGTAATTTTCCCCCTAAACCCCTCCAATTAGAAATGTCTATAGAAAATCCCCACCATTCCTAGGATCACCACACCTTTGGCTAATTTGGCACAATAGCCTTCCCACCAAAGAACTCCACACAGAAAAAAGTCATGTTTGATGACAGGACCCCTCTATGTCAAAGCTCCAAGAATCAATATCTCATATCCCAAGAGAGTGCCCCTCGATAGCAACTATTTGGATATAATTGGCCAACCAATAACTCCCATAGGGTTTCCACAATCAATCTCTAGCAAATTGGGTGAAGATGATGGTTACTTCCACATCCAAGACCACATGCATCTTGATTTTAATTGTAATGTGGCTTTCCCCATTGTTGCTTGGGATATTTGGTCTACTCACAATAAAAATATCATGGGAGGTCTACCTTTTGAGCATTGCTTTACTTCTCATTGCCTCTTAAAACAAGGAAAACCAAGCAAAACAACATTCTTCATTGGTTGGAAGCCCCTTCCCCTTGGTTTCTTCAAACTCAATAGTAATGGTTTTGCTTGCGGAAACTTAGGCAAAGCTAGTGTTGGTGGACTTATCAGAGTTTGCATAGAAAGTTGGATTGTTGGTTTTTCTAGAAGTATCCATTTCATGGTAGTTGAGCTTTGGGGCCTTTGCATAAGACCTCAACATCCTCTAGCTACTCATTGAAATAGATGGTAAATATGTTGTTAGCATTATTATGACACATTGCCTTATGATTGGCATTTCTCATTCTTGTAGTACCGTGATCTTTGATTGTTGGTCTCTTATCCAGATTTTTGATGAGGTTCATATCCACCACATTCATCGTGAAGGGAATCACTATAGGGAAAATTTGGCAAACAAAGAAAATTTTCTATTTTTTTGATAAACAAAGAAAATTTTCTAAGTGATAGTTTTATGTTGTACTCATATTCTACTTGTATCTTGTATAGTTGACACTTGGGATGTTGTATACGTAGATTTTGTACTTTTTAATCTTTTTACATAGATTTTGTTTTTTTAATGAACGTTTTCACATTGACTTGGTCCAATAAAGTATAAACGGGTAAACCCCTAGAGACCATTGTTATTAATTCCGTTCCTTTCCGGTCGGAACGGTCGGAATATTTCGTACCACATAAAAACCGGTACCATAATACCCCTCATTCCACCTCGGATCAAATTTTAGCCTATTTCGATGGTTCCAGCCATTCCAGCCAATTTTGGCCGAAATACATATTTCGGCTCGTACTAGATTTTGGCTTAAAAAAAAAAAAAAAATCTTCCCTCCTTCTTCTTCTGGGTTTCGGACCCTTCTTCTTCTTCTTGTTTTTTTTTTCTTTTTTTTTCTTCTTGTTATTTTCTTCTTCTTCTAGTGGGTTTCGAACCCATCTTCTTCTTTCTTTTCTTTTGGTGGGTTTCAGTTCTGCCAATCTCCCTTTTGTTTTTTATTTGTGTGCTGTACAGGTAAATGGTGATGTATTTGACTGTTTGTCAGCCTCCTTACTCTTCCTTAAATGCTTTGTTTTAAATTTTTTGTTTGTTTTGCCAGCCCACGTGATACTCTTCTCTCTTGTCACTTGTGTTTTAAAATTTGAATTTTTTCCTTGTTATGTTTTTGTGAGCCCCACAAGACTAACAATAAAAATAGAATGCTTCAGCCTTAACCTTCTTCCACTGTTCCACCTTTGCGTGTAGAGTGCCTTCAGGTCCTTCATTGCCTTGTATTAATTTACTATTTGTTTAATAGTTAATTCTTTAATTTCTTTTAGTTTTGTGAGCCCTTCACACGTGAGTCACTTATTGGGAAAGTTGAAAGTTTTAGTCTTTAGCCACTTGTGTTGACTTCTAAGCCATCCCACTCCACGTGGCTAACTTATGTCTCACCATTTTTAATTTTTTTTCCTCTTTTAATTTTAATTTTATTGTTACTCTTGTTATAATCTAAAAAATAATTATTAATTTATTATTATTATTGAGTGATATTTGGGATTTGGGCTTAATAAGTTTGACATATTAGTTGAAATATGAACTTATAATTATAAAATTCTTAAAAATTTATATGGGTTTTTGATGAATAACCTATAATATAAAAAAATAGCTATAACCCGAAATGACATACCAAAATAGACCGGTACCGAAATATTTCGTTTCAATTGACAAACCAAAACAGGCTTCGAAATAATATTCATAACATTGCTAGAGACTACCAATGACTATTATAGCAAAAGCCCACAGATTCACGAAAACCGCTTTCAAATTCAATTTGAAGTGTTTTTTTTTTTTGGCTAGTCCAATGAAATACTCCAGTAATGGTAAATTTTTTGTGCCAAACTTGCAAGTTACCACAATAGTCAAGTTTTTGCGGCACACTTTCAATTCAAAATCAGAAACACAAGTGCCGTTAGAGAATTGTATGATTCATAAATGCGACACTTAAGAAGCAGAGAGACTGGAGATCCGGCTAAAATTAATTAAACAAAATGTTAACAAATAAACAAACAAACGAACGAAGCAGTTGATAACTCCTTCACTCTCCTTCGCGCGGACCCCACGTGATCCCCACTCTCCTTCACTCCCATTTTGAAACTGAAACGCACGCTCTCTCTCTCTCTCTCTCTCTCTCTCCTTCTCTTCCCATTTCGATCTCCATGACCCCACGAAATGATCAAGAGATCATCAACGAGATATTAAAAATTAAAAACAAACAAACAAAAGTGTTGACTGAAATTTTTGTCTCGAAGTGATGAATATGCTCCGATCTTCAACCCAGTTGGTATTGGTCGATGCTAATCCCACATCGATTAATGCGTTGCCAGCGGAGACTATCGTTTACTTCTTCTTCTTCTTCAACGCCGTCGTTTCGCACAAGTAGCAGCTCTCATAGAAATAATACAACGATGACGATGGTACCAGAACGTGCCTCTCTCATCCTCCGCCGGTTTCTGTTATTGGTGGCGGTTTCGCTCTGTTGCTTAGTTCTCTTCAAAACCTTCTCCCCCGATTACTCTCTCCTCCGCTTTTCCACCGCTTCTCTCTCTTCTTTTCCCTTCGACGATTCCTCTCTGGTTAGTCACTTCTCTTCTTCCTCTTCTTCATTATATTCATTTACTGTTCCAAATCACCTTTTTTTTTTTTTTTGGTTTCTTTTACTTTACTAATCACAATTCACAACTCTAATATATGGCGTGGAGATTGCTAAAATTAAGTTAGAAAATAATAAAAACAATATTGTTAGATTAAATTATTAAATTCACTGTATCCTAATAGTTTAGTATCGGTAATTTATAGAGAGTATATTTGACCAGAAAATTATACAGAACAGGATGCTCTTGATTTAGAAACTTGTGAATAAGAATGAATTCAAAGGATAGAATATCTGTTGTCAAGAACTAAAGTGAATTTATGAGTTTTGTGAATCCGTTTTTTTAATAAAAGATTCTTTGTTACTTATATCTATAATAAAAAAGAGAAAAAAAGAGAGTTTGGTGAACTAGTTGGTTACATAAAGATGGCATTAGATTAATGAATTGTGTGGATTGTTACTGCTAAGAATTTTTCTTGAGTATCGTGAAATATGATAAAGAAACTAGAAGAAAGACGTGTATAAACAATTTAAAAGAACAGGTTCATGTCATAGAGAAGGATGGTGGAAAATTTGGTGAGAATTTGGAATCAGGATATCGATTTAAGTCAAGGGAGAGTAGATACTGTTTTTATTGCAAGAAAAAGGTTATGTAAAAAGAAATTATTGGATTTGAAAAAAAATAGTAGAATGAGTAAAAATTAAAAGAATGATAATAAGAAAAATACTGCGATTATTATCACTGATGAGGAAATGATGGCACCCTGTGTTAAAGTTAAAAGAGTGTAAGCATGTTGCAAATAATGATGTTACCTGGGTGATAGATTTGGAAACTTCGCAGTTACCACCATATTATTCCTACAAAGGAATTGTTTCTTACCTAAAAAGCAAAAGACTTTAGTGTTAGATAGATTTTTTTTTTTTTTTTTTTTGTCAGTTGAAAATTGTGGGAATCAGAGAAGTTTGTGTTAGAACCAATGTCGGTTACACAGTGACTTTGAAGCATGCGCAACGTGTTTCGAATTTACACTTTGATTTGTGTTCTATACATGGTATGGATCAGGAGGGTTAGCACAATTACTTTGTTGACCGAGGGTGAAAACTTACTTAAGGATTCTTTGTTCTTGTGAAAAAAATACTCATTGTGGTATGTACAAGGCTCATGTGTAGGCTTGCAACAAAGTGTGTGTAATATGGTAAAAGATTTTGAGAAGATTCTATAGCCTAAAGTAGGATTTACTGGTGTTGCTACCAAGAGAGTTTTTTTTTTTTTGATAGTGCTGAGGGAGAGATGTGTGGAGAAGAATATGGTATGTTTAGTTAGTGGCAGTTGGCAGTGACGATGTGATATGTGTGGAGAAGAATATGGTATGTTAGTGGCAGTTGGCAGTGACGATGTGACATGTGTGGAGAAGAATATGGTATATTTAGTTAGTGGCAGTTCACAGTGATGATGTGACATGTGACATGTTTCGGCCGTATTGGCCATATCCGGTCGTATCGGCCGGCGACCGAACGGCCGAAATAGACTGAAACGGCCGAAACAGGCCGAAATCGGCCTTGAATCTAGCCGGAACAGCTGAAATTCCCACCTTAGAGGCATAGTAATGTGTTTCTTGCCTTCTTCTTTGTTTGTTTTGTGAATCAAGGCATAGTAATGTGTTTTTTAAGAATATTATAATAGTAAAAATATATAGAAAATATAAATAAAATATTTTTAATAATTTTTTAACCGCCGAGTCCCGCCACACCCGCACCCGCACCCGAGTCCCGAAATGCACCCGTGCTTTATAGATATAGAGGGTTTATTAAATAAAGTCAGGCTTTGAGTATATTTTGTCTTTTTAGTGAAGGGGAGCCACAGAGTTTGATTAAAGCTATAAAGGATAAGAAGATTATTCTGTTGAGAAAGAAAGGTATAGACTTTGATGAGGTTTTTACAATTTTTTTTGGAGATAATCAAACGCTTGAGATTTATAGGATGTCGATTGGCACTGACTCCAAATTAGGGGTTGTGGTATGGTTCTCCTACCTAATGGGCTGGAGAGAGATTTATTAGGCTGGCATGGATCCAAGCCATGAGGAATTGAAAATTGGTGTTAAGACAAGTGGGTTGGCAAAGACAAGACAGGTAGAAAAGTAAGAAACCAATTAAAAGTTGGTTTCTTGTAGGCAAGGGTAAGAAAACCGTACATATTTGTATTAGCCTCAGTGGGGGCAGTAGAGTGACTTTGATGTGAAAAACCAAAAGAAAAAGAATAAGGTTTTACACTTAAGAGAAAAAGGGTGAAAGGAGAAAGGAAGCAAGTTTGGTTTTTTTATTTTGGGTGTGTGGAGTGCATTGTGAGGCTTGGTTAAGTTATTGCACTGCATTATATGATTTGTTTGAGCATGGCGACTTTTTTGAATTCATAGTTTGCTGAGATTTTGTGTTGTAATTCTTAGATCATATATATTTTTTCCCCATTATTGGTATGGATCTATAAATTTGAGAAGATTAACATATTTTCTTATGGTGCAGTTATTTGGAATTATCTCTGGTTTTATCCTTCAAGTGGAAAGGGTTTTGCTGTAAATGTTGATATTTTCGTACATAGTTGATTTTCTTTGTTATTGGATGGTGTTCTTGGCTTGTGAATTTTTATTAGAATACTGTTTGGGATTGGTTAAAATTGTTAGTTGGATTTTTTAAATACACATAAGACTAGGTTGTGGCCCAAGAAATTTCTATGGTGGTAGAGCTTCCACAACCCATGCTAGTATATTGTGAAGATATACCCACTGCTTGAACCAACTTTTTTGTTAGTGTGCTTCATACAATTGTAAATGGGTGCAATTTATATTTTGAAAGGGGAATTCTAACCATACCCTGTTTGCTTTACTAAATATTTATATAAAGTTTTTTTTGATAGGTAAAGGTTTATTAAATGCAAGAAATATTTATATAAAATTACTCAAGGTTATTGAACTATTTACTGAAAGATCTTATTTTGTTCAGTAACAATTAGTAGTTACTGATAATGATACTTTTTGAATTTTTTTAGTTTCACTTACCAATGAATAAAAATAGCTTGACCGGGCTGCAGTCCTAGAAAATCCCATTTTAAAAAGGTTTTTCTTTCTTTTATCTTGTTCAAGTTTTGGTACAACCACTGGGCATTCTCATTAACTCCATCATCATCTTATGCTTCATAGTGAATTTATTTCCATTATTTTCTTGTATACTTCCTTTGCACTTGGGTTGCAGACCCACCCCCCCTTTTTTAGCTTTATTAATGAATCATTTACTAACAAAAAAAGTGCCTATAAAAAAAAGTGAATATATCCCCAATAATATATAGTAATGTCAATGAATACATGCTAAGGGCATCAAATTAGTCCCAATTCTTCTCTTGTGGTTATGTGTTTAAAAGTGTTTCTCCATAGAAAAATTTGTTGAATAATTTTTTTCTTTTATGTTGAAACTGTTGTAGGTTAGTGATGAAGCTAGGCTTGAAAAGGTTTTGAAGGATGCTGCCATGAAAGACAAGACTGTTATTTTAACAACTTTAAATGACGCATGGGCAGCTCCAAATTCTGTGATTGATCTCTTCCTAGAGAGCTTTAGAATTGGAGATCGCACCCATAGGCTTTTGAACCATTTGGTGATTGTTGCCCTGGATCAAAAGGCTTTTGCACGTTGTCTGGTTATACATACCCATTGCTTTTCTCTTGTCAGTGAAGGAGTAGATTTTCATCAGGAGGCATATTTTATGACCCCTGATTACTTGAAGATGATGTGGAGAAGGATTGATTTCCTGCGTTCTGTTCTTGAGATGGGATACAATTTTGTTTTCACGGTAATCTCTTTCCTCTAACCTATGCACACTCACAAGTGCACAAGCACTCATGCTCAAAATTAATTCTACCAATTTGTAAAACCTTCTTTGAGTCTGTTCCTTTTGCTCCTTGTGATTGTTTTTCTTTGAGATTGGTCATTACTGAATGTAACTTTCCTTTTAGATAAGGGGTGGAGCTAGGATTTTCATAATGTGGGGCCCAAAATAGGGAGATGAGTTTGTGTAGACTTGTAAGTGCCATGCTCAAGTCATGTAAGTGACTGTCTTATAGGTTGACCAAGTGTATATCCTCATCACTTTCACAACATAATCAATTGGCATTTGAAAATAGAAAGAAAAGCTTTAGATATTGAAGAAGTGAAGAGTTGAGTACATCTGTGTATTTCATTTGATTGGGGAGGTGGGTTTAGAAAATGAAGTGGAGAGTTTTTTGCAGAATTGACAAGGAGCATATATTGAAAATTACATTTTGGCTTTTGATATTGAAGAAGTGAAGAGTTGAGTACATTTGTGTAATTTGCTTGGCTGGGGAGGTGAAAGGTTGAGATAGTGAAGTGGAGAGTTTACTACATTTGCATTTGGTTTGATAGGGGTAGATGTTTAGGGTAGTGTAAGATTTAATGCTGGGTTTCTTGGGCCAAAGATAGAAAGGAGGTGTTTGACGAATGGATGTACTAAAATTTTTCAACCAACAAAAATAGAGTGATATACTTTCAATGAGGGATTAGAGTAATTCCTCAATTGATGATAGGAAAGCAGATAGGAGTTGTCAATGATTTGAGAATAAGAAAGACTAAATGTAAACCTGATGTGCATTTACATTATGCATAAAAAACCTTTAGCTATTCTGTGTATGATTTGCTTGAATGAGCATTTTGAAGAAACCTCTACCCAGTTATTGTTATAAAAATAACAAGATTCTTGAGTTCAATTTACCACATTCTTTTTTAGATAACTTCAATTTGATTAAAACGAATATAAAAAGAGGAAAAAAGAGCAGGAAACTGTTCCTATTGAAATTGTGAAAAATATAATATCAACCCTTTTGACTAGAACTTTTGCCAAAACTCACTGTAGCTTGAGGTCTGTAAGAGGGACTGAAAATGAAATTTTGAAGTTTGTAGAGAAAAAATTCAAAGCATCATAAAACACACTCTTTAGTTCAACTATTAAACTAGGAAAATTGAAAAATTGTGGCACACTTGATAAGAAATGTCAGATTAGATGTACTCCAAAGGTTTCTTCAGTGGTATTTAGAAGGAGCAACTTCCAAGGTATTTCTATTTTATGGATCACATTACAACTGTTAGGTAGTATGATAATGTTGATGGCTTAACATTTTATCATTACTATTAGCTGTAGCCTTTATTATGTCTGTATCTCCTGTTATGTTTCCTATCCAATTCAGAAAAGTTCTTCATATTCAGTGGCTTTTTTTTTCATTTCCAGGATGCTGATATCATGTGGTTCAGGGACCCATTTCCACGGTTTTATTTGCATGCAGATTTCCAGATAGCATGTGATTATTTTGTAGGTGATTCTGATGATGTACAGAATAGACCCAATGGAGGGTTTAACTATGTAAAGTCAAATAATCGGTCAATAGAATTCTACAAATTTTGGTACTCTTCGCATGAAACTTATCCTGGATACCATGATCAAGATGTCCTTAATATAATTAAGTTTCATCCATTCATCATGGAAATTGGTCTAAAGATGAAATTCTTGGACACTGCTTACTTTGGTGGGCTCTGTGAACCTAGCAAAGATTTGAATCAAGTTTGTACAATGCATGCAAATTGTTGTTATGGTCTGAATAGCAAGCTTAATGATCTCGGAATTATGCTTCAAGATTGGAAGCAATTTTTGTCTTTGCCACCAAGTTTGAAAAGATTGTCAATTTTATCCTGGAGGGTTCCACAAAATTGCAGGTACAAAGAACATTTATTCCTTGCTGTGTTGATTTCATTACAAAATTAGTGCTTAAGATATTATGCATATTCAGTTACTGTATGAAACCTTTATTTTTATAGGGATTATTAATCTGTGCAACTTTCTTTTCAGTCTTGATTCTCTCAAGCATTATGATTCCCGGGCCCCGGCCCCGGCCCCAGAGAAGGATGCTCAAGGATTGCAAGGGTGACTTGACTTGTATATATATTTTCCTGAAAAACCTTACCTTGAATGTGAATTTGTGAACATATCTGATGTCAATGTATCTCGGCGATGTTTCTTGTACGTGTACAGCTGGGTCAATTGACCTTGCATTTCTCCACCCCCAAGTAAGAGGAATTTGGGAAATAGGTGCATGCCACACATCTGAAGAAATTTCTTTTTGGAAGAGATGCCAGGAACCAGGAAGGAAAGTGCTACGCCAAAACTACTGGTCTGTTGTGGTTGAGAATTTGAACCTAGTGGAAGTTTCTCTTCACAGTGGTAGGACAAGCTTTGTTCCGCAATGGTTGCACAGGAAGATCTTTTGGACTATTTCCACTTCAATGGGAGACCTTTGGTAATAAATATTTCATCATGCGTGTATGCCATAAGAGCATTCACTTCCCATTCTTCAAATCATTTCTTAGCCAAACTGTATCTAGTTACTCATCATCAGTTTTTGTAAAATTTCTACACCATGCGCTGTGGAGATGAGTTACTGTAGCATTTTTCATTTGGTTTTTATTTTTAAATTCTAAGAACGCTGTCTGATTACATGAGATTTGATCTGATTACTGAAGAAGTAGAAGGCATAGGATAGGGAGTGGAATGGAAGGAAAGAAGAGGAGCTTTGATCTGATGGACAAGGAGGTGTAGGTGTGGACTGGAGGGGGTCAAGAGATCTAATTGCCATTGTGATGTCTCAACTCCGCATTGTGACGCCAATGGATCTATTGCTATTGTCACCATCGTGATTCGTGACCCCAGAGTAGATCATTATCTACTGTGGTGACCCTTGCATTGTACTTAGCCGAAACAACGTTGCTTTCCCATTCTTGGCCAAAATGGCCAACTGGCCCTAAAATTGTAACTATTTAGTTAGTAGGCTCCGTTTACAAACTATATCAGTTACTAGCATCTCGAGTCTCTGAGGCTCGATTTTCGCTTATAAATCGAGTCTCAAAGACTCGATTTCCATGGTCCGATCTGACATATTTTTTGACGTGGCGATGACATGGAAATCGAGTCTTAAAGACTCGATTTCTAACTTTTATAACTACAACAACCCACAGCCCAGCCAGAACTTCATCAGAGCAGAAAAAAAAAAAAAAAAACCAGAAACAGAAAGAGAGAAGATCGAGATTGGAGCAGACCACCGCCGCGAGACCCAGGCCGCGCACCGTGAGCGAACCAGCGCCAGCTCGTGCGCGGCCTGGGTCGCGCCCTGTCGCGACCTGGGTCGCGCGCAGGCTGCGCATCGTGCGCGAACCAGGTCGCGACGGGGCGCGACCCAGGTCGCGACCCAGGCCGCGCGAGACCCAGGTCGCGCGCGGCCCAGGCCTGCTTCGGCTCCTATCTGATCTGATTCTTCTTTCTCCCTCTAATCTGAGTCTTCTTTCTCCCTCTGATCTTTCTCCCTCTGATTTCTGGATTTCTTAAATTTTTTTTTGGGTATTTGGCTTGTACGAGAGACTGAGACTTAGAATTTTTTCAAATTTTTTTGGTTTATAAATCGAGTCTTAGAGACTCGATTTCCAGGTAGGCAAGAAATGCCAGATCAGAACATGGAAATCGAGTCTTTGAGACTCGATTTATAACCAAAATCGAGCCTCTTAGACTTGAGATGCTAGTAAATGATATAGTTTGTAAACGGAACCTACTAACTAAATAGTTGCAATTTTAGGGCCAGTTGGCCATTTTGGCCCCCATTCTTAGAGCATTCTTATCAAGAAGGTCAGATGCTATAAATGGTAAAATTTAACATATAAAATATTATAAATACTAAAAAGCATACTCCATCAATACTTTCAAATCTTATTTATTTTGCAATTCAGCTACAGTGGGCTGCTAGACATAGCAGCCCACTGTAATAAGATTGTAAAAAAAAAATATATTTATTTAATATTTGTTTAATGGTAGTTATTTGAAAACATAAAAAGAAAGAATAAAGAAAACATAAAGAAAGAATAAAAAAAGAATATTTAAATGAAATGGTAAAATAATAGAAGTTTTGATGTTTGGTGGATTGTAAAGTGGTATGTTAAAATTGATAAAGTAGATTTTTGAAATGGTAAATGCTAAAATATTTAGCATTCTTGATAAGAATGCTCTTAGTCGATCATAACGTCATCTATTTTGAAAGGAGAGATGGTTGGCATCTCCCCTAACAGGGACAGGAACAGCCTTCAAGCTTTACCTGTTACCTAGACATCCGGATAAGGTAATTTATTTATGAAGGAACAAACAAAACAAAAAAAAGTATTGTGTTATATTTTTTGTGCCGGCTATGATTTTGGTGACTCGAGTTGATGCCGTTGGCCAGTGAGCAGAACAAAAGGGGAAGGTAGGGGAGGTTGGTGTTGTAAGTACGGTGATTTAGATGAGGCCCCGTTTGGTGAGAGTGTTTAAATAACGAAAACTGTTGTTTAAACACCACAATATGTATTTCTATACATTTTTTCACCCACACGTATTTTTACAAAACTTAGACAACGTTACTAGAAATCTCTTACCAAACAAGTTCTTAGTGTGGATGTATTGGGTGGTATGTAAAGGTGGTTGGGTGCTGAAAAAGGAGTAAAAAATAATTGAGAATGATTTGAATGGAGATAGGGAGTGGGATATGTATAGTGTATTTTAAAAGTAGGTAGCTAAATTATAAAGAGAGTTTTTACTTCAAATTTTGGCTCATTCTTATTATTATTATTTTTAAAAATGGGATATGAATGCTCTAAAAGACCTGCATATTGACATGTCCATGGTTTACACCCCATATGTATACACGAATGGTTGTGTATGGGGTGTGGCAAAACCTATGAACTGTGCATGTGCCTTCTCACTCCAGTACAGTACACATAAGGAGAACGAGATAAACATAATTTAAAAAAAAAAAAAAAAAAAAAAAAAAAAAAAAAAAAAAAAAAAACTAAACCTATTAAATAAGTAACAAATAAAGAAAGAGTTGAAAGCCCAAAAGACAGAGAACCTAAAACTTGCAAAGAATGAAATGGTGGAGTGAGAGAGAAAGAGCTTTGGGGTCGCTGGATGCCGGAGGGGGTTTGGTTGTTGCAAATCTACTCCAAAAAGGCACACCGCATAAATCAGATTAGAGAACTGAGGGAAAGACATAGGTGTTAGTCCAAATCCTTCTCTCTCTCTCTCTCTCTCTCTCTCTCTCTCTCTCTCTCTCTCTCTCTCTCTCTCTCTCTCTCTCTCTCTCATATTTTTAAGTTTTGTCGTGTCTGGGAGATTCCGGTGTGTCACGATCATGTCTGCGACGTACCCAAATTTTTTTTCATAAAAAAAAAAAAAAAAGGAGAACGCTCGTCGGGTATAGATTTTAGGGGTGTCTTACTAGTATCCGTGTCCAACACGGGTACTTGGCTAAAATCGCCGTGTCCGTGCAACATAATCTAGATGTATATGATACTGGAAAATTAGTATAACATAACACATATGCGCTGCATAGAATCTAAAAAATTTTTGGAGAAAAAGTTTCATACTATGCATGAATTGCAACAATTTTGAATAGTAATAGATTTGCATATCTTATACTGCAGACATTACAACTCAAAGTGCGGATTATATATCGACCACATTTAATTAATTTAATTAAGCAAGTTGATTAATTAGTCAAATTACATGAAAATTAGAGTAAGGCACAATCAAATCACCAAACTAAATAGAGTACAACGGAAAATAAGTTTGATCATTATGGGGAAAGATCCTCTTAGGCAAAATATCACCGGGTGAATTTCAGGTCACTACTCACGAAAAATCCACTAACAAGAAAAAACGGTTATAAGTATAAGGAATCTTACCCTACATGCCTATCCCAAAATACCTACTTACAGTAGAACGTATTAAGCTATACTAGTCCCAACTCTAATTCTCAATTGAACTTGATCTTATAGAAAACTTCTCATTTGCATGAATCTCCCTATCCATGACTAACTCCACAACAATTTATTTATTTATTTTTTTTATAACTTTGCAGAGTTTTTCAATCCGCGCTTGGATTGTAGAAGACTTTTCATTTGCATAAATCTCCCAATCCATGATTGACTCTACAACAATCTTTTATTTTTTTATTTTTTTATCGTTGTAGCCTTGTAGAGTTCTTCTAATTCATGCTTGGCTGAATTAGAAGTAGCTTGGCACAAAACTCTAGGTACACAAATATTGCAGCAACTCTTGTTATGCATGAGTCTCTCTGTCTCTATCGACAGCTATAAAATATCTCTTTTATATGCTATAGAACCCTAGTACACAAATCCCTAGGAAGCCAAGTCATTATAGGTTGACAACTGAATTTTATATTCAAATTACCTAAGGCTAGATAGATGGAAAGGTGTCGAGCAAGAGTCGAGGTTTATTAACTCACGATAGATTGACAGGTATCAAAAAAATATCGAGACCTACAATTTCATCTTTTCTTGAATAGTTTTTTTAGCAGTATTGTGTGTTCAATAATACCACTATTATAACCTCATAGTCTTCTTAAACACATTAAAAACTAACACTCAATTACATATAAAGTTGTTTTATCTATAAGATATGACAACCACATAAAATATTACCCTTACACAATGATCAAACTATTTAATTCAGATGCACTGACTGAATATACTTGAAAAAGGGAAGATGAATGAACTTTTTATCTCAATTATGAGACTAATTTTTCTACCTCCACAACTCCACTAAGAGATTTCTCAGAAAAAGACAAATTGTTGACAATCACCTCCCCCTCTTAAATTCTTAAAATCTTTTTTTTTTTTCCTTTTTTCCTTTTTTAATTGTCATTGTCCATGTTGGCCACCATGATCACCCCATCCCACCCCACAACCGCCCCACTTTTATCTTCTTCTTTTATTTTATATATATATTTTGATATTTTGATAATTGGGGGAGGGAGGTTTGACTTTAAATATATCAATTGGAAACAATAAGATATTTTAACTTTATGTTCTCAAAAATTCAATTAGTTCAAAAAGGCTTTGAAAAAAAGTATAGTAAGTTAGTCTATAACTTGTAAGAGCATTCACATCCCAAAATTCTATCCCATCCTATTTTACCATCTCAAAAAGTTATTTTATCAATTATACCATACCATTTTACAATAGTCTCAGCATCCCAACTTTTATTTTACAATACAACACATTAAAATAATATTTCTATACAATAAAATAATATATCCCAAAACCCAAATAAAAACAAAACCCAAAAACCCAAAAACCCAATGAGAGAGAGAGAGGAATTGATAAAGTAACTGAGTAAAATATTAGTATTTTTTTTGCAAATGTTTTTGCAATAGTTGGTTTTTACAAGTCTGGAGGGGGGGTTTTGGGCTTTTATGCTAAATTTTCCCTACATATGGCATATACTATTCCCAATGTGAATGCTCTAACACTCCTCTAAATGAAGACATTTTAAAAATAAAATATTTAAAAAAAATTATTTTCTACACTTCTTGGTATTTTAAGTAGCTATGATCCTTTAGGGAAAATAATATATTTTCTTAATCAACAAAAAATTAAGGGCAAACCAGAAGAAAAAAGAAAAAGAAAAAGAAAAACTATTATTTAAGCAAGATTACTCTTTATTTATATTTTAAATTAGTTTCTCGCCTTATATGTACATTTGTGCATGCACATTTCCAAAGCACTTGTATCTTATTACTCTTCTTATTTATCTACTGCAACCACAACATTTAGAACTTTAAATCCTAAATAATATCAAAATTAGACTTTGGGATAAAAATAAAACATGATTTTCTAAAGGACCATTTGACTTTGTACATTGAAAGAAATTACTTCAAAATTTAGTGCAGAAACAACATAGATTGTTTTCATAATTTAAAAGAACTTCAAATTCAAATTTGGTAAATGTTGATTTAGAATGTATAAAGAAGCAAATATTTTGTGTATTTTATTTTATTAATATTTTGTTAACATTGAATGGATACTAGTTTTATTTTTCATGGTATACTTAATCTTCAATTTTAGCATATTTTTTATTCTTGAATTCTAAATTTCTTTAATTTATTTCATCCCCCCTACCCCTTGGGTTCAGAAAGAACTTGTCACCTGCTGATTAAAATGCTGATACTAACTTTTCAGCTAGCTAGAAACTAGAAACGCAATTTAATGCTTACTAGCTGAATATCAATGTGTGTTACTTCTCATCACAAAGCCTATTACAACAAAACTGATTATATGATAGCAGAATCCATAAAAATAAATTAAGCTTGCTAAAAACAAATTTCTGGATATATCACTTCTCTCTAGTCTGCACCACAACAACGTTGAAGTGTCAACTTAGAAGATATAAGTTTAAAAGAAAATTACAGGATATCTACAAGAGTTCAATTACCTGGGAGCAAGCCATAACTATAGAAGGAAATCACTAAATTCCTTAGCAAGCAAGCAACAAGTAAAACATTCTTGTAAAAGACTTTTACATGTCGAATTCCGAGTATTTTATAAAGCTTTTTTTTATTAAAAAAAAAAAATCCATCTTAGTTTTACATTTGTTTCTACAATAACACTAAATTCTGGGGTCTCTTTATATGAAATCTCCTCCGTCCCCTTGATAATTGCTTCCCATTGTCATTTCCAAGAAGGCAAAGATGCCTAATCCAGTGTTTTATTCAAGACTTCTTCACATTTAATACAGAAAACAAACAATTCTTTTTTTTAAAGGCAGATATGAAGAATGCCTTTGCTAAAACATGCAACAACGAGAATAATGAGCACAAGATGAAACCGCTCTTTCAGTTCAACCTCTGTAATTTGATATAATTGGGTTTGACTACAAGTAGGGAACAGGTATCCTCTGTACTTCAGGTCCAGCTACCATATCATCCCAAAGCAGATCCGAGAGTGCCATTGTTAATTCTCCCACTTTCCCTGTAAGAAAATAACAAATATAAAAGTCCTTAGACAACAAATGCCCATTGGCTACTCCTATAAACAGAAACAATACAGTTTTTTTATAAACCATGTATCATATTATACAAGAAAATTCAGTAGAGGGGGGTAGGGGGTGTTCCTTGAATGATCTCTAGTAGCAAGAATCCGAAATGCATCTATTCCATGAATGGCAAAGAGGATAAATCTTACCATCTCCAATGGGTTGTTCATCCCAACTGATGATTGGCAATACAGGTAGCGTGCTTCCTACGAACATCATTTCAGCAGCACCTTTTGCTTCCTCCACAGTTAAATTTGTATTTCTAACATCTTTTAGACGTCCCTGCTCGATTAACTTGGATGCAAGTTCAAGAAGCCTCTTTGCAGTGCACCCACTGAGGATCTTATCAAACAAAGGCAAGAGAAGCTCCTTATCATGGTTGATAAAAGCAACATTTACATTTGGGCCTTCAGCAATATAACCTTCCTCATCAACCCAAATAGAAGCAAATGCTCCCTTCTCCTCAGCTTCCATCTTTGAAAGGACATTAGGGAGGTAGTTTACATTCTTCATTGTTGCAAATTGAGGTGTCTTCATGGGGACAGTGGATGTCACCACTTTCACCCCTTCTTTGCACTGAGAAAAGTCTTCATCTATGACTACAGCATAGAATGCAGATGTTGGGCATCCTGCAGGTGAAAGCAAGAAATCTCCAGGACCTGCACTTAACCAGTACCTCAGAGTTCCTTTCTTGCACTGAGATGCTGCACTCAGCTGCACAAGAATGCTTCGAAGAACTGACCGAGGAAAGGGAGACGAAATCCTTGCATTTGAAGCCGATCTAAGGAAACGGTCCAAGTGAGCATCCAGCTCATAGAGGTATCTGCAGGATTCAAAATAATCAATAATTATGGCTCTGACTGTACTTGAATGTGATAAGAGAAAACGACGGTTTACAGAGAAGCTTAGGATTGCATTAGACTAAGAACTTAACAGAGATGTGTCAATAGAAATGTCAAATAGAACTACATCATGCTTACCCATTTAATATAATAGCTGTGTCAAACACACCATGTCCTCGATGAACCATGTGATCATCAATTGGAATTACCATCATGGCTGGATCAAGAATAATTCCTCCAAATGTGCTGGAATACATTGCTGGATATGGTTGCTTTTTCACTGAACTCCACTTCTCATGCAGCTTTTCAAGCAACTGATTCAGTATGTGACAAATAAAAAGTTGAGAAACATTTCCAATAAGCTGTTAATCGTTGGGAATGAAGTTGAATCTAGCGCTGGTTTCACCATAGTGAATACTTTTGTAACCAGAAAAACTGCACTCCCAACTTAAAATTAGATATTTAAAATTTCTAGAGAAAACCACACCAGTTGGGACAAAGGTAACATCCTCAAAATTCTGCTACATAACCAAAATTTACAATTGTTAAGCCACTACTAGAGAGAATATCATTTTTAATTCTCTAAATTAAAAAAAAAAAAAAAATCCCCTTTTTTTTAAACACCATAGTCAAAATTATTTAGCAACAAATACACCTCCTCCCTTACAGAGCAACTATCCCATTCCCATATACTAGATGTAGACTAGTGCAATTTCTGCCTTCACATATGCGGAATCTTGTACATTGTCAGGACCCAAAATAGGTATTTTACCATCCAAAAATATAGTATTCATCCAAATTAAAACTTTGATCTATATAGTCACATCCATTTTCACTCGCCTCAATTGTACATGAAGAGTTTTTATGTCTAAAATAGAGATTCTTTTATTCGATCAATTACCAATGCCAATATATTCTCTTATTCCGCAGTTTTTATATTTCAGCCAATTGAACCCATTAACAATATATAACCACTAATCCTAGCAGATCATTAGGGAGGGGGAAAATGAGATTTATCATTTTATAATAATAAAACTATATGTTTATTTCTTTTTCTTTCCTTCTTTTATAAACTCCCAATTACTGAAACACACTATATATGAATAAATGTGGGAGTATTTTATCATTATCCTAAAATCATGCAAGATAATATTTTTGTGCTAGAAATAAATAAATATAAAAGATTGACATCGAAATAATAATAATAATAATAATAATAATAAATAAAGAGCAGAAGCATTAAAATAAAAACCCCAGAAAAAGATAATAGTGTATAGTAGTATCAAGTGATGAAAATTCTCACCTCAGATGATGATGAGAACACGTGAACTTTAAATCCACTGCCATTTCCAGCCTCCAATGAATCTTCACAACAAAAATGACATAAAAGCAACACAAATCAGCAGGCCTTGACTATAAGGGTTACCATGATCATACAAATCAGAAATTACCCACAAAATAAGAAAACAAGAAGAGAATGAAAAAAAAGTACCTGATTTCTGATCAGAATAAGAGCTACTGTTTTCCATGACTTCAAGCTCAGACAAAGATAACTCAGAGTGAGGAGTGAGGAGGATGAGTTTGTGGGGGATATAAGAGCAGAGCAGAGCAGAGCAGGGAGTGAGAGATAATCAATGAGACAAAAAGATGAAATGTGTTGATTGGTTATTTGGGAAATAAAGTACTCAATATTTTATAAATCAGAAAAGTAGGTAGCAATGTGAAGAGGATATATGCACTTGTTTTGTAGTTTGTTTTGCAGTGCTTGGCAGAACAGGACTTGAAAAACGTACACGACGATTGATTCGGTTACTGACTTTTGTCTTTTGTTCTTTCTGCTTTCTGGTTATGAATATGCTAAAGACACGTACTAAGAACCAATAAGAATTTAGCGTATCAAATACTAAAAAACGTTATAATTTGTTCATAGCATTATGGATTTGGTGATATGGTCGTGACCTGTATAATGCATTGAACCGAAGTGTCAGCCTATGGGTCACAATACCAGTGGCGAGTGCACGAAACACGCATCTTGTTTGTTAGGGAAAAATAAAATTAATCAATTGAGGCGTTGTATGCAACGATTCCCCCATAGCATGTGGCCTCCATAGGTGCATGCCTATTCATTTACCAAAGTTGTTTTTGTATTGACACATTACAAAATCAAGCAGTTGATCCAAACACTTGGTCATTTTTGGTTGTTAGAAAAATTGTAAGTTACTTTTGACTTTGGTCAAATCAAGGTTAGACGATGACGGAATTGGGCAAATCCCAAGATTAGGAAGGCTGAAAACCAAGAGGGCAAAAGTGAAAAGATTATGCACTTCATCAAAAAGTAGAGTTCACTACCTTTTTAATCGCCCAAAAATACAAAAGCAAAGGTCTGAAACACCATCAAGAGGCTGCTTAAAGTTAACTCTACACGGGTTGAAACATGCAAAAAGAAGCTTGACATCAACAGTTTTTCTCTCTAAGAAGTATAAAGACGTTCTGATATATAAATATATGTAAATGTAAATAATGAATATTGTTATCAAAATAAACACTTAAAGGAAATAGTGGTAGAAACAACTTTTTCCAAGCAAGAAAGAAGATTACAAGAGTAGATAGCTGGGGAAGTAAGGGAGAGTATGAAAACTAAAAATTAAGCTTTGATTACAAATGAAGGGAAATAGGCCTTTTATATGTAGAAACAGGCGTTGTTTGAATAGTAGGGAGCAGTAGGAATCTCAAATGAATAGTAAATAGTAAATTTGACTTTTTTACTATTCAATACACTAGGGTAGATCCACCGAAAGCAGGAGGGATACTGTAGATGAATAGTGTCATGTCTAGTGGCAGTAGTAATTACTCTAGCAATTTCGTTGATATGTGCCGACAATAGTAATCTTGCAATCATGGATTGAAGCAGGGAATCGGACCTCAGCTAAAACAGGAGTGACAATTGGGTCATGTCCAAACAGAGATCCATCATAAGGATAGTAATATAGTAATATAGTAATATATATATATATATATATATATATATATATATATATATATATATATATATATATATATAGGGTTGGAAAACATAGTTTTGTACCTCATACAAAACAAGCATTGGAAGCAACATAAGAATCTACTTCATTATGAGAGATAATATACAACTTTAAATCCTAGAACAAAGAATAAAAAGCATTCCTTGATGCAATGATTCCTTAAAAACAAAGTTGATGATCGATCTTATGAAACTTTTAATATTCACCCCAATTCCACATGATGTCTAAGATGTATGGTTTTTCAATTAGTTCTTCTTACTTTCTTTTTCTTTTTTACTTTTTGTTATAAAAAGTCTGTTAAAGAGAGATCAAAGAAAAAGATGCTTTCTCTCCTTTAATAATATGCACTTTTTAATTTCCAAAGACAATTATTTTATTTAACAACTCTTATTAAATAAAAAATTGATTATCTAATTGGGTTAGCCTTTTGGACCAGCCCAATTAAGCTTTAATGTGTGGCTTGGGATGAGACCAAAGGGATAAATAAGACTTTAACTCCAATGGGCTTCGAACTTCCATTAATTAAATAATACGTACCACTATGGAAATATAATTGCACTCTATGCCGTATTAATAAATTATATCCCACAACTTTAATATTTAAATATCATTTGATAAAACTTTTGATGGTTTGTGTTATTATTGTTTCATACTTTGTCCTTGTTAATGGTGAACCAAAGGGTATAATCCATCTTTCTTGAGGTATTCGCCAAGGAGAACTCCTTTCTCCATTCCTTTTCTTATTATGTACTGAGGTTCTTCATGGTATGATCTCAAAGGCTGCAGTTTTGGGGAAAATCTAAGGCTACTCATTATACAAAACTAGTCCACGGTTGACACATTTTTTTTTTTGTAGATGATGGTCTTCCTTTTTGTAGGGAACTAAACAGGAGTGCTTTAGTTCTAGATATTCTTGATACATATGGCAAATGTTTTGGATAATAGATAAATAAAAGTAAAACCATTATTTTTTTTCTTCAATAAATCAACCTTAGAAGACAAAAGAAATCACATAAAACAAGCTTTGGAGGCTCTAGAAATCAAGCAATATAAAAGTTACCTTCACTTGTGGGGAGGCAGAAGAAAGCTAGCTTTAATTACACAAAAGAGAGAGTCTGGGGGAAACTACAAGGCTGGGAGGAGAAACTATTGTCGCAAGCTCGGAAGAAAATTTTAATGAAGGTTATTGTTCAAGCTATTCCCACTTACACAATGAGTTGCTTCAAACTTCCTTTGGGTTTATGCAACTATATTGAAAGCCTTATTAGAAAATTCCAATGGGGTTAACACAGTGATTGCTGTAAAATTCATTGGGTAAGTTAGGATTCTCTCTGTCAGCCTATATCTAATGGAGGCATGAGTTTTAAAGACTTGGGGTTGTTTAATGATGCCCTTCTAGCCAAACAAGCATGAAGATTTATTCACAATAAAAACTCTCTTCTCTATAGGGTTTTAAATCAAAATTCTTTCCGAATTGCTCATTTATGGAGGCTCTAGATTCACTCTCTGGATTTTATGCATGGCAAAGCATTTTGAAAGGGAGGGAAGTGTTGAGGAGGGAGCTAGATGGCGAGTGGGTTGTGGTGATTCTATTAGCATTTGGGCAAATGCATGGCTATCGTCCATTGAGCAGCCAAAAATTCAGTCTCTAGTGATTTATGGTCTCCAAGAAGCCACTATTAGTGCTCTAATTGACCTAGTTTCTAAGTGCTGGGATAAAGACCTTCTAAATGGCTATTTTGTTCCTCAAGAGGTTGATATGATTTTGAGTATCCTTCTTTGCCATAGTCATGTTGAAGAGAAACTCATTTGGCCACATGTGTCATCAGGAATTTACTTTGTTAAGTCGGGGTATAATTTTCTCGCAAAAGAAAATTTTATGCCTAATCCGAGTTCTACTCACCAGAGTTATCACCAAGGTTTTTGGAAGCAATTGTGGAGTCTTTCAGTTCCGGAGAAAATTGGCAAATGCCCCTTTCACACAAACTTTCTAGCATTTTGCTCTCTTTCCCAAACTAATTAGGGAAATGCCCCTGTTTTGAAACTCGATTTTTGGACAATCAAGTTATAGCGAACTGAAAAGTTAAAAAAAAAAAAATTTCTAGAACTCGAGTTCCTTGAAAAAATTTAAATGGAACTCGAGTTTCAAAAAAAAAATTTCTCTAAGTCCACGTTCGCTATAACTTGATGTTCCAAAAATCGAGTTTTACATTTGGAACTCGATTTTTAGAAAATCGAGTTTCAAAACAGGGGCATTTCCCTAATTAGTTTGGGAAAGGGAGCAAAATGCTGGAAAGTTTGTGTGAAATGGGCATTTGCCAATTTTGGCCCTTAGTTCCAAATAAAATTAAAAATTTCTTGTGTTGAGCATGTAAAAATGCTATTCATGTCAAAAGAAATTAGTACATTGAAGAGTCCTTACTGAAGATGTTTGTATCCACTGCAATAGCTCCTCAGAAGATGTTATCCATGCGTTGTAGGAATGCCCAGAGTTAACTCCTATCTGGAAAGCAGATGCAATGTGGTTGTTTTGTCGTACACAACACTTTTCAAGCTTCTATGATCTAGTGCATTTTATTTTGGTTGAAGGAAAAAATTTGGAAATATTTGCAATGATGGTTTGGACAATTTGGTGCCGAAGAAATCTTCTTAGAACTAGCAACAAAGTTTACCCCATCTCACAAGTAGTTCCTTCTACTATCCAAACTCTTGAGGATTTCTTTTGAACTTTGCCATAGCACACGGTTCAGACTTCTACTTCTCCCCAAACTCTTGTTTGATGGGTTCCACCTCTAGCTTCCTCTCTCAAAATAAATTTTGATGGTGCACTCTTCAGGGAAACAATTGAGGCTGGATTGGGAGTAGTAATTCGGAATCATCAAGGTGAGGTGATCACTGCCTTATCAAAAAAAAAAATCAAGCTCCCTTCCTCGTCTGATGACATCGAAGCCCTGGCCGTTATCAAATCTATCTCCTTTGACCGTGAACTTGATCTACCCTCTGTTATTGTTGAGGGAGATTAAGAGGTTGCCATCAAAGCTCTAAGAAGTGTAGATGAATCTCTTGCCTCCTTTGGTTGTTTGATTGCTTCTGCCAAACCATCTACAATTGCCTTCCGTAGTATATCATTTTCCCATACTCGTAAACTAGGTAACTCTGTAGCTCATAACATAGCTAAGTATGCGAGACATGGTAGTGGTTTAACTGTGTGGATGGAGGATGTTCTTCCACGCTTTCATCATGCATTTCTAGCTGATTATGACTTAGTGTTTTTTTTTTAATAAAGTTCTGAGGTTTTCTTATTAAAAAAAAAAAAAAAAAAACATTCATAGTGAACAAAGTCATAATAAATTGTCATTTTGTAAATCAATATTTTATTCTTTGAGTCTCCAGTTTAATCTTTTAGTTATTCATATATTTTATGAACTAATTTCCTTTTTTTATGAAAAAAAAATAGTAAAAAGTTACTAAAGTGGCTGTGAGAGATTGTGCTCCCGGCCCGTTTTTTAGGTGTTGGGCCAAATTCATGTGAATGGGTGGAGTCGTATTATTGTCTCTCAAAATGGAAGTTCGACTAGTTATACTTTCCTCTTTAGATTAAGGGTTTTACAATGGAGTCGCCATTTATTTAATTATTGGAATAAATAAGAAAACCAAAATTGAAAAATTTCTCATTTCATTAATTTGCAATTGAATTTACATTGATCATAGGAAAATTACATGACTTTGGTCCTAGATATAATTTAAGATAAAGTACATAACTTTGTTTCCAAGTTACAACCTAGAAATTGAAAGTTACATGGTGTGAGAGACCGCGCCCCGGGCCGTTTTCTAGGTGTTGGGCCAAACCCACGTGAATGGATGGAGTCGTGTTATTGCCTCTCAAAATGAAGGTTCGTTTAGTTATATTTTTCCCTTTAGATTAAGGATTTTACAATGGAGTCGCCACTTATTTAATTATTGGAATAAATAAAAAAATCAAAATTGAAAAATTCCTCATTTTATTAATTTGCAATTGAATTTACATTGATCATAGGAAAATTACATGACTTTGGTCTTAGATACAATCTAAGATAAAGTACATAACTTTGTTTCCTAGTTATAATCTAGAAATTGAAAATTACATGGATAAGCATTTAATCTACTAACCCTTGATCTAAGTTCGAAGGCTATGTTACAAGGTGGGAAAGTGTTAGGCACCCACCTTGCTCGGTGAAACCGGTCTTCTAGACTATGGTAGCCAACATACATATCACATCATCCAATATGTTATCAATCAATTTGCATGTTGAATTTAATGTGTGTGCATGTGATAAACCCTAATTCCATTTATTAAGCATTTCATTTGGATTGAAAAATAAATTCTAGTGAATGTGTGTGGATGGTGATATCCTAGATTCAAGAATTTGAAAGAATTATTAAACAAACATGTTTTTCATATTTTTGATGTGGATTTAAGATTAAAACTAGTATTATGCATGAACATGTGATGAACCAAGAACATGTGAAGAACATATAAGAAGAATTAAGAGCATTCAAACTTATTCAAGAGAATTTAAATAATTACTATCATACTTTAATCTTAAATTTTCATCATGACAACACAAAAAACAAGTTAAAGAAATGGATTATACCTTCATGCAAGATCCATACGGTGGAGTAGGAGACTTTTGGTAGAGGTCCTAAGGGTAGAGGAAAAGAAGAGTTAGAAGAGGAAGAGTGAGTCTCACTCAATACCTTGAGTCTCAAGAAGACCAAGATATGACAAGACTACTCAACTTCACTAGAACTCAAGAGAGGAGAAGAGATAGGGTTTTTTTGTGCTTTGGAATGGAGGAGAATGGGTTTTATATAGTAGTGGTGGAGAAAATATGAATGGAAGGTCATTTAATGAAGGTTGACAAAGAATTATGAACCTAGACCTTATTTTAGCTTTTGGGGAAATTGGGTGCATTAAATGTAGAGATTGGTGGGAGTGAGGAGCAAGTAAAATTCGGTTTTCCTGCAGCTACTGTAACAACCTGTAGAGCCAACTTCAAAAAATCATATCTTACTCAATTCTGATTGGAATTGTCTCGTTCTTGTGCTCAAATTGAAGCCCTAGATGTCTAGTTTCTGGGAAAATTAATCTCATTTTCAAAATATTCTGAGAGATATCAAGGAAATGGTGAGCAGAGGTCATTTGTTAGAAAATAATTTCAGCACAATTAACATTGATAGGTCCAAAATTAGTTCCCAATTAACATTAATAGGCTCCAGTCACTTCCATTTTAGACTTAATTAGTTCCAAATTTACTTTAATTAAAAGATAATTGCACAAATTACTCATTGAATAATTAATACTTAACTATCTAATTAATTAGGTGTGTGCAACCTTACCATAAGATGTAGTCCTAATCAATCAAATTATGACACATCATTAATCTCAAATTGATTATAATTATAACCAATTGAAATCAATTGTTCATAATCACATATAATTGGACTCAATTTGTGATAGTGTATCTCAACCATTAAAACTTGACTTGATGATAACTTTCAATCTGATGGTCTGATTAGGGTTTATGACTAGTCGATTTGATTGTTACAACATCAAGATCATTTTGATGAAATGGGATTAAGGAACTAGTGACCAGAATCATGATGCATATTTTCAAGGCAAAATTACTCTTTTACCCTCCATGTGAGGTTAAATGTAGTTTGTAAAATGGGATATCAACAGTGACTAGGCCTAGCACCTTGAATAATTAGTTCCCTCTTCCTGTTAACTATCTCAAGGGGATATTTTGTATTTATAGAAAAAGATTATGTATTCTATCTTGAGAATGTGTTGCATCAACATTACATGTAGTTACCAACATATTGAGTTTTTAACTATTAAATTAGATCTCACTCATGATATATCAAAGCAACATTCATTTCATGATTAGGTTCACAACTCTCAAGTATGAATATAGAAGTCAATGAGATTTATTATTCAAGTGACATTTGTTAATTGAATAATTAATTTCATAGCGATGTAGTTCAGTGTGTCTTACACATTTAAGATACATCAACACATCAACTAGAAGTCTCCATTTCCATGACCAAGACAAACCATCTTAGTTGACATGTGCGTCATAGATGAAACACCCAATTTCATCACAAACCACGAATGACGTTTTTTACTTTACAAAAAATTTGTGATTTATATCTTCTGTAATTAAATTACATACAATGCATCTAAATGACTATATGATACTATCCATTTAATCCATGTACAAATAGTCTCATATAATTAAATAATTTAATTACTTAAAATATAACAATATATTGGATTTTAGGGCACAAACCATCTTAGTTGACATGTGCATCATAGATGAAACACCCAATTTCATCACAAACCACGAATTACGTTTTTGACTTTACAAAGAATTTGTGATTTATATCTTCTGTAATTAAATCACATACAATGCATCTAAATGACTATATGATACTGTCCATTTAATCTGTGTACAAGTCTCATATAATTAAATACTTTAATTACTTAAAATGTGACAATAAATTGAATTTTAAGGCACAAACCCTAATAATATATATAAGAAAAAAAAAAGAAAAAATAACGCTAATATTGGTAAATCTAAATCCTATATCCTTTTGTATGAAATAAACATGCCATATCCTTAGATGCTTTGTTGTGAAACAACGGATACTACTCATGCGGTGGTGAATACCCTTCATCAACATTCTTGACAGTAAGAAAAGTGTATACCATGTGCCACACATGGCAACATAATACTTCAATGTATTTGTTTTTTGTTATATTTTTTTTCTACAAGTAGAATAACTTTGGATACTATCAAGAGCATTATAGCTCAACTTGTTGGCAGTTCTTGGTGTTTTCAATAGAGATGTACATGGTTCAAATACACCTCCTCCCTCATTATAACTATCAAAGATTCCAATGTCTTATTCCTATTCATTTGAAATAGAGTCTGAGGCACTTCATTATAATATTAAAATGCATTATATATGATTTAAGAGATATATGAATAATAACAATATTTAGAATTTAGCAACTCGCTCCGCTTGGACTAGTGTCTCTTTGGCATATCTCTCGCCTTAGGAAATACAAGACCTTGATGCTTTAAGGCCACCTTTTGCCTTTGACAGTTTGACTATATTGGAGTAAATGTACATTGAAAAAGAAAAAGAACTACACATTCATTTAAAATGCTAGGGAGAGAATGGAGATGGAAAAGTACACAGCAAAGTCGGCAAAGTCGGTGCATGTGTGAGAATATTGCCTTCCTGTTTTTTTTCCTTGCATATTACAGCCAAAAAAGGGGGAAAAGAAAAAGAAAAAGAAAAAGAAAAAGAAAAAAAAGGAAAATCGAAGAGAAAATGTACATATAAAAGCGGATATAATTCCATAACAAGAGGAGTAAACAATAATTATTTGACATCAGTATCAGAGTCCAATTGCTTATGACTTAGAAGAACACCTTGATCCCAAATCTCAAGAGACCTGTAAAAATGCAGATTGCACAGAAGTGGATCATTTAACAGGAATTTTCTGTTAAAGGAACAATACAAGACTATTCAGTCAGGGAAAAGAAGTGTAAGAAGGGAAGCTATTGCAGACAAACCTTGTCCCATCGACATCAATACAAAGAAAGTGGCCATGTCGCCATCCGTCTTGAAAATGGCCAAAAAAGACATCACCAGACTTCGAATAGAAACGACCTTCACCATTGGCCTTTCCCTTCCAAAAGTTAGCAAACCAGCGATCCCCAGTGTGAAAATAAAACCAACCCTACATGACCAAAGAAATTTACGCGTCTCAGGATAACCCACAAAGAATTCTTCAAGGTACAAAATATGTTGGTGAGATGTATTAAAGATAAGAGAACCATTAAGGAAACATTTCACCACCAGCAATAAATAGGATGTGTAGTTCTAAACGTTTATGCCCACTACGTCACTAACTAAAGAAGCAAAAAATGCACGGGTTTGAAGTATGTATGGTTGGTGAACTTTATGAGATGAAAAAAAAATATCCTCCTGGGAAAAATGAAGATAAGTCATGTATGATGGTAATGCAAAGTGCAATGAATGTTGAAAACTGATAAAAGAAAAAATTTGTGGACATAAACATTACTTACACAGTAGCAACACTAGTCAGCTAAGGCAAGCATCTGGACATTATCGAATGGGATAAATTTGTGTTCTTTGAGTTGAAATGTTCAAAGCATTCCATTTAAATGGTATTGACCACAAAAATTTCTACAAAAATCCTCATGATTTAATGTGCTCAGCTCCATTTAGCACATAGACCGACTGAGATAGCACAAATTGAGGAAAATGTTAAGTATTATTCTAGTGAGGGCCACTTAGACAATTACGTATACAAAACTTTTCATCCATCAATATTTACTCAATTCTCACTATACTAAATGTTCAGATAATGTAGATTCCACGTCCTTTGACTAATTTTCATTTTATTGTTATTTTTCAATCTTTCCATGCACATGTTTTAATCCATATGTTGTAATTATCGTTAAAATTAACAAAATGAACTGCAAAACATATATACGAACTCAATACCATAACCATGTGTCCAGATCATGCAAGTTTGAGTCTAAAAAGTAATGAAAAAAACCACCTAACTGGATTTTATGGTGTGACAAAGCAATCTATTTACAATGTCACGATGATACATTTACCAGAAATAATGAACTCAAATCCATAACTCCCTGATATTGTTTAACTTTTTACATACTTCAGATGGCTTCATGTAGATAAAAGCGACATAATAAGATCATTTCTACAGTACTGCATCTCATTAAACATATATTTACTAATCAATTAGACAAAATTCTTTTCCCCAGTAACAAAGTAGTATTAGTCATTTAGAATAGCTTCATGTAGCAGTTGTGGCATCACCCAATTATTCCCAACCAAACAAAAGACCATATGCCAACGCTTGAACTACTAGGAAATTTAGGGACAAATGATTTATTGATTCACCATCCTCCTTCACATGCAACACGAATCCTTAGTCATGATAACCCTTCTATGCAAATCATCTGTAGTTAGAATCTTGCTCCTTTCTGCAGTCCAAACAAATAAATTCACTCTTGGTGGTGATTTGATCCTCCATATACACCAAAAAAATGAACTATGACCCTCTGCTTTTAGTGCTTCACAATAGGTTTTAGCTTGGAAACCACTATAGCAGGAAGTCAAATCACCTTATCCTTTTCTCCTGAATTGGTGTGGATTGCATATAATAGTTCTAAAATCTAATTGGGGATTCCAGTTCCCAGTCATGCACAGATTGGAATAAAATAATATTCCAAACATATAGAGATTAACTGTCTCTTTTTTGGGGATTTATTGATGACAAAACATAATTGTCAGTTGTCATTCCCTATATTCGCTTGGATGATTAATTAGGTGATATTCTCACTAAGCCATTAGAGTTACAAGTTATGTTTTATATTGGCCTTTTATTCTTAAGTTAGCTTAAGTTTATTATTGTAATTATGTCATATCACTCCAATATAAATATATGCAGCAGTGAAGGGCTTAATCAATTCTAACTTTGCTATTTCCACCAAATTATGAAGTATTTCCAAAATTTGCATATCCAAATTTAATAATTGAAACATGTAAACAAGAAAATACATTCGAAATTGGAAATATGATATGCAGTAAAGTGGAGTAGAACTTATCACATGACCCATATAGTGGTCTATCTAGTCAGAAATCAATTTTAGTTTGAAAGAAAAGGACAAACCTTACTTTGAACCCCATAGCTAGCATCATTATACAAAACCATCATCTAAGAAAAGAAAATGACAAACCTTGCCATGCATAACATCTTCCCTCCATGATCCTTGGAACACATCCCCATTACTGAAGTAGAATGTACCCAGACCTGATTTCTTACCATTGCGCCACGTCCCATCATATATGCTTCCATCTCCAAGAACCAGACGGCCCTGTACACATTCACTCATAAACTGACATTCCATTCTGTCTGTCCAAATGAAACAAATCAAATGCAGAAGATATTTGCTCAAACATTTTAAGGTTATGGAACAGTACCTTTCCTTCAGGAAGACCCCCTTGGCATCGCCCCCTGTAAATCCCTCCTCTGTATTGTATCTCTACAATCGGACTCCACTTTTTCGGTGAATCTCTTTCTGCTTCCTGTATAAAAAGTAAAAACTATACAATCAAAACTGAAATCATCACATTCAGACATCAAGATAGAAGAACAGACTATATCAAACTACTTCATTAGGCTACATCATCTTAAAGAAATGTCGGAACTTTTTTCATCATTTCTAGAAAGTATAGCAAGATATCATCGAAAATTTCAGTTCTAATGCTGAAATTACAGCAAGAAATCAAACTACTTGAACGAATGATGTAGAACAATTTTCATGAGCTGCAGATTACCAGCATAGATGCTGCACGAACAGAGACAACTCCTTGCTTCTTAGGGACATCAACATATTTTCCATTAAATAGAGTAAATGCACTATTATAAAAGTCCTTCACTGCTTCAAAGCCTGCATCAGTCAATGCACTCCAAGAAGAAACGCTTGGATAAACAGTTGGTCGTGCTTTCACATCATCATCAGTTTCTGGATTTGGGTTTTGTGTTGTAAGTGAGATATTAACATTGTCTCTCAACTCATCTGAAGGTCGTACTCCAACTGGAAGGTGGAAGATGCTCAGGTCATCAATTATTGGAGCAGTTCCATTGTCAGTAGCTCTTTCTTTAGCCCACTCCTCTGCAATCTGATATGCAGGCCCCAAGTTCCAACTAACTAGTGGCTCCCTCTGGAAAGCAGGAGTTCCTAGAGAATGCATTTTAAACATGATTACTCAAAAAAGAAAAAAAAAAATTGTTTGACTAAATCAGATGTAGTAATCAGGTGTTTCAAGAATTATCTAGGGAGCGCAATTCAAACTGCAAATTAGTGATTCACAATAAGAATGATTAAAAAGATACAGTGTGCTACCTTCAGTAATTGCGTTGTAAAATCTGAAAGACTTGGTACTGGTTTCTGCTAATCCAACCTCACTTTGTTCAGATTCACTATTATAATTCCTACAAAATCCAAAGAAAAATAGTATAGATCTTTATAGCAAAGATATCATTAAGTGAACTAAACCAAAAGGAGAAAAGCAATTAAACCTTGAAGCATATAACTCATTGTCATCTCTGCTCAAGACTGTCTGTAAATCTTCAGCTGTACTGTTTTCATCAATCCCATTTCCTCTCTCACGAGTCAGTCCTGAATTTATCCCTTCACAACTTGCATTTACATGTAAATGTTTCCCCTGAATGTCATTGAACTGCGGGTGGTGTTTCCTTAGAAGATCAAAAACAAAAGGGAAATGCTGGGCCAGTGTAGACAATATGTTGCTGTTTTTCTGAGAAGACTGTTGCCCAGTATCACTGGTAATCACATAAATTATACATTAGAATGTTGGAAAGAAAATTTATTAGCCAGACTAAACTTGAGGGATAACTTTAATTGAACAATATCACACACTAGTCACTGTAAATGAGGCATAGATTGCAAGAAAAACCAAACACATGAAGGATTACTACTTGAATATAGCAGGCAGTATGAAGGTTTACGGGTTGTCTGGATTATATATTCAAAGAAAAGCATCTTCTCTCTTTCAAGCTACAGAGAGAAATTTCACACATTCAAAAATATTTATGGCCTAGGGGGGAAAATGGAGTAAACTGCAAGAAAATTTCCATGACCACTTGTGACACCTGAGCAAGAAAGGACGGGAAAAATTCCTCTTTATCCAGTGGAGATCCTTTCTGTTAACATGAGACCCAGCAAGATTGTCCCGATCATAATGGAAAGCGAGATCGCATTTTGACGGAGCTGGATCAAGAAGGCAAGAAGCTTGCCAGTCAATGACAAAGACTGAAATTTCTGGGCTTGTCGTTTAGTTTAGGCCCCCATATTCAGTTGATTTTAGTTTAGTTATCTCTTGTAACTTCTTTTCAAAAAAAAAAGAGATTAGCCTCTTGATCAATCAATTGATTGGATTGAAGTACAAAGGGATTTTTTGAAGTGTGAGATCAGCCCCAAGACTAAGGCTGAGCAACTAGCTCTGGCAGGATTGGACGTCTATCTATCTTGCCACGCTCTCCTACTCCTATAAAGACTGGCGGAAGGAATGCTCTGCTCATCTTTATTTCTTATGGCATAGTCGGTCTAATTACCATCTTAAAATCCCACCCTCAAGGCCATACAGTAAAAGCCAATAGTTTATATATATATATATAAAGGAACCTCTTCAACAAGACCCAGAGCCATCTGAACTGAAACCCGCTCGATCTGAGCAGTGTGGTGGTCAACAGCGGGTCTGTGTCAAGTAAAACTGATATTGGCCGGTCAAGTGGCAGCTTTCACTGTTTGAGAACTGATTGGACCAATTCAACTGAAAACACTGCCGCTCTCCTCATCCCCTCACTGTGAGCCACGTTCTTCAACTTTTTCTGCCAATTTTTGCCAAATATGATGGAGATCTCAACAAATCTGGCAAGATCTCACTGAAATTAGTGAGATCTTGGTCTAATCTTGCGATTCCCCACCGTGCATGACGCGTTAACAATCCATTGTGCCTAAGACAGCTTTGACCGATCCGACCAAAGGAATTACAAAGCTTTGGCAGTTGATTCCGACTGAATTGGTGGTCAATGACGAGTCTGAAATTTCAATACCCATCAGGTTGAATGGTGGGTTCACCCTAAACCTGAACTGACTTGACTCATGGACACCCCCCTAAATGTTGCTAAACTTACCAAACCATGCTTTGAAAGATTTTTTAAGGCCAACAAGGCTTTGTGTAGCCTAAAAACCTTCCTAAACTCCGGCTGAACAACCAAAAACCTAGGCGGTTACTCCATGAAGGCTTCCTTTGGTAAATCACCATGTAAGAAATAACTGCCAATCATATTAGTAGCTAGGGAATAAAAATGCAAACATGGACAATCTTAGCAACTAGGGAAAATGTTTCAGAATAATCAATGCCATAGTTTTGGATATACCCTTTACCAGATGACAAGCCTTCAAGAGCTTAATATACACCCAACGACAGCCAACAATAGCCTTCCTTGAGGGAGGAGGTACTAAATCCTAAGTGGCATTCTTGTGAAGGGTTGACGTCTCTTCTTCCATAGCTATCTTCCAGCCAGGTATTGACAAGGCCTACTAGACAAACTTAGGGAGACAAATGGTCATAGGAAACAAAGATGGATATGGGGTGAGATGGAGACCTTGAAAAATCTTTCCTGAGTCCAACCAGTGCTTATTAAAGAATGAAGTTATAGCCATGCTCAAGGCTTTAACTCTTCAAACAAAATGGTATCAGATCTTAAGTTTTTTCTCAAGTTTAAACACACATGACATGGAAGAATGGGTCATGGCCATGCACACAATTTCAACTTCTCAAAAAATACCCTAAACTAAATTTGCATATCGAATAGCCCTAGTGAGTTGGTTCAAACACATTCAATTGTGACTGTGAATTGTTGATGACAACTATGAGATATTATTAATATCAGCAGATTCCGGCTCCTGGAAATTTGCACAACATGCAACAATTTCCAGGATTCTTCTTTGAATATCTCTGATGCGAAGATCATAAAAATGTAAGATGACGCTAAAAAAGTTAGAGAACAAGAGATATAAAAGTCGATGTATAAATTCAATTGATCATGCTCTAATATAAAGTTGACATTTTGCTCAGTTTCAGCTTTTGGAGCCACTGGTTATCAAAATGTTTCTATTTACCAAGAAAAAAGGCTAGAAAAAGTTCAGCAACAACAATGACAATCTAACAACTAAGTTAAAAACATAAATTTTAGAATGCTCCTTGAAGATTTTTTAATTTTATAAGATTAGAATAGTACATTCCTCAAAATTCAAAGATGTGGAAGACAATAATATTAAAATTGATGCCAAATTTATGATCTGAATTTCACTTCATGATGATTGATGGTCAAGGAAACAGTACAGTTTTAATTAAGGAACAATAAACTAGCAGACAAACCAAGAATTAAGGCAACATTAGCAAGCATTCTTATATAAATGACATCTCACCCTACTATAAGAACTGTTGTTACTAGCAGGTTGGGCTCCAGATTAGGCTCGTGAATAACAGATAAAATAATGCTTTGTGTGTATTCTGTAATTTGACGGAAAGTACACAGAAAGGCATGTATATCACTGTTGTTGACAGTATCTGAACTTGCAAGGATGCATATAACCACGCCATTCAAGTCCTACCAAAGAAATTGAAAAAAAAAAAAAAGCCACCATTAATGGAATGGAATAAGTAAACGAGACGAGGGGGGGCGGGGGAGAGGGAATTATTTGCCACCCCCCACTTTGGGTTTGGTTTCTCTTTGGCTCCTGAATTGTCTATTTGAAGCAATATTGAGCCTAAACTTTACTAATTGTTGCAATGTCAACCCTCTTGCTTGTGTGACCAACTTTAGCCATGATGTCTGGCCACAGGTAGTATCCAAAAAATCTCTCTCTCTCCCCCCGCAATGACACTAATATTGGCGACACAACAGTAGCAGCACATCCTTCGAATTCAGATAAATGATGAGAGCTGATTGCAATCACAAATAGGCATCTTTTATCGAGTATCAATGCCAAGAAGCAAGTGTATGCTGCAATTAAGTACACTTTATTTTTCTATAAACTGCAATTAAGTACACAAACAATGGTCTAAGGGGCACAAGCTATAGAATTGAATTATAAGTCATGAAACTTGATCGTTCCCCATTAGGAGGTTTTCTCAGCCATGAAATTGTAAAAGGTCAATCTTGTTGACCCAAAAGCAATTTTGTCTACTCCAATTGTAAGCTCAAGTTCTCCCAATTCCTTTTTCTTTTTCATCAATTCCAGCCAATTAAAATCCAATCATTGTCAATGCAAACTCCTCCCAAACTTCAAACCATTTATTTTTTTACCGGTAAGTCAAACATGGTGGGTCTTGAATCCACAAACTCACTTCCTCCGTACTTCTTACAAAAGAATGAGATACCATTTGAGCTAGAGCTCATTGGCAAAACATCTTCTGCTACATGAATTTGAATTCGGATTCTTCCAACTCAAGAATTTCTAACTTCAAACCTATTTTAGTTTACTTCAAAAAAATCTTTGTATGTAACAGATAACTGTGGTTCTTTGCTCTTTCATTAGTTCCTATTTCTTTATGGCAATGAGCTCTAGCTTAAGTAACACTTGCTCCCCCTGTAAGACAAAGGAGGATAGTAAGGTGTTGTGTCCAAGATTTACAAGGTGAAAGTATAACTTACACCCCCTCCCAAAAAAAAGAGTTTCCATTTCTTTAGTAAGTCATTTTGTGCTATTTTCAGGTTTTGGTATTACAAACTGATTGATGAGAGAGAGAGACAGAGAGCTGGTGTGCACCTGGGGGGGGGGGGGGGAGTGAGAGAGAGAGAGAGAGAGAGAGAGAATATTTGGATTAATGCGCATGGCCAGACACCTATGCTAAAGCATGTGATTAATCAAATGCTTATTCCTTCAGAAAAATCTAATAAATGGGTAATGGAAGGTTGATATTGCAACAATTTGTAAAGTTTAGACTCAGCATTGCTCAAATTAGAAGTCCAAATAGAAACCAACCTCAAGTTTGGTGGGCTAAAATTGTGGTTTGCTTTAAAACTTAATGATGCATACCCTAATGAGATATATAATAACAAGAGAAATATTTATAATTAGAGAATCTAATAGCAAAGAAAGCTACAAGAGGGAAATAAAAATTTATTTATCATACAACCAGAGCAACTGAACTGACAACTTTGATCATACCTTTACACCAACACCAAGGAAGGGACAGTCATACAGAGATTGTAAAATTGAAGTTTTGGCATTGTAACCAGCTCCAAATCCAACTCTTGCTTCGTTATAGCTTTGCAGAATCTGTAGATGGTTGCATTAGCTATACAAAATACTTGAATAGAAATAACAGAAGGGAGAAGAGATGCAACACAGGAAATTAATAAATAAAAGACAAAATTATAACGTTTCTTCCTGTAACAAGCTAGAACAGAATATAATACAGCAAATCTAAGTAGCTAAATCATCATAAGTCATGAGGAACAGCCTAAGTGAAAAACAAAACACGAATTTAAAGTGGTAAATTAAATCCTTCAATAACCAATGCATGAGGGAATGATTTTGGAAACTTACTTTAGTAAGTTCTGAAACTTGGACTTCCTTCACATCACCGTGTGATACATCAATAAATTTTCTGTGTCTCTCCTAAAAATGTCCACGGTATAATCAAGAGACAGCAAGGCTGATATAAACTTCAAGAGCCAAACAGATACCAGAGAAAAGTAACTCACAGATATAAGAACAGATATGGCATTAATAGCCAATAGCACAGCATTATTTGCAGTCTTTACAGCCTCATCCAGAGTAACCAAATCCTTTCTGAGTAGCATGTCAGTGTCAACATCTGTGGATGAAAAAAAATGAGATGCATTATCCTTTTTTTTTTGGTAAGTAACACACACCCAACAAATCTTGAACCCAAGAATTCAGAACAAGGGGCGGATTTGCAATTTGAGCCTGAACTTGTAGGCAAAAATTACAATTTAAGTTTAGCAAGTTGATTAGCAATATAATTAATTCACAGCATATATTTATCAGACCACAAAAAGAAAAAGAAAAGCAAAGAAAAAAGAGCAACTGTTACGTTAATGAGGTATCTACCAACTTCATGTACATCTTTTTTAAGAATTCATGTGGAAAAATTAGAGGTAGTAGGTTGTTTCTCTCAAGAATGTGATTGACAATTTTGAGTGGGCATTACTGGGGTTTATAGGCCTTCTGACAGAGACAGAACGCATTTGTGGGAGTTGGCTTGGGTTAGAAGTTGGTGGAATGTGCCATGGTGTGTGGGAGGTGCTTTTAACATGGTGTGGTTTCCGTCAAAGTGCCTTGGTGCCGAGTTCTTTACCCCTATGCATGAGTTTTTGAACTTTATTGCAGATCATAGTTTGTTAGACTTACCTTTGGAAGGGTGTGCTTTCACGTGGTCTAATTCTCATGAGGTTGTGTCGCGGTCTCAGCTTGACAGATTTCTGTTGTCACCTGATTGGGAGGACAAGTTACCTACTGTTAATCAATGTCGGATGGAGAGACTACTCTCAGATCATTTTCTGATTTTGTTAGAAGGGGGATATTTCCAGAGGGTAAAAGACCATTTAGATTTGAGAACATGTGGTTGAAGGCAAAGGGTTTGTGGAGAAAGCTAGGAAGCACCTGCCCGATTACGGATACGGATGCGGGTGCGGAGTGGCAACACGGCAATTTTTGAAAAAGTAGGGCATGGGTGCAGCAGGGATACATTTATTAATTAATTATTGAATATATTTTTATTTATCATTTCTATATATTGCTAAGCATTTTTCATATAATGGTAAATAATGACACTTCACACTTGACAGCCAAGCATTTAGTGGCTAGAGGGAGACTGACAGAAAAGCAATTCATCTTCTTCACTATCTGCAAAGAAGAGAAGGCTTTAGAGAGAGCAAAAATTCAGAAACAGCAAAAACACAGAGAGAGAGAGGGAGAGAGAGAGAGGAGAAGAAATGTATTGGGCTGTATTGGATTTAAAAAAACACATGGGACGTGCATGCAGCTGCATTCAGGCCACACCCTGCATCCCAGACGAGTCCGACACGGGTACGGCTACCATGTAGCCGCACCTGTGCTTTCCTAGGAGAAAGTGAGTTCTTGGTGGGACTCTCATCATATTCAAGGACCCCCTAGTTATAGAATTGCTAACAAGCTGAGAGCTTTAAAGAATGATATGAAGATATAAAATAAGGAAGAATTTGGTGATGTGGAGGAGAAGAAAAACAATTTGTGGAAGGGACTGAGTGAGTTGGACACTGTTGAGGAAACTCTTTGGAGGAAATTTGTTGGAGGCAGAAATCAAGAACTCTTTGTCTTACAAAGGGTGATTGAAATACTAAATTTTTTCATCAAATAGAAAACTCTCACAGAAAGTTCAACACCATTGATAATCGTATGGTGAATGGTGGGTTGACATCAGACCTGGTTTCCATAATAGAATGAATTTCTCAGTTCTATAACCAGTTGTACTCTGAGAATGGAGGACAAAGACCAATGCTGGATGATTTGGAGTTCTTCAGTAAATTTGAAGAGGAAGCGGCTTGGTTGGATAGACCTTTTGAGGAGGATGAGGTGTTAGGGGTGATCCTAGGTTTTAATGGAGATAAGGCTCCAGGTCCAAATGGTTTCTCTATAGACTTCTTTCAGTCATATTGGCATATTTTAAAGCAGGAAATTATGGAGTTGTTTCAAAATTTTCACGCCCAAGCATTTTTGAGAAGTGCCTAAATTTTTTAGAAGAGCCTTAATGCTTCTTTCTTGCTCTCATTCCAAAAAAAGTGGACGCTATGGATGTAAGAGATTTTAGACCAATTAGCTAGTGGGTGGAGTTTACAACATCATTCTAAGGTGTTGGCTAATAGCTAAGAAGGGTGTTGCATGGAATTATTCTGGAGTCACAGAATGCCTTTGTCATAGATAGGCAGATTTTGGATTCCGTTTTAGTGGCTAGTGAGTGCTTAGATAGTAGATTGAAGGCAAAGATTCCAAGAGTGTTGTGTAAATTGGATGTGGAGATAACTTTTGATCACATGTCTTGGGACCTTCTTATGTATTTAGAAATGCAGGTTTTCAAAAAGATGGAGGAAGTAGATAATGTTTTATATTTCTATTGTTCGATTTTCTATTCTGATAAATGGCAGTCCTAGTGAATTTTTTGGGAGCTTTAGGAGTTTACATCAAGGAGATCCTCTTTCCTTGATGTTATTTAGCATTGTGACGGAGGCTTTGAGTCATTTTTTGCAAGTAGCAGTTAATGATGGGCTTATATCAAGATTCACAGTAGGTACTGCAGGCAATAGGTCATTGATAGTGTCTCATCTTCTATTTGCAGATGATACCTTAATCTTTTGTGATGTTGATTTAAGTCAGATAGCAAAATTGCGGGATATTCTCTGGTTGTTCAAATCTACACTAGGTCTCAAGATTAACTTAGAAAGTTTAGAGTTGGTCCCAATAGGGGAAGTGAGCAATATGGGAGAAATAGTGGCTTTGTTGGGATGTAGACATCCTCTCTTTTGGTGAAATATTTGGGTCTTCCCTTGGGTACTAAATTCAAGGAGAGGACTGTTTGGAATCCTATCCTTGAGAAGTTGGAATGAAGGTTAGCAAGGTGGAAGCGGCTTTATTTTATCCAAGGGGGGTAGGGTCACTCTGATTAAAAGCACACTCTCATGTCTACCTACTTGCTTTCTTTCTCTCTTTCCTATCCCGGTGAAGGTGGCCAAATGTAATGAAAAACTTTAGAGAAAATTCTTATGGAGTGGGATTGGCGAGGACATAAATTCCATCTGGTTAATTGGGCGCAAAATTGTGAATCAGTTCGATTTGGGGGTTTGCATATAAGAAACTTGAGAAGATTTAATCAAGCTTTGTTAGGGAACTGGCTGTGGAGCTATGGGATCAAGAGGGAGCATCTTCGGAGGAGGATTTTGAGGCTAAGTATGGGAATGATTGGGGGAAGGGGGGGCTATTCTCATACTGTGGCGGTCCCAATGGTGTGAGTCTTTGGAAATTTATACGACAGGGATGGTCGACATTTTCCCGGTTTCCTAAGTTTGAAGTGGGAGATGGTACTAGAGTGAAATTTTGGCATGACGTGTGGTATGGTGATTGCCCTCTTAAGGTGGCTTTCATGAAGTTATTTAGATTCAATTGTAGTAGAATCCTCAATAGATGAAGTTTTACATCTCTCTAATGGGGTAGATGAAGTTTTACATCTCTCTAATGGGGTGGCCCATTGGGATGTTTGGTTCTCTAGACTAGTCCAAGATTGAGATTTGGGAGCTGGAGCTCCCTTTGCTTTTATGGAACTTATTTATTCCAAGCTTGTTAGGGGTGAGGGGGTGGATAGACCCTATTGGAGACCTACCAAAAGTAGAGGTTTTAAGGTTCGAAGTTATTATCACCCCCTATCCGCATCTAATAGCATGTCGTTCCGTTTGAAATTGGAGTGGCAATCTAAGTCCCTACCTAAGGTTGTCTTCTTTTCTTGGGTTGTTACTCTAGGGATGATTTTATCTACTGTCTTCTTTTCTTGGGCTGTTGCTCTAAGGATGATTTTATCTACTGACAATCTCCAAAAGAGAGGTACTATTGTATTGGATTGGTTCTGCACGTGTAAAAGGTGTGGGGAGTTAGTGGACCACCCTCTTCTTCATTGTCCAATAGATTATGAGCTTTGGAAAATGGTGTTTCGTTCATTTAGACTCCAATGAGTTATACCAAAAAGGGTTATCGATTTGTTTGTAGCTTGGTAGGGTTTTTTGGAAGGCATAGAAATATTGGCTTTTGGAAGGCTGTGCTACATTGCATCTTGTGGTGTTCCTTTCCCACCAAATACCCCACATGGGGCAATGAGGGATCACAACCCTAATCACCCTGAACCTATACTTGTTGAACTTGCGTGGCCAATTGGCTAGGAGATCAACAACCCCACTCCGCATAACCTAGCTAACTTCGAATAGTGAAAACACCATATTCCATAACTCTCAAGCTGTGGGGCAATGTAAGAATAAATGATCAATTGTCTCTCCATACCTCTTACACATGTAGCACCAATCAATCACCACTACTTGACACCTCCTCTAGTCAAGATACTACCTAGTGCTGCAGTCCAGAGAAAGAAACTAACCTTTGTTGGCGCCTTCGGCTTCCACAAAGGCTTCCAAGGAAATGAGAATTGGGTAGTAGAATGAAGGACACCTTAAAATAGGATCTACCATCGAAAATCTTCTTGGAAGAGGGATTCCAGCAAATTTGATCTACTCCACTCGGTCTTTGCAGTCTAGAATAGATTAGATCAAAGAAAGAAGCAACTGATTCCAACTCCTAATAATGTACCGGTCGAACAAAACTAACATTCCAATGGTAACTGTCCTCGGCGAGAGATAACAATTCATCCACTAAAGCCTCCTTATTTGAAGCAATGCCATAAAGATCAGGGAAGTCATCTTTTAGAGGTTCCCCACACCACAGGTCATGCCAAACTTTAATTGAAGAGCCATCTCACACCTTAAAACTGACATAACCATGGAACACATCCCACCCCTTCCTAATGCTTTTCCAAAGACATACTCCATAAGGCCCTTGCACTAGATTAGAACACCAACCCCGCGCCCCTTTCCCCCCCCCCCAAAACCCAATAGACAACCATATTTGGCATCCACCACCCTCCTCCATAAAGCATCCTTCTCCATAGAAAATCTCCATAACCATGAAAGTGATGTTGGATAGCCTAGAGGTATAACTCAATTTATATTCAATGGAGGATAAAGAAAGCTTGAATGTCCTATTGTTCTCTGTATGGGTGGATGGGACTTCTTATTGGAATCTCAGGTTGATTTGTAATTTCTACCACGGGAATGGAGGGGGTAGAGTCTCTGATAGATTACTTATATTCTCATATTTCTCTTCCTAGAAGGGCTGATTGCATGAGATGGAAACCTAGTAGCACTGGGATGTTTAGCATTCATTCACACTATGAATGTGAGAAGTACTAATAAAGATACTTCCCATGCAAATGTATTTGGAACCGCAAAGTTTCCAAGAAGGTGATTTTCTTTGTGTGGACTGCAACATTGAGTAAAATTTTGACCATAGACAAAGAAACAAAGATGAATTAGTTTTAAAATTTGATGGTCAAGAGATACCAAAGAGTGATTACTTTCAATATCTTAGATAAATAAGGATTGAGAGAATGAAGAGGATGTGGATCATAGGATAAGAGTAGAATGGGTAAAGTGCATAAGTGAATCAAAAATATTGTGATATCGTAGAATACCTATTAAGTTGAAGGGAAAGTTTTACAAAACTGCTATAGGCCAGTTATGCGATATTGTATTTGAATTTTGGGCTATCAAGAAACAATATGATCATAAAATAAGTGAAGATGAAATGTTCAAGACTATGGCTTTGTTGTTTGTATAACTATTAGTCCAAAATAAGTACACCAGCCAAAACGCCTGAAACACCCCAATTTAAACTGGTTTGTTTCAAGTGTGGTTACCATAGCATTTTGGCGACTAGTACAATGTATTTCATCCATTCCAGCCAGCATAGTAGCTAGTATTGGACAATAGATGATTTGTGTCAAATCGAAGCAAAATAGTGTCATGTTGTACATTGGTATCAGAAATTCTCCTGACTGGTACAATTAGACATGTGTATTAATTAAATTGTACCGAATCAATGAAACAGACATATTGTTCGATAAATAAACATGTGGGTTTATATTGGTCTTTTGCTACTATTTGAGATTTTATCAAAGTTGTTGGGCTTTTTTGATACAAGTTGCTTGGCCAGTCAGTTAAGCCTAATAAAATAACCATGTCCATGACTTCTTTCTCACTCTCCTCGCCAATTTTTTTTCACACTCGTCAATTTCGGGTTTGATTCTCTTTCTCTATCTCATCTCTACAACTCTCAAACCCCCCCCCCCCCCTTTTGTCTGCTCTCTCTCTCCTTTTTTCATTTTCTCTTTTCTTAACTTCTCTCTTTCTGGTCCTTTTTGACTACTCTCCTTTTATTTTTTTTCCCACTCTAATCATGGGGACCACAAGAGGCACTCCTGGTCCTAAGAAGTGGGTTATCTCCAACTTTTGACTTAGATTAAACGTTTTTTTTTTGGTCGGTAATTTTATGTCGATATAGCAAATTTAGAAACTCCGTACTAGATTACTTTGTGTTAATGGACTATGGACAGGCATTATCTATTATAAGGAAATAGATTAAGGCCATGTGATTGTACACATAATTTTATATATTTATTTTGATTATATCAGTAAAATATAACTAAATGACTTATAAAAAAAAATTAGTTTAATGTAAATAAATGTGTATATATACAATGAAAATATTATCCCATATCAAATATTTATTTTTATTACATGCATTTTTCCTTAGTTCATTATAATAGTAAGTGTTAATTAAAACTGGTCATTGGTTGATAATGTCCCAAGTTTATAATCAACATACCTTTTATAAATGTATATCTATAATTTTTCTATAAATTATATGAAGTGTTCTTAAAATTTAAGATATATGATATGATATGATACATGATACAAAAAAAAAATTTAAATAAATAAAAAATTGATTCATAATAGGATTCACATTTTGACAACTATGTCAATCAGTATGGTATATTTCGATCTTCGGTATGAATTTTATAAAATTGATTTATTCAATTATTTTAACAAATGCTCTCTGCAAAACCAGTAAACAGAGTTGTTCTAATACAAGATATGACACATCACTCACCAATAAACAAATTTGTATGCTCCTGAAGCTTTCCTACCAAACGTTTAACCTGCAAATTAAGTATAGAGTCACAATGTTTAGGATACAATAAAGGTTAATCAAAAGGACAAACTATCCATGAATCATAATGGTAAACTTAATATCTCTACAGCTGTGTAATATCTAAACCATAATGGATCACAACAAAATGAAGGTTTTTTTTTTTGATAGGTAATAAGAATATTATTAAAACAAACTAAAAAATAGACAAAAGCCAATACAAGGTGTTCATGATGGTGAACACAAGGAAAAGCAATAAACAAAATAAACAGCAACCAACTAAAAGAAAAAACTTAAAAAGCAATACTAAGAGAAGAAATAAACTCTAAGATAGTGGAGCATTCCGAGAAGCCCCAACACCTAGACCAATCAAATAAAGTCTTCTGGCACAGAGCTTGTAATTGAACCAAGGATTTCTCAGTGTCCTCAAAAGAGCGCCGATTTCTTTCCGTCCAAACAATCCACATCAAACAGCCGGGAATCATATTCCATATGTCTGAATTAAATTTTCCTAGCCAAAAACTCCAACAATACACCAAGCTTTCCATAGAGCCTGGCATGACCCAATGAATCCCAAAGATCTGAAGCATATAAACCCACAAAGAGTGAGCTACCGGACAATGGAGGAGAAGATGATCCACGGTTTCCTCATTCCGATGGCACATACAACACCTATTCACCAAAATGCGCCAAGGAAAAAAACTAGAGAGTAGATACAGGAAGATGCATATTCTTAGATAATTTCTAATAAACCATGAACAAAAACTACTGATTTCTTCTTCTTCTTATTTATTTATTTTTTCTTATAAGTCACTCCAGGAGCAACAAGGGTTTTATGTGTTCCAATCATGCTTTTTACCCCCTGACAAGTTGCGTTCCAATCATGGTATAAATGCAATAATTGCAAATATGTGCATTAAAAGTCCAGGGGAGTTGAACCTGGGACCTCTAGTTCCTTTTCCAGAGCCTAAACCAACTCTTCCACCCTGGTGGGATATGAATTTAATGTGGAGTTTACATCATAGACAACTCTAGTTTGCATCATCTTTTAACATCAAAATTAAAGCTCGATAAATTTTGACCACTTTTTAAGTTGTACTGCATTCATGGCATATCACAGAAGTAAACTCAAGTTCGTAACTGACGTAGGACAAGGGGGAACAACAAAATCTGATATAGAACACCAGGGGCAGATCTGGTATAGCCTGGGTTTTGAAGAATTAGGGTTAGGTTTTAGTCGGGAATAGGCTAGAAAATAACAGGGATTATAGGGTTTCCAGAGGGGACAAGGATTAGTAGGGTTTGGGAATGAAAACAAAGGTTAAAATTAAGATTTGGGTTGCTGTGAACAGTGATGTGAATAGTAGCCGTGAATAGTAAAATTAAAGAAAATAGATATATTCTAGGCATCACAACTAGACTTCCTAAGCATCACACCTAGGGTTCCTTGGCATCACACCTCGGAGAAGGTTGCATCACACAAACCATAAGAAAGCTTCCTAGCTCTTAAATTTTGAAAACATTAATTATCTCCATAGAAAACATTACAACTCTTTAAATAGAAAACTAATACCTAATCCTAGTTGAACTAGGATTTCTTAAAACCCTAATAAGACTTGGACTTGGACTCCTTAGGCTTTTACTACTAAGCCCAATTAAATAACCAAACTTAAATAAAACCCAAAAGAAGATCTAATGGACTGTTAGCATAGCTCACTCCAGAGTATTATGAAATTACAAAATTGCCCTTGATACTTAAAATCAAATAAAATATAATAAATCTGTCTTCTTATTGCCTCCTGCATCAGTAACTAACATTTTTTTAAAAAGAGCTTGCATGTCATAGTACCCAAGCACACAATACCTCATCTTGGCGCCTCTGTCCTTCAAAGCTGAATGGCTTCAAAATAATAACAACGGTAAATCCATTTGCAGATTTTATCATCCTCAGAATATCAACTGCTGTAACATGATCAAATTCATCCCCTGCACTAGCAACCTAGAGAAGACCAAATAAAGCAGATAAGTATTTATTGCCGGTAAGTATTTCATAGAGTTGCTTATCAATGTTTAGTGAAAAATAGGCACAGAATTAATCCAAACAGATATAGACTCATAAATAAAAGAGTAATAGGTAAGGAATGTACAAACAAGAATAATATGTTTTGAAACTGATTGTACAGATAGTGGAGCTTCAACAATTCTTGGAGTAAGATCTGCAAAAAAGTAACCCAATGGAGCAATAGATTAATTGAAGTGATGAATATTTTTTTTATAAGTAAATAATTCATTAAAACGAGAAAAAGGGTGCTACCCAAGTACATGGGCTGTATACATAGAGTAAAGCACAAAAAAAAAAAAAGAAAAAAAAAAGAAAGGACTAAGAGAGACTGCAGAAACAGATATTTCAGCTTTGCCACACTGTATTCTTGCCCCTCAAAGCACCGAGCATTCTGTTCCCTCCAAAGACACCATATTAGGCACAGAGGAACAGCTTTCCAAATCCCTCCCTTACTTCCCAAGAGTCACAACCCAAATCCTCCATCAACATTAAAGAAGATCGTGACCTGGAATGTTAGAGGTGCTGCTAATGTTCGTTTTTGCATGAATGCTCAAGATCTTGTTAATACCCATCATCCTGAAATCCTTGTCATTCTGGAACCTAAGATTGGTGGTACACATGCTGAGCATGTGATTAACCAGGTGGGGCTGCCTCGTCACTTTCGAGTTGATCCCAATGTCAGGTGGTATCTGGGTTCTATGGGAGGATCACAGATGCAATTTAGATATTGTTTGTGCTACTGAGCAGAGTGTAACCATGCTCATCCGGGTGGCTCCTAGCCAAACCTTGGGCGGTTCATGTTGAGCACATATGGGGGAAGCCAACAATTGCGCAGATATGTTGGCAAAAAGGGGAGCTTCTTAGTTTAAGAGAGAGATATTCTATGATACATGCCCCACATTTTTGTTACAATGCCTCTTTTGGGATTTCATGGGTTTTGTTTCTACCCGTGCGGTGTGCTGCAAATAAGCTTGGCCTACTTTTTGGTGTCATGAAGTCTATGTTCGTAGTCTCTTGGCCAGCTTGTGTTGTTTAGCTTTGTTTGTTTTTTGTTATGTGTTTATTTCTTTTCAGTTTGCTATGTACTTTAAATCAAGGGTTTAGTCACTCTTGTTTTATCATTTAAACTATGTTCTGTGTCTGTAAGTTTATTTCCTTTCAATAAAATTTCCCTTTTATGAAAAAAAAAAAAAAAAAAAACTCCCCATCTAACACACCACCATCTCCTGCACGGGCTTCGGCAACACTCAGAACACGCCAAATAACAAAAAACCATCAGGACCCGGTGCTTTATCCCCACAAAGATGTCTAAGCACCTCTACAACTTCCTTAGTAAATTCCCTCTCTAGCCAAAGGCCTAATGCACATACTCTCTATCCAGGTCCTAAACTATACTCCTCCAAGCTGAGGTATCCATGTCTCCGTTTCCAAATACAGCCCTCTAAAAAAAGTAACAATACCATCCCTGATTGCATCTTAAGTCTCCCAAGTACTCTCCCCCATTGGTTGTTCTGGCAATAAAATTATTCCTCTAAGTGGAAATTTGCGAGACAATTGAAGAAATTCGTTTTTTTTATCTCCCTTTTTAACCACAAGGCCACCACCTTTTTGTTTCCGAGAGATTTCCTCTAAAAGCATAGTTTTTTTCCAATTCCGCCTTCTCATCAACTCTCCTCATTCTATCCTCCAAAGACAAGGGCCCACTATCTTCTTTCTCATCCAACAATTGAAGCTAGAGGGAGATTAAATTTTCTATTTTTGAAGTAATTTTGTACTTCAAAAATGAAGTGACGTCAATTGGATTATTTCATTTCATAGTCAAAGATTGATTTGGTTGTGAATCTATTTAAGAGGTGATTCAGTTATTCATATTAATTCATGATTTTAATTCAATAAATGCAAGTCTTATAGCGACAATTGGAGAACTTCATTCAACAAACTTTTTCCACACCCCCTCTGTTTATAGTGAGACTCCAAATTTCGTCTAGGTAAGATTCCCAAGACTCAGTGAGATTCTAAAGTTTCATATTCCTTTCTTCTTCATTGTAATGATTTTAATGATCATCATCTTCATTTTCATCTTTATATTAACCCATACAATTAGCATGTGGAAGCTCATAAGATATTCCAGTTATAATTGTCTCAATTGTATTTCAACTAAAAGTAGTCACGCCTAATATTTTTTTTGTGGATATTATTAAAGATCTAAATAAAACTAGAGTGCAGAGTGAAGCATCTCCAAAAAAAGGGCCCAACTCAACAAATTTAGTAAAAGAGTAAGTACGATAGAATCTTGAGATTCAGGTATAACATGAAGGAAGAATAAACCTTTTCCTAGGACCCTTTGTTGTAATTGCACCTTCATTGAGTCTTTCATGAGAATATTCCTGCAACAAGTTGATCAAGATGGATTTTACATATTGAAGTATGAAATTTCCAAAATAATTGACTAATCCCAACACATTGCAAGTATAGAATACAAAGATAATTTGACCACATATTTAGTTTCACACCTAAGAAATTTACGGAAGGCAAACATCCTGTGTATGTGAATCATTTCCTCTTGAATAAAACTATTTTACTTATAAAAAATAATAATAAATAAATAAAAATAAAAAATAAATTTATAGGAAGCAACCACGTACGTGGAGAACCCCCAAAAAGAAATAAAGAAGAAAGAAGAAAATAAATAAAAGTAGCTCCTAGAGTTTATGTCATCTATAAATTGAAAAAATAGGTAAGAGGAATTGACATATGAAAAATTGGGGAATTTGTCTACATGAGCTTGTGGGGTTTAACATTAGGAGAATATTTGGATCTAAGGTTTAGAATGGTAGAAGAGAGGGTTATGGGGTTGTGTTGGGGATTAAAAGATGGTTTAATAAGTTATTTGATAGCTATTTGGTAGAAGAAAATGTGGGGTTTTAGGTTTTAATAGGTAAAATAAAGGACTTAGTTTGGGATTATAAAGAACAAGAAAGAGAGAATTTTATGGGGTTTAAGGGCTGTATGAACAGTATCTATGAACAGCTCAAGAAAGAGAAGTAGATAGGAGAAAGGGAGAAAAGAATACAAGACGGCCAAAACATGCCTCAATACTCAAAATGCTCAATATTTGTATTAATCAACTTCATCTCTTCTTTGAGCACATTAAGCAAAAATACATATAAGGACTCTTTTTTGTACTAGTAGTATTAAGACTCCTAGTTCGACTAATAAACTAAAAACCTAATAAAAGACTAACTTGAAGTCAAAGAAAATAAACCTAAGATACTTAGGAATTCTAAGAAAATTCTAGACTACCAAAATACCCTAAATTCGTAGGGATTGCAGTAATTACAATTTTGCCCCTAAATTCGAATTGACCATAATCTATTAAGTAAAAACCCAAATAAAAAAAAAGTTATAACCCTAAGAAACACATAACTAGACCTTTAAAATCACACGAATTTTACTTAAATTGGACTTCAATTCACGTGTAAGCCCGATAAAGTAAGCCTTAAATATGCAAACTACAAATTAGTAACAAATCACTCTTCCATGGATTCATCAGCTACATGAATTTCTTTCGCAAGAGGATCTCAAAAATATCTGCTTTATTACATGTTGAGGGCATTCAAAACCTTCAGAAGTCCAAATATTCCTCTCCATATTGTCCACAACTCTCAATGTGTAACAACATTCCAAGCTGAGTTTTTTACATACCTTGTATATGCTTGGATGGCTACACTAAGTGCTCATTCATTTTCTAGTATACTGTATTTTCTAGATTATTGTACTTTTGTTTGATTATCCCTTACAGTATAAGACCAGTACTGTTTCATTTTATTTTTTCTCATTCTAGTTAATCAAGTTTTCGCTTACTTATCAAAATTTTAAATATATATATCACCTCCTAAGTTTTAAACTCTTACGCCAATCAAATCTTCATTGCCAACAAGTAAGCATCTAAATGGAAAATTCAAAAAACCAAATATCTCTTACCACTAAAAAAATTGAGTAAGAAATGATCAACTGACCACCCATTACTTTCACATAAGCAACAAACAATAGCAACATCTTTAAACATCATAGCTTTTCAATGTATATATTGTGCACAAAATTACTACTACTACTACTTAACAACAACACATAATCACAAATGTAGTATCACACATTTGATTGCCTATTCACCACAAAAATTCACAAAGCAACATAGAAAAAGAAAAAAGAAAAAGAAAGGTTAATTTGTGTTACCAAAACCGCATGGACGACGACTTGAAAGGCGAGTCCAAACAAAAATCAAGAACCGCGTCCTTCCTACTGCCAATGCCAATGACCTCAACAAACTCAGAATCTCCCCATATATCATCCCCAACATTCACTTCACCTACACACTCTTTTTTCTCCGAACTCATTGAAATTCGAAGAAACTGCTTCGAATTGCTGTTTCTACTTGTGCTGCTGCGCTTCAATCTTAGGTTAGATTTCGTGAAGGTTTTATTATGGAAGAAGAAGAAGAAAGGATTTGGAGAATGAGGGGAGGACAATGAGGAGGGCCGAGATAGCGGTCGGACACTGGTGAATACGGGTAGCTCTACCGCAATGGGCATGGTTTGGAACGAGTTTCATACAAACGCTATTCGAATTTCGGATTGGGATAGTTGAGACTTGAGACTTGAGACTTGAGAGAGGTTTTGGATTTGGCCAGTGTGAACTGTGAAGACAAAAATTTGTTTATTTAAGCATAAAAAATTGGAAAAATTTTCTAAACATAGCATTAATTTTAGTAACTGACCAAACTTTTTTTTTTTTTTTTTTTTTTTTGGGGTTATGTAGCACTTTTTTTTTTTAATTCAAGTCTTAATTTTGACGGAATTCAATCCAAATCTCTTATTCAATTATCAAAGATTTTACCAGTTGAACTAACTGGAATTCACGAGCTTATTTCAATGCTTGTTTTGCGCACACTGTACTTAATTTTGAACCAATATGTCTATTGGTTTTTGCACATTTTTTGAACTGGTATGAGTTTGTAACAATATCTATTCACAATTGTACATATTTCGAACCGATGCCAGTGTTCCTATAAATAGGCATCCCTCATTTCATTTTAAAAAGTAAGTTTTTTCGTTCATTCATATGAGAGAGAGAGAGAGAGAGAGAGAGAGAGAGTTCTATTTATTGTGCACGAAGATTGTAGTGTTTCTTCTGCACGTTGTTGATTATTGTATCTTGGGAGGTAGACGTCTAAGAAACTCAAAGTATCAGTGAATAGTGTGAGGGGCGAAATCTGTCTTAAGGACATAGTGTCAAACACTAGCCTTAATCAGTTTTATATCAACCATTTTGTATTCATTTGGTCTGTAAGTTTTACTTTATTTCTCTTATAAATTCACACACAGATTTGTGCATATATTGCTTATTGGCCTTATTCACAAAATCACGAAAGTGAATTATTTGTGGAATAGTATCCAACAATCTTAATATAGATTTTTCTTAATTTATTTTTGTGATTTCCGTGGAAAGTTTCTGTGTTTGCACTAAATAAGTTTTGAGAAGTTATTTTGTGATTGAATTGGGATAATTCTTTAAGTTCTAATATTGGTGTTCGCATTTTGCATAAATAAAATCGTGTTTGCACGTAAATGGGGTTTTGTTTTCAACATTAATTTTTTCTTTTCAAAACTAACTGCTTGCACCATTTGGAATACACAATATATATTTACTAGACTCATTGCATGCGTTTTGCGTGTGCAATAATGCTCTTATTTATTTATTTATTTATTTTTAGTTTAGTGTTATAATGTTTAAAAAGAGATATATATATATATATATATATATGTATATATTATGATAGATGAAAAGCGATATATAAATAACCATATGTATTTTTTTTTAAGAAAAGAGTTAAGGTAACGTGAAATAATGTTTAAAAATGAGATAGAGATGGTATCCTAAGTTTTATGTTGAATGGAGAAGATAAAGAAAAAAGTCTAAAACTTAGAAACAGTAAATCACTCTTTTAGCCAATTTATGTTTTTTAATTTAAATTATTTAACTAAAAAATATGAGTATTTTAGAGAGTTTAAGATTTTGTGTAAGGGTATTTTAGTACGCAAAATGTTGAAACCCAAACAGAAAATCATGTTATTAATAATATAGATATATAGCAATAACTGTTTGCACTATTTGATAGACCTTTAGAAAATTTTCGTTAACGTTTGGTTATTATTATACATTGTAGTTGTTATATAACTGTTGCAATTGTATGATATATATAATCATCATTGTTATAATATATTATATGAATTTGGTTGATATTGTATCAATTTTCGTGGTATAATATACATTATATAATATATTTAAATACTTTTATATTCTTTTGATTCATAGGGAAGAGAATGAGAAATCTGAGAAGAATAGGATTCATAAGGCGTGTAAAGAAATCGTTTAGTATTATTGTTACTATCGTTGGTGTGGCTTGATTCCCGAACCTTTTCACTATTTAACTGTTGGTGCAAAACATAATAATAATGGAAATAACACAAAGAAAAACTGAATAATACTTCTAAATATTATTAATTTGAAGATAAGAAATATACAACACTATTTAGACTAAGGTGCGACACTCGCTTTCTTTAAGGAGGTTCAAGCCCTTGGTTGGCTAAACCTTGTAACTGGTGTAGACCTTCTCTAACTTGTTTTCCACATGATTCAACAGCCCAAAAATGTTGTATGGCTAGAACAACCCTTGCACAAAGTGTTCAAGCCCAAAACTTCACCAGAAAGAACACCATTCTCTGTCAAGAACCTCTCTATTTTTTAGTGTATATGAATGCTTGCAATTGCTGGATTTTTTGGTGTATTAACGTTGTTATATTGTAGTTACTTGGATGGGTCTGAATGAGTCTATTTATAGGCTCAATGGGCCTCACGAAATTATTATCCAAATTAATTTGATTAATTAGGTCCATTATTTTGATGTAGTGAGTGTTACAAGATTAATTGCTGAACATAAATCTGATGGGCTAGAGTTACACAATTAATAGATGAGATAAGGAGTTTTTGAATAATAAATAGGCCCAATAGCTAATCCATTAAGTAGGTGTATGACTCTTCGTTTTTCATAATAAAATGGTCATTTACTCACTAATGAATAAGGAAATTATATCTGAATGTATCTAGCCCACAAATTGCTCTAATACATATCAACTTATTAATCACCACAATTAAAAAGAATAAAAGAGTCTCTCTCTTTTTTTCAATGTGGGATTAAACATTTTTATTAACTCCTTATCTTTCATATTAACTCCCACATCTTTACATTTATATTGTCATATAAATCAATTTCAATTAATTAATATTAAAATGTTCCAACAATCCCCCACTCATTTTAATATTAAATTTTATTAGTTAAAAAGAGATTACTAGGCAAAGACGGGTCACTATGCATCATGAAGGTGTGCTCTGCATTGAACCTTTACTAAAAGCTTCAATCATAGCAAGGTACTTTTTATAAAACAAGCCATAGCTTTTGGTATCAATTAAATATCTCGTAACTCGCTCAATAGCTAGCCAAAGATCTTTACTAGGCTTGCTAGTAAATCTGCTAAGCACTCCTACTGCATATGCAATGTCAAGTCTAGTATAATCAGTAGCATAACGCAAACTACCAATGATGCTAGCATAATCCTTTTGATTAAAAATCTCATCATCATTATTCACAGGAAGTAAATGAACACTAAAATCAAAAGGAGTAGCTACATTTTTGTGATCATGAAAATTATATTTTTTTAAAATTTTCTCAACATAATGTGATTGATCAAGAAATATTTCATCACATGTTTTTGTAATTTTCATGCCCAAAATAAAATTAGCCTCACCAAAATCTTTTATATCAAAATGGCTTTTAAGCATATTTTGTCTCATTTATAACATGCATATTTGAGCCAAAAATCAACATATCATCTACATAGAGGCTAATAATAACATGTAAATTATTCCATGATTTAGATAAATACATTTATCACATTCATTTGGTTTATAACCATTCTCAATCATGCGGGAATCAAACTTTTCATGCCATTGTTTAGGTGCCTATTTTAAGCCATATAGGGATTTATTTAGCTTACATACCTTGCTTTCTTGTCCAGACTCTACAAAGCCTTCGAGGTAACCCTGTCCAAATCTCTTCCTCTAGGTCCCCATTTAGAAAAGCTGTTTTTACATCATTTTGATGAATTTACAAATCAAAAATTGTAGCAGTAGCAATTTATAATTTAATAGATGTAATTCTTGTTATCGGAGAAAGTGTATCAAAGAAATCAAGATTAGCTTTTTGTTTAAAGCCTTTTTGCAATAAGTCTAGCTTTAAACTTATTTATTGATCCATCCGGTTTCAATTTTTTTCTAAGGACCCATTTACAACCTATGGTCTTACAACTTGGTGGAAGATCTACTAATTTCCAAATTCTATTAGAAATTAGAGATTTAATCTCATCATTTATAGCCTCTTTCCAAAATATAGCATTAGGTGATGTTAAAGCTTCTTTTAAATTTTGGGGATTTTTCTCAATGTTGAAAACATAATAATCAGGACCAAAATCCTTTTCAACTCTAGCTCTTTTACTTCTTCTGGTTCCATTTCAATTTTCTTGATTTTGTAAATGAGAAGTAGAAGAACTAATTTGTGACAAAATATTTTCTTCACCACCACTATTTTTCAATTTAGAAGGAAATTTTTTTTCATGAAAAATTGCATCACCAAATTCAAAAATTTTTTTTTTTTCAAGATCAAAAAATCTATAGGTTGCACTATTAATCACATAACCAAGGAAAGCACAGGTAGAAGCTTTTATACCTAATTTAGGTATTTTAGGGTTAGTAAGCCTTATATAAGCAAGACAACCTCATACTCTCAAATATCCCTGTAGAGAGGGAAAATTCCCGACCTATCACAAGCTGATACGTCACATTATCAAATCCATAAAATACAGCCAATTACAAAGCGGCACGTATTGCTGCTAGGTTTTGCTATTACTACTCAGAAACCAACAGAAATTTGCCAAGTGTCATGCAAAAACCAATCACACATCAGCGCACGTGTAAGCAATGACACAAGCAGCTTCGCACGTGTAAGCAATGACACAAGCAGCTTCGCACGTGTAAGCGATGACTCAAGCAACCTCGCACGTGTAAGTGATGACACAAGCGGACCAATCAGGCTGTGACATGTGTCACCAATCAGACTCCGCCATGTGTCGCTCACCCACCTCTAAACTCCTATAAATAGAAGCCTTCCTAAGGCATTCAAGAAGGGGAACCAAGCCATCTGAAGCACAAGCAGCATCAGAGAAGATTCAGAAGCACTCAGAAGTACAGAAGCTCTGTAGGAATCAAGCCTCAAAGCCTTCAAGAACTTCAAGAACTTCAACTCCAAAATCGGAGAACATTCGAAGCAGAATCATCCAGATCATCTGCCTAGATCCTAAAGTTCACGGGAATCAAGCCAAAAGTGTCCGAAAACATCAACAAATCACAAATCATTGAAGCTCAACGGATTCAAGCCTCTAAAACTCCGAAGAACTTCCACCACAAACCTTCGAAGACGAAGAACGCACGAAGAACACGAAGAACGCGAAGAACAAAGGATTTCTAAACAAGCTCATAGCCAGAAATTCATTGTAATTCCGTTTCAGTAATCTTCGATCCATCCCTCAACCAAATTGAAGGATATTTTGTGTTCAAGTCAAATCCACATTGCCATAAATCTAATCAATAAGTTTTGCAAGGAGATCGAATCAAAGGATCACTCTTTTGTAATTCCAGAGAATTGTACCACACAATCATCAATACAAATTTGCATTTGTGAAACTATTTTACTTGTTTGATTTATTTCAAACTAGAAATTTAGTCGCTTACAATCCCAAATTGGCCTTATGTCCTTTTCACATCTCAAAAGGTGTGGTATGTAACTTTTTATGTGGCACCTTATTCAAAACATGACATGCAATTAAAATAGCTTCACCCAAAAATGTAAAAGTGCACCAGATTCAATTAACTTGGCATTTGTTAGCTCAATTAGAGTTCTATTTTTTCTTTCAGCCACACCATTAGAAACAAGTGAATATGATGTAGTAGTTTCATGGATAATTTCCAGAGACTGAACAAATGAATTGAATGCAATTGATTCATACTCACGGTCTCTATTACTTTTTTTTTTCCTACTAAATTGATTTTCAACTTCTTTTAAAAAATCTTGAAATTTTTCAAAAGCATCACTTTTATTTTTCAAAAAATAAACAGTTGTATATCTTGAAAAATTATCAATAAAAGTGATAATGTATCTATTTCCTTCATGAGTTAAATTCCCTCAAATTCACATAAATCAGAGTGAATTAACTCAAACAATTTGGTATTTCTTACAACACTTTTATGAGGTCTTTTTGAAATCTTAGCTTGACTACAAGTTTCATACTTTTCAAAATCTTTTGATAGTCTTGGAACTTGTAAAGGACATTTTTTTATGTAATTGACATATCCTTTGACAAAACGCACTTTACTTATATTTGGGTAAATCTAAGTAAGTTCAAGATGATCATTACAAATAGTTAAATTGAAGACATGAAGATTACTCAAGAACTACTCAAGAAAAGTGCAATCTGCAGGTGTCGATACCTCCTCGACCGAAGCTCGATCTGTTGAGATTCATTAAAACTCGACACATGTCTCGATTTATCGAGCTTACGGGATTCAGACTATAGCCAGCAACATTTTTATTCTAAAAGGCTATTTGTTTATGAGTTTGTATAATCCTTATTGGAATAAGAAAGCCCAAGATTTGTGTAAACTTATTTAGAAAAGGAGAGCCTATTAAGCTCCTATTTAAAGGAAGTGGAAAAAGAAAAACCCCAACCTTAGAGAGCTTCATAAGATTTTCTTTTTGAAACCCTAGCCTCCTCCTACAGAAGAAAGAGTTCTTGCTGCGTTTCTTGTACGTCTTTGGGTTCTGTAACCAAGGAAAGTCTCTTGCACCAACATTAAAAATCTTATTGGTGTTTCTATGTGAAGCTACTGCAAATCAACTACAACAATCAAAGGGTTGCTGTGGAGTTAGTCACTTACTGGGATTCGTGTAAAGGAGTAAGTCACATACTGGGATCCGCGCATCAGATTGGTTAGTCACGTACTGGGAGCCGTGCATTAAAATGAGAGATTATTACTACAGAACAAGTCCAATTAGGTATTGGGGTAAGGGTTCAACTGTAGGTTGGTATAAGGTACTGAGATTTTTTTACTTATAACCACTTGTTTTAATAATAGTGGATTCTCGGGAGTGGTGACCTTAAAATCACTCGATGGGGTTTTTGTCTCGGTGGTTTTCCCTATTCGTAAACAAATCACCCGTGTCAAATTTAATTTCTACTGCATTTAGTTATTTGGTGATTTGTTTATGCTACCACGCTCATTGCATGTAATTGAATCTAATTAATTTCACTTGACTAAATTAATTGGTTAATTTATCACAAGGGGTCAATACGTTTTTGGCCTATCAGAATTAATCCTAAACTACTCATGATTCCCACATATCTATTATTTATATGACGCAAACGAGCATGCCAAAAATTAATAGAAAAAAGCATATAAACTGAACTGGTAGATGCTTTATTATTCTCAACATTTAATTAAAACATTCCTTTACAAGCATAACCCTTGCCCACAAATAATAAATTTTTAGTGATTACATATTCTTCAGATTCCATAGTTTGCTTGAAGCAGGCCTTGTTAAGCAAAAAACTTGACATCAAATTCTTCCTCATGGATGGAGTGTAAAGTACATCTTTTAATGTTAGCACACATTTAGAAGTAAATTTCAAATCAACCTCATCACTCCCAAGAACCTTGGTTTTGCTAGAATCACCAAGCATAATTGTTTTTTCTTTTTCAAAGGGAGTGTACAACTTGAACCAATTTTTGTCACAGCAGATGTGCTTATTAGCACCAGAATTTACCCACCACCCTTCAACATATTACACCATATTGATGTCTGTAATCATAGCCATTAAAGGCTCTTTGGTTACGTTAGCCTGCGGAATAGATTCATGTTTCCGAAATTTGCAAAATCGAACAATATGTCCACTCTTGCCACAAATAAAACAAGATCTATTAAATTGATCTTGTGAAGGGGGTCCTTGGTTCTTATTGTTATTTTTATTTGGGTTTCCCCTTCCTTGAAGTCTATTATTATTTTTGAAAAATATCTTTTTAGGCTTCAATTGACAATTTCTAGGAAAATGATTTTTGAGCATATTATTATTGGCAGAAATAAGGTTTACCTTTTTGGTGGAATTACCATTGCTCTCTTGTGTCACGAGTGCATCTTGTCCTCTAGCCTCCTCCTCCACATAGATGCGTGTGATCAAAGTCTCTAAAGATGTCTCATTTTGTTTATGCCGCAAAGTCTTTTGGAACTTCCTCCAAGATTGTGGTTGTTTATCAACTATGCCAGCTACCACCAAATTATCTCCAATCTTGAGATCTCCAACACTCTCATTTGGTTTCTCTTATGTATGCTTCATGTGTTTGAATCTCCTTAAAATTGTTGGTGCAAAACACAATAATAATGGAAATAACACAAAGAGAAATTGAATAATACTTCTGAATATTATTAATTTGAAAATAAGAAATATACAATACTATTTGGACTAAGGCATGACACTCGCTTTCTTTAAGGAGATTCAAGTCCTTGATTGGCTAAACTTTGTAACCGGTGTAGACATTCTTTGACTTATCTCCCCTAGGATACAACAACCCAAAAATGTCGTATGGCTAGAACAACCTCTACACAAAGTGTTCAAGCCCAAAACTCCACTAGAAAGAACACCCTTCTATGCCAAGAACCTCTCTATTTTTTAGTGTATATGAATGCTTGCAATTGCTGGATTTTTTGGTGTATTAACATTGTTATATTGTAGTTAAGTGAATGGGTTTGAATGAGTCTATTTATAGACTCAATGGGTCTCACGAAATTATTACCCAAATTAATCTAATTAATTAGGTTCATTATTTTAATGCAGTGGGTGTTACAAGATTAATTGTTGGACATAAATCTGATGGGCTAGAGTTACACAATTAATGGATGAGATAAGGAGTTTTTGAAGAATAAATAGGCCCAATAGCTAATCCATTAAGTGGGTGAATGACTCTTAATTTTCCATAATAAAAAGGTCATTTACTTGCTAATAAATAAGGAAATTATATTTAAATGCATCTAGCCGACAAATTGCTCCAATACATATCAACCTATTAATCACCACAATTAAAAAGAATAAAAGAGTCTCTCACATTTTTTCAATGTGGGATTAAACATTTTCACTAACTCCTTATCTTCCATATTGACTCTCATTTTTTTACATTTATATTGTCATATAAATCCATTTTAATTAATTAATATTAAAATGCTCCAACATTAACAAAAAAATAAAAAACCGACTTACAAATAGCAATTTTGGAGAAGATCCACAGATTTTTTGTGTTTCTAAGAAAGATGAAAGATAAAAAGTTGAAAAATTACCAAATGAAGAAATCGTTCAGTATTATTGTTGTTACTATTAGTATGGCTTGATTCCTGGACCTTTTCACTATTTAACAAAGAAAACTGACTTACAAATAAAATTTTTGGAGAAGACCCACAGGTTTCTTGTATTTCTAAATAATATGAAAGAGAAGAAGTTACTAAATGGATATGAACCACTATTTATACCCAAAGGATTATAACCCTTCAACAGGCACCTTTTCATTCAATATGCACATTTTTCGGTCAATAGACACATTTTCATTCAATAGGTACATTTTCGGTCAATAACTACTTTTTCGTTCAATAGACACATTTTCGGCCAATAGGCAGCTTTAATATATATCAAATATGAAGGGTTGTGACCTTTTAATTGGCACCTTTTAGTATATCCTATTATTATTATTATTATTATTATTATTTTTTTTTGAGAATGTAGTATATTCAATTTGAATGGTTATGACTTTCAATAAGCACCTTTTGGTATATATTACATCATATCTTATATATACTCATATATACAACACAAACTAAACTAGAGATGTAACATTGTATCTCTTATTCCTTCTCACAAAAAACTAATAAATAAAAGATTACTTTTTTTTTTTTTTTTTTTCTGAAACTCATCCAGTATCTATTCTCGTACATTGCACGAGTTAGAGATTAGTCTATATATACCATAAAACCGAAGCTTTTTGACTTTTTTTTCACCTTCTAATATTTTGCCATATCAAATTTGCTGGCTTCACAATTTTACAAAAACACTTATTTTTGTAATTAAGTTATTAGTTCAACTTTTACCCACTATCTCTCAAATTCCCCAGCTGATAAGAGCTTCTTCTTCTTCTTGCTCCAACTTACAGGCATACATTAGAAACTATCACTACACACATCAGAAACTATTGCTACGTAAGCTAAACAGACTACTCCTCTAACCAATCACTCAAGAGTTGACCAAACTTTTGCAAGTCAAATTGGCCTTATGCAAGCGTTGAAGCGCTTGCGTTACATCTGTTTCAAAGTTGCATTAAAAACACCAATATCCATGGCAATTGCATTGGACACAACCATGAGAGATGAGACTACTAAAATTGAGACCCTTGGTTGCCTTCGTGTGAACCCCGCAATTATATGACCAAAATCATCTATTATCATTATTCCCACACCATATAAGCTCCATATATATACTCAATAGCTTCAATAGTCCAATTGACTTATACCAATTTGGAGGTGGAGTTTGCCATCTAACATCAAATGGACTAGACTCATGCCAACTCTTTAACTTTACCACATGAGAGAACTCTATCCACATGATTTCCAATTCTATTAATATTTTCAATGGTGTAATTTAAGATTTTTTGTAGGAGCTTTATACTCCATGCGAAACCCAGTGAACCGTACAGATAGTGTCGTTAAGGCTTGTGATGGTCTAAATGTGTAAGTTTGGGTAACTTTGCCTATTAAAGAATTTAATTTATGAGTTTGAGTTTTATTTGTTGGTAGTTCTTTTAATAGATTATATGGAGGGAGTGGTTACAATAATAATGCATGATTTGTGTTTGATAAAATGCCTCAAAAAAAATTGTGTTATGTAGAATGTTGTGCTAAATGGTTTACTACTCTAGAACTATTTTTGAAAATCATAATAGTAGAATTAGGTCGAACTCAGTGATATTTGCTTGCATATTTTTTGTCTAAGCTTTGAAATTTTTTAGTCATTCAATTGAGCTTGAATTGTGCACAAGTTACTGGTACCTTCTCTTGATAGTGTAATTTCGCAATTAAATTTTATGTTATTCTTATTCAGTGACTATTAATTAGGTTGGATATGCAAGGTTTATGAGGAGAATGCTAAAGAATTGAAGAAGGAATTTCATATATAATGATAACGGAGAAAATTTTGATAGAATGTCTATTCAAAGTACATCAATTGAAGATGTAAAAGATATTAATCAAGAACAGGATGATAGAAATAGTTATGGTAAAGAACCATTGAGCAAAGGCAACATTCTCTGATGTCTTTGCATCGATCCATTCAGTGTTAATATTATTTGTCATACAATTGTTAATACTGATGGTTCGATCAAAATAGCTTCAAACATATTAAGTAAATGTTGGCAACACTCCAGCTATTGAACCTATTGCCCATATCTACATATTAATTTAGTTATCTTTACAACATAAATTGCCAAGTAGGTTTTTTTTATTTTTTATTTATTTATTTATTTATTTTTATTAGGAAGATTTCCAGGTAAGTAGTCATTTATATAGTGGAAAATTATTAATATGTAGTTTCATATCAGTCTAAATAAATATTATTATAAGTTATATAACTACAAAGTTTTTCATTTATTTTATAATTTGATGGTTGGGTTGAAGAGATTTGGATGTATTTGTTGGAAACAATAGAAGATGCTAAAACAAAAATTACTCAAAGAACTGAAAAAGAGATAAATTTGTGTATCACGTGGGTTGGCGACTAGTCTATATATATAATATATAATAATAGGTGAAATTGAGAGAAACTCAAATTAGAATTTTAAATTAGAGTTATAATTTTGTGCCACGTGTCCTAAAATTTTAAAGAGTTTTATTTCTTAATTTTAGAGTTAAATATGGGACCACATTATAAATATTCATCCAAGTAAGTTATTAAGTATAAAAACTAAAGAGTCTAGAATAAATGAATCGTTAAAAAAAAAAAAGTGCTTCACAATAATTTTTTTTTTAAAAAAAGGACAATTTACATTTTATACTTAATAAAATCTTTACAATTTTTTTTTTTAAAGAGTTAATAAAATATAAAAATGACTATCAATAGTATTTAAATTATATATATATATATATATATATATATATATATTATATTATACATCTTATTATATATTTTTAAGTGTATCCATGCATATGTATGAGGTTACAAGCTAGTATATTATAAAAGTTGGGTCTTACAACTGGTGGATGCACACAACGATGACAAGTGGCATAATTTTCTATCTATTTGGAATGATGTAGATGAATAGTGCCACATGGCAAGAAGCAATTTGTCCATAACACATCACATCTGACATGTGGCAATACATTTAATCCTAAATTAATGGTATGTTATAAATATTTTGCGGTTAATAATATATATATATATATATATATATATATATATATATATATATATATATATATATATTATAGATTGCAATTTACTATTCACATTTGATCATTTGATAATGAACAATGTAATTATAAAATAGAAAAAAAATGGTTTCTTAAAAAAAAAGAAAAAAACTTTTTTTTAAAAAAGAATTGCAATTTAATGGGTTGTATTGTCTATTAAAAAAACGAGTTGTTATATTATCATTTGTAACTCATAACTCCTCATTTTCTTTAGTACTATAACTCATGCCTACTCATCTACTCTAAAAACCAAAAAAAGAAAACCTTAAATTTTATTAATTGACAATAATTGCACTATATTTATTAACATATAACACTATGAATTCCAATTGCAACAAAAGAATGAATTCCAATTGCAACAAAAGAATCTTGACAAAGGTATGTCTTTGTTAAACTTTCATTCTTTTTCAAGTCATTTTATCTTCTCCTTTTTGTATTCTATCAAATTTATTTTCATTTTTCAAGTGATTTTCTATTTTCTTTGATAAATAAAATAGATAGAAAATGGTTTATTTTAACGTTGTTGTTGATATTCTTCATAGATAGAAAGTCACTGAGAAATTCAACAAAATTTTGAAGGAGAGAGAGAGAGAGAGAGAGAGAGAGAGAGAGAGAGAGAGAGAGAGAGATGGAATTCATGAGTTTCTCTTCTTTTGAAGTTTTGTATATATATATATATATATTTTTTTTTTTTTTTTGAGAGAGAGACTTTCAACCTATGGCATCCGCTCCTGATAATAACTCTTTATCATTAGACTAAGATACCAATCGGTTTTTGGTGTAGGCAGAATTGAACTCCAAATCTCTTATTCAACCATCGGAGACTTTACCAACTGAGTTAACTGAAACCCACCTCTTCTTTTGAAGTTGATGGAGTTCTATTTCGAAACTCCCTTTTTAATTAACGATAAAAGAAGAGGTACAATGCTTCCCACATCATTTATCTTAATGTTGATGGAGTTCTATGATTGTTGATATTCTCCATAGATAAGCTTACAATTTACATTTTTTTTTTTTTTTTTTTTTTGGTGGTTACATAGCAAATCTAATGTCATTTCTATTATTAACTATTGGTGTGTAGATTTTTTTTTTTTTTTTTTTACATTTTTTTTGTTGAAAGAATTTATTAATTTATTTTAACATAATCATTACAATTTATTTGAGCATTTACGAATTGAAGAGTCCAAATCCATAATATATATATTAATAGCCAAAGTTCAGAGAAAATCCAATTAGATTTTAATTGGATTCTCAATTTTGTGCCACGTATCCCATTTAATTTTAAATTTTGTGTTAAGTTACCGGCTTTTGTAAGGGGTAAGTTGTGTGATGTTATGCCTTTGTCCCCATTCCCTGTGTGTGTGTGTTGTTGTCCGTTTACTTTCCTTCTCAAAAAAAAAAAGTGAATAATTGAGTGTAAAAATCGAAGAGTCCAAATCCAATTAGATTCTAAAATGGATTTCAAATGGAGTCTAATTTTTCACCACATGTCCATCTAAGTTTTTAATTTTTGTGGCAAGGGCATTATTTGGTGCAAAAACTGAAGAGTCTAAAACCAATTTAATTCTAAATTTTATATATATATATATATATATATATATATATATATATATATATATATATATATATATAATTTTGAAATGTATTGTTTAAAAAAAGTGTGAGCTAATACATGTACAATTTGAATCTCTTCTTAAAAAAATGTATAATTTGAACTGTATAATTGTGATTATTTTTAATTGTATCCGTGCATATGCACAGGGCTACACACTAGTATAATATAAAAGTAAAACATTTGACTTTTTGTTAACCACTCCTCCTTGTGCAACGTGGCTACATAAATTAATGCCACGTATACATTTAAAAACATTGAACAGTTGTGCCTTTTCATTTTTCAATAAGCACTTAAACAACATTTTCCATGTTTTTACATCAAACCCAAGGTTATTGGAGATTTTAGTAAACGTTGACCAAGTTTGACTTGAGGTTGACTTTAGGAGCGACCGAAAAATCTAATTTTGATCCAATTGTCAAAATGGGTTAGAACCAATGCCATTGCAAATATTATTGAATTCCCTTTCCAATGACCATTCATGGGTCGAAATCGGAGCTAAAACGATTAAGATATCTTGAAAGCTATTCTGAGTGCGTTAGCTTGCATCTTGAGGCCATAACTTTTGATATGACCGTTGGATTTTCAAAATTTCAAGTGTTTTGGAAACTATACATTCATACTTTTCCAGTGATACTAAGATCAGATTGATTAGTGTTCAGGAAGGCATCCAAGTCAGTAGCTGAAATCAAAACCAGAAAAACAAAAAAAGCCAAAACTGTTGACGTCAGCAAAAAGCACTTGGCTTGCACTAAGTGCATGCCAGGTATGGACGGCATGCACTTAGTGCATGCTTAATGCCATGTATACATTTAAAAACACCGAATATTTGTGCCTTTTCATTTTCAATAAGTACCTTTTTGTTCAATAAGTACATTTTCGTTCAATAGACATTTTTTCATTCAATAGGCCCCTTTTCAGTCAATAGACACATTTTCATTTAATATGCACATTTTCGGCCAATAGACACCTTTTCATTTAATAGGCACTTTTTCGGCCAATAGACACTTTTTAGTATATCCAATATGAAAGGTTTTGACATTTCAATAGGCATGTTTTGGTATATTAAATTTGAAGGGTTATGACCTTTCAATAGGTACATTTTGACATATATATTACAACATATATTGTATATACCTATATATACAATACAAATTAAACTAGAGATGCAACATTTTGTCTCTTATTCCTTCCCACAAAAAACTAATAAATAAAACAACTTTGCTTTTTTCTGCCTAACTAATAAAACTTTGTGTTATTTCTTTTAATATCTTTTTTTTTTTTTTTTTTTTTTTTTTTTTTTTTTTTTAATTTCATGCATTTTTGCTTACTACTCCAACTCAAAAATAATGATTTTTTTCCATATAAAAAAATAATAATGATTTTTTTTTAAACTTATTCAGTATTAGTGACTAGTATAATATAAAAGCAAAAAGTTTTGACTTTTTGTTGACCATTCCTTATTGTGCCATGTGGCTATATAAATTTATACCATGTATACATTAAAAAACACTGTACAGTTGCCTTTTCATTTTGCCCATTAAGTTCTAGTATCTACTCATAGTTTCACATATCAAGATAATTAAGCCTTATAACAAGATAATTAAGCCCTATTACAATTGGAAATATATTTGCATAAGTAAGACATTTCAAAAATACAATTTGTGAAGTGCAGACTTAGGATTTTATCATAATTTTACGCCCAAACATATGAATAGAAATAGTATTCATTCAGTATCTTCTATTCCCAATAATATAGATTTATTTTTTTAAACGTAATTGTCATTCAATTTATTAAATTTGCCTTAAGTTCTTCACACTTTTGGGAATGAATGCTTAATAGGTAATGTAACATACATTCTCTCACAAACATATTGTTGGGCTAAGATATTGCCCCCAATTAATTAAACAAAACTCAAGTTGATTAGTTAGCTCAATTACTACAAATCCAATTAAAGGCACAATCAAATCACTAAGCTAACGTTAAGGGCAGTAGAAAAATAAGTGATACAACGATCTGATGATGATGCGGAGAAAAGACTTTGGTACAATTAAATGACCAAAAGTCCACACAAAAGAGATTGTTATTTTATTTTATTTTATTTTCTTATTATGGAAAAGATTTTAATCGTTTTTATGTTTGCAATTTTGTCGTTATGTTTATGTTAAAAAATATCTTCAACATAATATTTGAATGGATCATATTCTCATTTAAAAAGAAACTTTATGATGTTGGATACCTATTAGAGATTGAAGAACTAATTTGTGATATGTATACCCATTATTATTGCATATATGTGTGGAAATAAGTTTTAGATATTTTTTGAAGGGGAAAATAACTTTTTCCTATAGAAAATATTCTTCCTCAACTATACTCCTTATAATTTTGAATCAAGAATCTATTAAATGATGTAGTTTGATTCAAAATTTAGCATGAATTTTTTTTGAGAAGGTTGTATGGAGTTAATAGTGACCCATGATAAATATTTTTGCTTTTATGGTTTTGAACATATTTAGGATTTAATATGTATATAAATATGTTTACAGATTTTTTATAAGTAAAATATTAGAATATTGGTGTGAAAAGAATTGAAGACGTTGTTCAATGATATTTTTCCAATAATTTCATAAATGGTACCTTGTTTTAGATAGTTGCAACAATTGAATATAGTGTAATTCGTTATCTTATCATGTTATTTAATATAGGAAATGAAGTGCATTGGTATACTATATCTTATGAAATAGACTTGGCTTGAAAAAAATATTTCCATTTATGAGTTATGAATTACTTGCTTTGATTATTAGATCAAATGATGAATACTATAAGTTGTACCAAGAATAATAAGATGCTCTAAAAAAAAATTAAACAGGTAGGTTGAAATAAGGATTCACACTATTAGAATGAAGTAAGAAGCATATGTATTACTGTGTAATGGACTTTGAATAACATGAAGGCCTATTGAAGTTGACCCCATGGCAAAACCTTATTTGAAGTTTTAAAGATAAAGAAAACTTATGTCTATTTGCTTCATGCCTGTTAATTCATATTATGAGACATACTATTTTTTCTCTGATATAGGTGTTATCGTTGGTGCTATGATTTCTATCATAAATGATTTCAATTTCATGAACCATCAAACAGTTTTATGTAAATAATTATCTCAACTATAGGTGTGCCAGTGATCGGTGCCCTGATTGCAGGGTGGGTAGGTGATGCATAAGTGCAGACGAAAGCTTAAGTAACGTTGAAGCTAAAGATAATCTTGCAGGTTTAAATTCTATGGACGAGGAAATGCTTACATCCGGGGAAAATATTATTGTAATTAGAAAAATGTTATTGGTCTTGAAGCTAAGATAGGCGCGGCCGTGTCATTATTTTTATATAGGATGAGTTGTCCCCCTCTATATACGACGGTCTAATAATCGTGAATATGCTCCTAAGAACTATTAGTCAATTTTTGGCAAATGTGGTTGATTTGTTATTCAATAAGGTAGACTAATCTCCTATTTGCTTAATTCCTTTTTTTTTTCTTTTCATTAACATGTTTCTTCTTTCTTTTAGAAACGTTTCGTAAATTCCACACTTGTGATGATTTACGATGGAAATGTGAGGCCTACTAGCTTCAATTCAGATTTTCATTCAATATCAATAAGATAAATTCCCCATATGGTTCTATAAGTAAGTAAAAATTAAAATTTTAAATTTTCTAGAAATTTTAGTTATCCAAAGCCTATTAGGAGTCCTTTTTATGAAAAGACACTTATAATGTTATTTTATAAAGAGACTTCTTCGGGTAAACAAACATACTCCGTGATGGATGGAGTATAAATTGATAATCAATTTCAAATTCTAAGTTGCCATTGGTATAGCCTTGAAAAGGCATATACTCTCCATAAAATTGAAGCGATCCCTATAGGGTTATTTTTTTGTTCTCATGAAAAAATATTTTTACCATTGTTATGTTTGTAATATTTTTGTTATATTTATGTTTTAACATATGTTCAATATTATTGTAGCATTTTAATATTATTTAATTAAAATGAATAAATATGACAATATAAATATAATGATATGGGAGTTAATATGGAAGATAAGGAGTTAGTGAAATGTTTAATCCCACATTGAAAAGGAGAGAGACTCTTTTATTGTTTTTATGTGTGGTGATTAATGGACTAATATGTATAAGAGCAGATATTGAGCCAGATACATTTAGAATCAGTAGCATATCTATTGGTGAGTAAATGATCTTTTTATTACAGAAAATGAAGAGTCATTTACCCACTTAATAAACTAGCTGTTGGGCCTATTTATTCTTTATAAAATCCTTATCTAATCCATTAATTGTGTAACTCTAACCCATTAGCATTATATCTAGCAATTAATCTTATAACACTCACTACATCAAAATTATGGACCTAATTAATCAGTTTAATTTTGGTAATCAATTTCATAAGGCCCATTAAGCCTATGAATAGACTCACTCATACCTAATCCAAATAGTGTCGTACTCCAGTCCAAACAATGTTGTGTAATTTACAAAAGAATCCTTCCAATTCTACTGATGAGATGAATGAGGAAGAACTCCATCTCCATCAAGCAAAAATAGATAAGTATACAAAAGATGAATACAATTGTCGCTTTTAATTTTTAAATTGTCTTGCCGATCATTTTTATGATTATTATGATACAGTTTATAATTCTGCCAAGAAAATATGGAAGTTTTACAAAGCAAGTACAATACCGAGGAGATTTGTGCAAAGAAGTATGCTGCAATTAGGTTTTTCCGTTACCAAATGGTCCATGGGAAATTAGTGGTAGATCATGCACAAGACTTCTAGATCATTGTTGCAAAATTGAGGCCTGAAAAAAAGATTGAAGATAATTTGGTGGTAGTTGGCATAATTGATAAACTACTACAATTTTCGAGAGAGTTCCAAAAGATTTTGCGGCACAAACAAAAAGAGACATCCTTTGAGACTTTGATCACATGCATTTATGTGAAGGAAGAAGGTAGAGGACAAGATGCACTTATGATGCAAGAGAGCAATGGTAATTCCACCACAAAGGTAAACTTGAAAATCATTTTCTCATAAATAGTCAATTGAAGCCTAAAAAGAGAGTTTTCAAAAATAATAATAGGTGTCAAGGAATGGGGAAGCCCGAATAAAAATAATAATAAGAACCAAGGACTCCTTTCACAAGATAAATTTAATAGATCTTGTTTTGTTTGTGGCAAGAGTAGACATATTGCTAGATTTTGCAAATTCTGGAAACGTGAATCTATTCCGCAGGCTAACGTAATTGAAGAGCCTTTAGTGGCTATGATTATAGACATCAATATGGTGCAATATGTTGAAAGGGTGGTGGGCAGACTTTGGTGCTAATAGGCATGTTTGCTATGACAAAGATTGGTTCAAGGTGTACACTCCCCTTGAAGAAGAAAAAACAATTAGGCTTGGTGACTCTAACAGAACCAAGGTTCTTGGAAGCGGTGAAGTCGATTTGAAATTTACCTTTAGATGTGTGCTAACATTGAAATATGTGCTTTACACTCCATCCATGAGGAGGAATTTGATGTCATGCTTTTTGCTTAGCAAGGCTAACTTCAAGCAGACTATGGAATCTGATAATTATGCAATCACTAAAAAGAGATTATTTGAAGGCAAGGGTTATGCTTGTAATGGAATGTTTAAATTAAATGTTTAGAATAATAAAACATCTACAAGTTTAGTTTATATGTTTTCTTCTATTAATTTTTGGTATGCTCATTTGTGTTATATAAATAACAAATATATGAGAATCATGAGTAGTTTAGGATTATTCCAAGATTATCAAAAGATTTTGAAAAATGTAAAACTTGTAGTCAAGCTAAAATTACAAAAATGCCACATAAAAATGCTAAAAGAAATACCGAATTGCTTGAGTTAATTTACTCTGATTTATGTGAATTTAAGGGAATATTAACTTGCAGAAGAAATAGATATATTATCACCTTTATTGATGATTTTTCAAAATATTCAACTGTTTATTTGTTGAAAAATAAAAGTAATGCAGTTGAAAATCAGTTCGATAGAAAAATGAAAAGAATAAGAAGTGATTGAGGTCTTAAGTATGAATCAAGTGCATTCAACTCATTTATTCAATCTTTGGCAATTATCCATGAAACTACTCCACCATATTTGCTTGCTTCTTATGATGTGGCTGAAAGAAAAAATAGAACTCTAATTGAGTTAACAAATGCCATGTTAATTGAATCAGGTGCACCTTTACATTTTTTGTTATATTTTTACCATAGGTAGTGGTGCTAGTTGTTGGAAATCTAAAAAGCAAACAATAATTGCTAATTCAACAATGGAAGCTAAATTTATAGCATTAGCGTTAGTTAGTGAAGAGGCAAATTGGCTTAGAGATTTGTTATATGAAATTCCACTTTGGGAAAAGCCGATTCCACCTATAATTATATTCATTGTGATAACATTGCCACAATTGGTAGAGTTAAAAACCGTTATTACAATGGTATATCTAGACCTATAAGAAGAATGCATATTATTGTGCGATCTTATTTGAGAAGTGACACCATAACTGTGGATTATGTTAAATCTAATGATAATTTTGCAAATCCATTTACCAAGGCCTTAGCAAAAGATAGGGTTTAGAATACATCGAGGGGATGAGACTAAAGTCCATAGATTCATGAGCCATGTATGAGGATACCCAACCCAAGGACCAGAGATCATGAGAATTTGGTTCAATGGGAAAAACGAATCATACGATACTTGTAAGAAATGCACTATTTATTTATTTTGTAAATATTTTTGTGATTGTTCATCCTTATGGTGTAAGTACATTTATCCTGTAATGTTAGAGAGGTTGAGTAAAAAAATCTTAATGAAATTTGTAACTCGTATGAGTGGGGTGTCAAAATTACAGGAGCACCCTTGACAAAATTTCACCTGTATAAGTGTGGGGATGGGGCCACTCCTTATGAGATTTGGACTTAATCTCAAATACACTCTTGAAAATGGGATCAGCACACGGCTGTAAAGTGCTAGCAGTTATAGCTCATGTCAACACTTAAGTTGTTATGTGTAAGCAATGACGCTTAATTTCCCTAAAGCAATAATATTTCAAGTCAGAGACCACTATGATTCTGGGGTTGAGTTCGCTATTTTACTAATTAAAGGTTCAATGTAGATCACACCTTCATGATGTATTGTGACTTGTCTTTAACTAAAATTTAAAATTTAAATGAGTGGGGGAATGTTGTAGCATTTTAATACTATTTAATTAAAATGAATAAATACTACAATATAAATATAGTGATATGAGAATTATTATGGAAGATAAGAAATTAATGAAATGTTTAATCTTACACTAAAAAGGAGAGAGACTCTTTTATTGTTTTTAAATATGGTGATTAACGGGCTAATATGTACAAGAGCAGATATTGGGCCAGATACATTCAGAACAAATAGCATATCTATTGGTGACTAAATAACATTTTATTACAGAAAATGAATAGTCATTCACCAACTTAAGAGGCCCATTAAATAGACTTACTCATACCCAATCCAAGCTACAATAAAAAAAATACAGCAATTGCAGGCAAATTATACACTAAAAGATAGAAAGGTTCTCAACAAAGAAGGGTGTTCTTTCTGGTGGAGTTCTTGGTTTGAACACTTTGTACAGAGGTTGTTCTAGCCATACGAGTACTACATTCGTTGGGCTGTTGTATCCTAGGAGAGACAAGTAAAAGCACCGATTACAAAGTTTAGCCAACGTAGGGTTTGAATTTCTTTAAAGAGAGCAAGTGCCGCACTTCAATCCAAATAATGTTGTGTAATATTTCTTCAAAAAAATTATATTCAAAAGTATTTATTCAGTTTCTTTTATTATTTCTATTATTATTGTATTTGCATCAACAAATAGAATATTGAATGAATCATATTCTTCTTTGTAAATGAATTTTATAATGTTAGAGGCCTATTAGATATTGAAGATAAAATTTGTTATGTTTATACCTAGAGACTGTGGACACCTGATTTTTCGCTATCGGTCTCGGGGGGTTGGGGTCGCACATTGGGTCCTTGGCGATGTAACTCTTTGTGTGCATTGTGTATCTAGGGTGGAGTGTGTGTGTGTGAGTCCATTTTTCTTATTTTTATTTTAGGAGTCACCACCAACCATTGGTTTTGTATTAGGTGTAATTGGTCAATTAGATGTCTAATTTATTTCAAGTCACCTAATTAACTAACTGAGTTTTAAAGGTTCATTAATTAAGGTAAACCAAAAGTTTTTGAACCAAAGATCTTGGACTCGAAAGTTTGGTTACATGCGGGGAAAGTGTTAGGCACCCCACAATGCCTATCCTAAGATAGTATCTCATTTTAATTTATTCCAAACGTTAACTTTTTATGAAGAAATAGGATACTTGGCATTTTGATTTTTCTTGAAAAGCTTTTTGCAAACAATATACATATATACATGTGAGTAAATATTTACATATATCTAGCATGTGAATAATAATTCGAGCAAAATATACAATCAAAACATGTAAGATACATACATAAATAACATGTGACAAGAGCAAGTAAGCATATTGTACGGCACAAGGGTCCCCAGGCCCATTTGGGCCATGAACGTCAACCCTACAGTGTGGCCCATAGTTCCAACCCCTTTGTCCGAGGTTGGGCCTTAGGTCTGCTGAGGCCATGGGCTCAGGATCCATGCCACTACGCTTGACCCAAGGCCCATTGGGCATGTAATCTTGAATTGTACACCTCATGGTTCATGGCCAGAGACCTGCCTAGCTAACACTTCTTAGTCGGGAATGTGATTGCTCGAGGATACTATATCTTAGCTACCCGATATTGTCCTGGAGAATATTGCTGCCGAACGTCCCTCTTAAGGTGGGAACCAGTTCCAAAGCCACTACTCCCACTCCCAACTAAACACCCACTTAAAGGCAATGGAATTGGACCTCCATGTCCACTAATAACCTAGAGTAATCATAACCCCTCCACTAACCTCGAGCTATAAATAAGAGATGAGAATGAGGAATGAGGGGTTTTTTGGGAGGAGGATGAAAAAGAAAAGGGAGAATAGAGAGTACATCAAGAGAGCCGTAAGAGAGAAAGGAGAGAAATTCATAGGGTAAGGTTTCATTGTTGGGTCTCTGTGCTAGGAACTACCCAAGGTAGGAAATCCAAAACCCACATCACAAATAGATTGTGAGCCTAAGTGAGGACCGACCCATCAACCCCATTTTTGGCACGCACAATTGGCGCTGTCTGTGGGAATCTTTTACAAAGCTGTGGTTTGACCGAGACTCACGCCCAGGAAATGTCTGAAAGACGTTCAGGGAGTTATGCCGAAAGTGGCTTTAGGGGGTCTTCTCGGGGATCTACTTGGCGAGAGAGGAGGCACAAAAGGAGTGAAGATAGGGATCGTGAGCGAGAGGAAGAACGATCCGACCTCGGAGAAGGGTCGTATCAAACACACCGGACAATGTCACAGGCTTCAAGGCAAGGAAATTTGACGAGAGAGATGAGAAACTTGAGCGGTTGCGTAGGCTGGTGAGAGATTTGGAGTTGGAAGCAAGAGGTAGGCATCGGAAAAGAGATCGAGACGACTGAGAAGAAGGGTCTGCTAGTGGGGGAGGTCGCTACGGGGCCAGGTCCAATTAGTTCGGTTCCCATTGACACTGGGACCGTTCATGTTCACGGGATTATGCAAACCAGGGCTTAGATTCCCCAGAAGAGCGACAGCCCCGGAATGCCGCCATGGATGCTATGAGCCATGCATTACTCAAAGCTGCTCGGTCGTTGTTCTCAGACGACATTGAACAGGCCCCAATGCCGAGCAGATTTACGCGCTTACTGTTCAACTCTTATGATGGGAAAACGGACTTGGTAGAGCACGTCAGCCATTATATCCAGATGATGTCTTTGCATACTCACAATGACGCGCTAATGTGTAAGGTATTTCCCTTAAGCCTCGGACCCCTTGCTTTGAGATGGTTTAATGGATTACGGAAGGGCTCCATTCACAGTTTTACCGAGTTGATCCAAGAATTTGGTGTTCGGTTTGTAACCTGTAGTCGAGTCCCACAACCAGTAAACGCATTACTATCCTTGAAAATGAGGGTAGGGGAAACCCTTCACAGCTATACCAGTTGGTATTGGGAACTCTACAATGAGATCGGTGGGGGGCAACGAGAAGATTGCGGTGGGCACCTTTAGAATGGGGCTGCCCGAGGACTCCGAGCTTCGTGAGTCGCTGACGAGGAAGCCTCCTGAGGATATGAGGTAGCTTATGAGGTGTATTGAGGAGTACAAACGCTTAGACGATGATCGACTACAGAACAAAGGTAAAGCCTCAGTAATGAGTCGTCCTCAGTAAGGTGGCTTTCAGTCAAGGCCTCGAAAGGGACTTAAGGATTCAAGAACCGGAAGCACAAATAGGGAAAGTAAATGTAATGTTCAAGGAGCTGGTGCACAGGATCGTAGACCGAATAAAAAATGAGCCATACTTCCGGTGGCCGAACAAGATGGGGGGTGACCCTTCCAAGAGGAACCAGAACTTGTACTGTACTTACCATAGAGATAAAGGGCATACCATCGAGTAGTGCTGGGTATTGAAAGATCATCTAGGGCAGCTAGTGAAAGCAGGGTATTTGAAGGAGTTTGTGGTGGATTCAGGGAACCAAGGTACTAGGGAAGGTGCATAGTAAAGGGGCAATCCTCTTCCACCCCAATTAGGAGTGATCGAGGTCATCCATGTTGCCCCAACGGGTACTGCTAGGAGGAAAAGGGTGTTGGCTGTAGTGCTAGTAGAAGACTGCTCGGGCAAGCAACTGTCTGAGAAGAAGATGAAGTTCACACGAGAGCCCATTGCTTTCAACGACGATGACTTGGAGGGAACAATTCAGCTGCACGATGATGCCTTGGTGGTGACAGCCCGAATAAATGGTTTCATAATGAAAAAGGTGATGGTAGACCAAGGGAGTGGGGCCGATGTGATGTACCCGGACCTGTTCAAAGGGCTTGGACTGAAGAACGAAGACCTCTCAAAGTACGATACGCCCCTGGTTGGGTTTGATGGCCAGATGGTGATTCCCGAGGGGCAAATTTCCCTTTTCGTGATCATGGAAGGAAAGGAAGTCACAGTAGCATTTATAGTGGTTGCCTCGTTTTCTCCTTATACAACAATTCTGGAAGGCCGTGGATCCATGCGATGGGGGCAGTCCCATCTACCCTACATGTGAAGGTTAAGTTCCGCATTGAGCAGGGCATTGCTGTAATAAGGGGAAGCCAGCAAATGGCCAGACAGTGTTTAGTGGCCGCGGTTGATTGGAAGCACAAGCAGGCCAAACAGAAGGAAACATCCGAGGAGGTCCCTTTATAGCAACTACAGGAGCCTAAGAGGGAATGGGGGCTAGTTGCACCGAGGAATTAATCAAAGTAAGAATACTACCGGATGTCGACAGGTATTTTCAAGTAGGGGCAAGTATGAGGGATGAGGACAGGGTGGAAACGTTATTATTTCTTATGCAGAATGTAGATGTGTTTGCTTAGAGCTCGTATGAGGTGCTCGGGGTGGATCCCGAATTCATAGTTCATAAGCTTAATGTAGATCCATCATTTCCCCCCAAGAAGTAGAAGCCGAGGAGGTCGGCTAAAGAACACGTTGAGGTAGTTAGGCAAGAGGTCAGGAAGTTAAAAGAGGCTGGGGCGATAAGGGAGATCTTCTTTCTGGAATGGCTGGCGAATACCGTGGTGGTGAAGAAGAAGAATGGCAAAGGACCCGTTTCCTATGCCGAAGATCGATTAATTGGTGGATGCCACATATGGGCACCCCATAATGAGTTTTTTGGATGCCTTTCAAGGTTATCACTAGATTGCCCTGGCCACCGAGGATCAAGAAAAGACTACATTTATATCCCCTGACGCCAACTATCATTATACTGTGATGTCTTTTAGGTTAAAGAATGCCGAGGCCACCTATCAACAGATGATGACAAGAATGTTCCGAGATAAGATCGGGCGGACTGTGGAGGTGTACATTGACGATATGGTAGTGAAAAGTAAATGAGAGGCACAATATATAGAGGATCTCCAGGGGGTGTTTGAAGTACTTTGGCAACATAAGTTGCGCCTCAATGCGGATAAGTGTGCTTTCGAGGTGGGGGCCGACAAATTCCTAGGATATTTGATAACCAACCGAGGGATCGAAGTTAACCCCGATCAAATTGAAGCCATGAGGCGCCTCAAGCCGCCAAGTAATCTAAAGGAAGTACAAGTATTGACTGGCATGTTAGCTACCCTTAACCGGTTCATTTCGAGGTTTGCCGATCGTTGCCATCCATTCTACCAGCTTTTGAAGAAGTGGAGGGGATTCCAGTGGAATGAAGAGTGTGCAAAGGCTTTTTAAGACTTGAAAGAGTATTTGATGTAGGCATTTATGTTGATAGCCCCAAAACCCGGGGAGGACTTATTCATGTATCTCTCCGTGTCAGATCATGTCGTGAGTGCCCTGCTTTAAGAGATCAAGGGGTACAGCAACCCATGTATTACATCAGCAAGACTCTGGTAGACGCAGAGACATGGTACTTGCCCCTAGAGAAACTGGTGTTAGCACTAGTGCACGCTATGAGGAAGCTGCCTCACTATTTTCAAACTTATACCATCTATGTCTTGACCGAATACCCTTTACAGTCATTACTGAAGAGATTCGACTTCACGGGCCGACTAGCTAAATGGGGAACTCGGCTAGGATCCTTCAATATAAGGTATAGGCCAAGAAGTTCGGTGAAAGGCCAAGTTCTTGTTGATTTTGTTGTAGAGTTTTCCCCTAGAAATGAGATGGAAATAATTTGTCATGTGGATTGTCGCCCGTGGAGGGTGTTCGTGTATGACGCTTTTAGTGTAATGGGGGCTGGAGCCGGGATTGTCATCATCACTCCAGAAGGAATATGGTTGGAACATTCTTTCAGGTTGGGGTTCAGAGCCTCTAATAATGAGGCTGAGTATGAAGCCTTGCTCGTTGGATTGAGGGCTGTACTGGATATGGGTGCACGGGAAGTCGAAATTTATTCGAATTCTCGACTGGTGTTTAGTCAGGTGTTGGGCAGTTTTGAGGCCTGAGACTCCCAAATGAAGGAATACTCGCGGTAGTAAAGCAGGTTATGACTCAGTTTACTAAGGCCAAGGTAGTCCAAGTGGCCCGGGGGCAGAACAGACATGCAGATTCTTTAGCTACATCAGCGTCATTAATGACAGAGGATGTACCTCGGATAATCAAAGTGGAGCTCATAGCGCAATCGAGTATTGATGCCGTGATAGGTGTTGCAGTGGTTTCAACATCAGGGCCATGTTGGATGGACCCAATCATCAATTTTTTGGCCGAGGATCAAGTACCAGGTGATGAGAAGGAAGCTAATAGGGTATGCCGAGTAGCCGCTCGGTATTGGTTGTTGGCGAATCATAAGCTATACTGGAGATCTTTTGGAGGGCTGTATCTTTTATGTTTACGCCCTGAGAAGGTTAATGAACTCTTAGATGAGCTATACGATAGGGTGTGTGGCAGTCATGTAGGGGGACGCTCACTGGCACACCAAGCGATGACCTAGGGGTTTTGGTGGTTGCAGATGCAAAAGGATGCCGCTGAGTATGTGCGAAAGTGTGAACAGTGCCAGAAGCACGCCCCCTTAATCCACCAACCAGTAGGTTATCTGAACCCGGTCAACAGCCCTTGGCCTTTTGCATAGTGGGGGCTGGATATTCTCGGCCCGTTTCCCCGGGCCACAGGTAATCGAAAGTTTGTTTTGGTAGCTGTGGATTACTTCACCAAATGGGCAGAGGCAGAGGCGTTGGCTAATATTCGGGACGTAGACATTTAAAAGTTTGTGTGGAGAAACATAGTCACGAGATTTGGGGTGCCAGACTCTCTCATATTTGATAATTGGTTGTAATTCGATAGTAAAGCCTTTCGTGAGTTTTGCAGTGATCTTGGCATCAAGAATAGGTACTCCACCCTGGCATATCCTCAGAGCAATGGCCAAGCTGAAGCCACGAACAAGGCAATTGTGAATGGAATGAAGAAAAAGTTTAGATGGTGCAAAGGGAAGGTGGGCGAAGGAGTTGCCCAACGTTTTGTAGGCATACCGAACAACACCCAGGAGGTCTACAAGAGAAACTCCATTCTCCCTAACATACGGGGCATAAATTGTCATACCAACCAAGATAAACCTATGTAGTGCCCGAGTTGCGGGATTCACCCCTGCCTAAAATGACGGATTAATGGTGGAGCGTTTAGATTTGCTGGAAGGGTACTGGGAAGTGGCAACTATACGGTTAGCCGAGTACCAACAAAAGCTTGCCCGACGTTACAACCGAGATGTGAAGACAAGGGAGTTCGGCGCTGGGGACCTAGTGTTGCGGAAATTAGTGGGAAATATGCGAGACACTAACGCTAGGAAGTTAGCCCCGACCTGGGAAGGGCTTTATAGAGTTACTGCCATCACAGGCTCCAGAGCATACTACTTAGAGGATCTAGTCGAGAGACCGCTTCCTCAGCCATGGAACATCCATAATCTAAAGAAGTTTTATCAATAAACTGTTGGCGCACATGTATGTTAAATAATATAAGGGTGATGTTTATTCATATTGCTATGCTTGCACATGGTTTTATTACTGTTTATTACTGTTAACTTGCTAGCCCCAGCTAACAAACATGGGGAAAATCTAATCCTAATTTTCTAAGGATAGAAACCTATTCCTGGTTCGATTTTCATCACCGAGTAGGTGGAAATCTTACGCTGAATTCTTCTAAGGACAGAATTCTATTCCCGGTTCGATTTTCATCACCGAGCAGGTGGAAACCTTAGGCTGAATTCTTCTAAGGACAGAAACCTGTTCTCGGTTTGATTTTCATCACTGAGCAGGTGGAATTCTTACGTTGAATTCTTCTAAGGACAGAAACTTGTTCCCGGTTCGATTTTCTTCACCGAGCAAGTGGAACCCTTATGCTGAATTTTTCTAAGGACAGAAACTTGTTCCCGATTCGATTTTCATCACCGAGCAGGTGGAAACCTTACTCTGAATTCTTCTAAGGACAGAAACTTGTTCTCAGTTCAATTTTCATCACCGTGTAGGTGGAAACCTTACGCTGAATTTTTCTAAGGACAGAAACCTGTTCCCGGTTCGATTTTCATCACTGAACAAGTGGAAACCTTACTTTGAATTTTTCTATGGATAGAAACCTGATTCTCGGTTCGATCTCAATCACTGGGCAGGTGGAAACCTAATCTTAAATTTTATCCAAGGGCAGAAACCGGTTCCTGAACAGACCTTCATCACCGAACGGACGGGAACCTTACATTGAGCTATTCCAAGAATAGAAACAAGCTCCCTTGCTCTATTCTAGTCATCGGGCACACAGGGAGTACGTCAAATTATTTAGGGGGCTGAAACCAGTATCTCGAATACAACCTAAATCTCGAGGAAGGTAATTACCCTACATTTTCCTAAAGAGTCAACGTATGTCAAATTTAGTAATTATCATCGAGAAGCCAATTCTTTCTAGATATAGGTGATCTCTTCCAGGCCGGTCCCGGGAGTAAGCTACCTGGTCATCTGAAATATATATATATATATATATATATATATAAAAGGGAAAGACAATCAAAGAACATGACCAAAAGAATAACTTAGAACCAAACATTCGTAAACACAATTAAAACAAGCAAATGAAGATTAAACCAATGTTTTGTCACCACAACTCGGTGACTATAGGCAAATAAAATTTAGGAAATTAAGAATTAAACCATTATTTCGTCACCACAACCCGGTGACTCTAGGCAAACCAAACAAATAAAAGAAAAGTAAGCACGGAAAAAAAATAAAAAATAAAAACTAGTTAAAAACATAAGTATCAAACGATAGGATCGGTGGGCAGGAGTTGGGCTGCTTCATTGGCTTGCTGGCTGGGGACATCCTCGGTTGGTGGTTGCTGGACTTGCGCGTCTTTGGTGGTATTGAGGTTGCTGGTGGCCCCCAGATCAACATGAGTGTCAATCGCTCTCACCAGCTCCCTTATACTTGGGGTATCCTCTTCATCATTAGCGTTGACCTGACTTGGCATGGGGGAGAAGGAGCTAGGTATGGGATTTGCCCCGGATTCCTCAATGGGGAATCATCGGGCACTCCCATAGCTTGGAGGGCTGCCAACCACCCCTCCCCAAACCCATGAGACCGGGCTTGATGGACGATAGGCTCCACGGAGTTCTCGGCATCCATGAAGCCCTCGTCATACCACTTAGTCTCACAGGCTTCGAGAGCCACCTTTAAGTCAGCTATCTCGTCGGCCTGGGCCAAATTTAGGCTGGCTGCCGTCGCCAGTTTAAGCTCTACGGCCCCTAACTTATCCTCCACCTCGGCCAAATTTCTCTCTGCCAACAATCGAGCCTTCTCCAAAGATTGGGCCTTCTTCTCAGCAGCCTCAACGGCTTTCACATTCTCTTTTGCTGTGGTAGCAACAACATCCTTCAAGGCCTTCTCCTGCTCGGCATCCTCGGCAAGCTCCTTCATCCTCTCATCGAGGATGTGGGTTAGTTACGCGGCCTGATATTGCAATGGTGGTTAGTATGAAAGAGAAAGGAATGCACATGCGTTCAAATAAATGAAAGTAAAATGGAAAGTTACCGCTATGGTATGCCATTGTAATTGCCTTCCTAACGACTCCTCGGTTTTGTCTAAGAAGAAATGCACGTCCTCGGGTAATAGGAGACCATGCACCAAGCTTTGGGCCACCCTCCCCCCTTGGCCCTGGGCCCAAGCCTTGATGCTGGTAGAGGCTCGTCTCCGAACTTGAAAGTGGGCTGCCAAATAGCCTCGGGCCTAGATGAAGACGCCATGTCCATACCGACCTTGGAAAATGGCCGAGGACCACCTACTGGTTCTCGGATCATTACCCCGCCCCGGGGAGGAGTCTTTGAAGGAGCATTACTAGTAACTTTGGGAGGTTGGTCGCCAATGCGCTACTTCTTTTTTGGACGGCTGGCGCCCTGGGGAAGGGTGTGCGGTCCTTGCCTTGAGGCTGGGCCGTGGGTTGAGTGCCGGGCAGGAACCGGTCAACAGTCATTTTTCGCCTGTTCACCATAGCTGCATCTTGGCTGGCCTCGGCTGCTTCTGGCTCGCCTACGTGGGCGAGGGCGTCAAGCACTTCAATGGGCTCGTGGACTTTGCGGCTTTGAGATACACGCTCGGCCGATTCGTCTCACACCAGTGCAAGGTCCTCTATTGTAGTATACCAGGGGCCTAGGTCCCGAGCTTCACCAACGGTCAGGGAAGATGGGAGAAAATTGGCATGCCGGACGTCAATATAAGAAAGGAGGGGGCTGTCTACTAACAATGCCTGGCTGAATGCTTACCAGGTAGAATATATCGGGTCAACACCGAGTATCAAATGGTATGCTTAGAGTTTTCCGTTCGTGTGCACAAAAATTTCTGACCTAAGTACGAAGTTAAGATCTCTCACGTGTACAACTCGGAGATCTGGTTGAAACCTTCTTCCTTCTGCAACAAATCAACAAAAAGACCGGTTAGTTTATATGTAAGCAACTAAGTAAAAGATTCAAACTTAAAGCAAATGAAAGTTCTCGGTACCAACCAACATCACGTGGCGAAAACGGGTAAGGGAGTTCATCGGCAAGCCAATTGCCGCTCACCTGGACAAATTCCCCCGCCAAATTTCTGTTAGAATCGAGAAGGCATGATATCAACCGTACCCGCATATCCCTAGTTTTTAAGTAATAATCGGACCTAATGTTTCCGCACAGACTATACATAAAGTTAATATCATGGTGGTTTAACTGTAGACCAAATATTTGGTTTAACTTACTCACGCAACTCACCACTCGGTAAAAATTGGGGGGGAGTTGGTCGGGACACAAGCCGTAAAATCTAAGGGTGCTTATAATGAGAGGGTCCACGAGAAACCTAACCCCACCCTTGAGAATAGCCATAAGAGGGAAAAAGACAGTGTTTGAGCCGGTACGCCTATGGAGGTCGATATCGCCCTCGTGACAATAGGCGATATCAACATCTCCAGGGACATTGTAAGCTACTCTAAAGCTAGCTAGGGATGCTTCTGAAGATAGGAGGTGAGAATAACCCATTCCTAAACTAAGATTAAAGGAAAACTGAAAGAAGAAGAGAGAATGAAAGGAAAGGCAAAGAGAACTTATTGTGGGCACTAGGAAGAAATGGTGTTCTGGGTTGGAGGATGAGCGCACGAAAGAAATATGCTCGGCAGAGAGGGAGTTTGAGGAATGGAGAATGTAAAAAGTGAAGAAGAGACTTAAAAGGAACTATTTATAGGAGCCTGTGGGGGAATAAATAACATTTAATAAGTGAGGGGCGGGAAACTCTACGAATCCCCATTGCAACTGCCATACGTGTCGCCTCGGTTCACGAACCTTCAGACAATGATGACGGCTGAACCAAACATTCAAATACAACTCACCTTTTAAAGGCACATTAATGAGTCTTCAACCGTCCAGAATCTACCCGTTAGACTTCTCGAATAGTTTCTGTCTCTTAATGTCCTTGATTCATTCCCTAGGGTCGGGCACAAACTAAAGGGGGGCTAATGTACGGCATAAGGGTCCCCAGGCCCACTTGGGCCATGAATGTCAACCCTACAGTGTGGCCTATGGTTCCAACCCCTTTTTCTGAGGTTGGGCCCTAGGCCTACTGAGGCCATGGGCCCGGGATCCATGCCACTACACTTGACCTAAGGCCCATTGGGCATGCAATCTTGAACTGTACACCTCATGGTTCATGGCTAGAGACCTGCTCGGCCAACACTTCTTAGCCGGGAACGTGATTGCTTGGGGATACTATATCTTAGCTGCCCGATATTGTCTTGGAGAATATCGTTGCCAAACGTCCCTCTTAAGGTGGGAACCAGTTCCAAAGTCACTACTTCCACTCCCAACTAAACACCCACTTAAAGGCAATGGAATTGGACCTCCATGTCCACTAATAACCTAGAGTAATCATAACCCCTCCACTAACCTCTAGCTATAAATAAGAGATGAGAATGAGGAATGAGGGGTTTTTTGGGAGGAGGATGCAAAAGAAAAGGGAGAGCAGAGAGAGAGAGCAGTAAGAGAGAAAGGAGAGAAATTCATAGGGTAAGGTTGCATTGTTGGGTTTCTATACTAGGAACTACCCAAGGTAGGAAATCCAAAGCCCACATAACAAATAGATTGTGAGCCCAAGTGAGGACCGGCCCATCAACCCCATTTTTGGTGCGCACACATACTATATAGTAACATGTGAGTATCTATTATTTACATAGCTAGCATGTGAATACTAACAACTATACAAAAACGAATACAATGTAATGAAAAGAGAGGGTTGGAGGAATAGTACCTTGTAGTCATCCACCATTTTCTCATTTTTTGTTCATACAAAAAGATGACAAAAAAAAACTTCTTAATACCAAATTTATTAGGAACAATGTATGCTTATGGGATGTTCAAAGACTCAAGAAAGTGAGCCTTGAACACGAATCTACAAACAACACCTATTCTAAGAAAAACTTGGAAATAAAAAGTTACAACATTACCTTTATTATTTTGGCAAAACACATTTTTCTTAGAAAACATTTTTTACGTGGTGAGAGTATTTCAAGAAAATGTTTTTTTTTTTTGAAAACCTCTCTTTGAAAACATGCACTTTTAAAAAAAAAAAAAAAAACATTTTTGGCGTATTTGAGAAAAGCCTTTGAAAACATTTTTGAAAAGAAACATTTTAAAAACACTTTGGAAAACGTTTTTGAAAACTTTTTTTATTTTTTATTTTTATTGTTTTATTGTTTTGGCCTTCCCCCTTTTTTTAGAAAACAGAATTTTTTATTAAAGAAAAAAACAGTTTTCTGAAAAACAACAAGAAAAAAAGATTTTTAGTTTTGAAAAAAAGTAAAAAAAAAAAAAACAGATTTATGCTTCTTAAAAAAAAACAGTTTATAAAAAAACAGTTTTATAAAGAAGACAGTTTTATAATTTTTTTTTTTAATGAAAAACAGCTTTATAAAAACAGTTTGTAAAAAAAAAAAAAAAAGCAGTTTTATAAGAAACAGTTTTGAAAGAAACAGATATTTATTCTTTAAAACAGTTTTTCAGTAAAGCAGATTTTTGAAAACAGTTTTTAGAAAACAGCTGTTTTTTTTTTTTTTTTTTTAAATTTTTAAATTTTTTTTTATCCAGTAAACAGTTTTGAAATTTATTTATTGAAAACAGATTTGGAAAAAAAGTTTTTTTTTTTTTTTTTTTGAAAAAAGATTTTGAAAACAGCCCTTTTTTTTATGAAAACATTTTTTTTTTTAAAAAAAAAAAACAGATTTACATTTTGAAAAGTTTGGAAAAAACAGATTTTTTCTCATAAAAATGTTCGGATTCCCCCCCCCCCCCCCCCACCCCCCTTAAAAAAAAAAAACAGTTTTTTTTTTTCTTTAAAAATTTCGCCTCCCCCCCTTTTTTTTAGAACACTTAAGAAAAAGTTTTTGTTTTGGGAATAAAAGACATTTTGAAAAAAGATTCCCCTTTTTAAAATCCTTACCTTTAGAGAAAGAGATGAAGAGGATAAAACATTTTCTTAGAATAGGGTGTAGGGGAAATGTTTACCAAGTATTTTTCTTTATGGCACATTATTAACAAAAATAAAGAGACAACAACAAAATAAAGTATCTATACTACTATTTAAAGGGCTGCACATGTTTGGACCAGATTTTTTTTGTTACCTCTATTTCTCTAGGTTTAAGTAGAGATAAAACTAAAGGATAATTTAGTAAAATATATGTCTAACTTGCACTAAAATATTACCTACAAAATAGGAACACTCTCCCACTAACCCACTTTTATTTTTTATTTTTTTTGAAATACTTTATTATTATTTAAAAGGAAAAAAACACCCCATGTACTGATAGTTATAAAAATTAAAAAAAAAAAAAAAAACTAACACACGTAAATGTGGGTGTTCAAATACATCTACAGTTATTGCCAAAAAAAAAAAAAAAAACCAGCCGTACACCCATATTTTAGTCACATACACAACTCCAAACTGCTACCTAACAAATTTAAATCTCCCCAACAGTTATAATGTTATCAAATTACTTCCCATCTCTTTTATAAAAAAAGAAAATACTCCCCATCTCCATCCTCAAGTCCCTACTTTTTATACTAAGAGGAACAATAGTAATAGGTGACTACATGCTAGAGGAAGCCACTTAAAAATGTATTTACTCATCATTTTCTTTCCATTCATGTCAGATAATTTAAGCTTTTATGTTTTTCGAATCTCTGTCACCAAATTCTATTTAATACCATTGTTCTATAGCTTCTTTTGGAATTTGTTATTTACAGCATATTAATTAAACTCAACAGCTATGAGACTTATATAGTGGATGTGTAGTCAACAGCAAAAATGTAAGTATCTTTCATCCATTCACTATTTACTTTCTTGTATTTGGTTTATATTTCGTTTCCTTGCTTTGTTATCATTATCCTTTCTATACCATTATTTTGTCTTAAAAAAAAAATAATAATAATAACACTCTCACGTTTTTTTATATTCCTGTTACACTCCCAAGTTTTCTTATATTCTTGTTACACTCTCACATTTCTTATATTCCTTTTTTTAAATTTTTTTTTATAACTACGTTTTTTATATTCCTGTGTTTTGTTCAAATATGAGTTCTTATCCTGCTACACTCTCACGGTTCCTTTTTTATTTTTTATTTTTATAATAACCACGTTTCTTATATTCCTGTGTTTTGTTTAAATATGGTTGTCATGTATTCATAGTTTAAGGAGTACTTACTTTTGGATGAATGTGATTAGGAATTCAAGGGCGTTTGTCAATTGCTTATTACCCGTGGCTGACTTAAAATTTTCAAAAAATAGGGATTTTGCTTGAACTGACTATTTGAGAAAGAATATTGGTAAGAGCTCTTTCTCTTTGTTTTGGCTTGCAATCAAACACAAACTCTTTTTTTGTTCTATTTTTTTTTTCTTTTGAGGGGATTACTTTACGCTACTAGGTTTGTTTGTTTGTTTGTTGTTTTATTTATTTATTTAGAGATTATGCTGCTACTTGCTTTCCTAATCAAACACAAACTCTAATAAAGTATCTCAGAATCATTGATGGTGGATAAGTTTTGACTAGGACCATCACTACTTTCTCTGGTAAATTCTTCCAAAAACCTGAATCAAAATGAATTATAGACACTTTGTATTTGTTTTGCCTTTGAATTGTTTTTTTAGTTTTAAATCACGTACCCAATATATGGAATACTCAAATGCACATTAATGACACGCACATTAAGTTTATAGAAAAAGAGTGAATTTATAATAAACTCTTTAATAACACGCACGCTAGGTACTTGGTTTGTTGATTAAAGTTTTTTTTTTTTAATACTTGGTTTAACATTAATTCTTTTATTTTTCTTAGGTTGATGTACGCACAAATTTATTGGATTGCATTGAGAAGGCATTGGAATGGAACATTAGCATTGAGGAGGTATTGGAATGGAATATTAGATAAGTTCGGGTGAGAGAATTTATAAAAATTATTGTATGATTCAACCTCACATGAATGAAGTGGTTGTTATTTAAGAAATTGTTGTAAAAAAATTCCTTTTGTAACAGAAACTATATTTACTAGTCGGAAACCCGTGCAACGCACGGGAACTTACCTATTTATAATAGACTAAAATAATTTTATAAAATTTTAAATTGATTATGAAACTATACTATTACGTGAATTGCTCCTATCTTTTTGAGTTACAATTTGATGAATAAGCCATTGCTTGAACATGCAATGGGTTGCAAAAAATCTAGCTAACAAATTTAGATATTGCAAAAAAATAACTAAAAAATTCTAATGTTAAAACTTCCGAAAGGAAAAAAAAAATCAGAAAATTTACTGGCATTGCCTAGAAATTATTGAAACAAAACAAAATATATATGACTACCAAATAGAGAAATATAAGAGAAAGATAGGTTACCTTCAAGAGAATAATTCATAGTTGTAACAGTTGAAATTTGCCAAACTGTTTCAAATATTGCAAAAAATTGAACCCAAAAATTTAGATGGTCAAACTTTCAAAAGTCAATAAAATTAAAAATCAAAAGATTCAGAACCTACAAATTATAAAAATAAAAAAATAAAAAATATAGTCATTATTGCAAGACAATTTCAGTAAGGATGGAAAGCTTTTCTAAGTTTTTTTTTTTTTATCCTATTCTTCCTAATTGATGAAAAATTTGGTTCAAACATTGTCGAACACTTTGAAGGTGCAAATAATATAGGCTTCCAACATAATCTTTAATTAATAAACAAAGAAGCATGATACCATAAGAGAAAACATAAGATAACATATAGTGCATAGACCTTACTCCACAGCTGTGAAAAAATATCCACACAAAAGGAATTGAAAACTTGTACAACAAATGCAATAAGCTACTTCTAATGTGAGACAACCTAACATATGTCTCTGTAATGTAAAACTTAAGGTTATATAATCTAAAATAATATAGAATATAGCATCTTTGAACCACACAAAAAGTTAGCAAACTTACTATAATGCTTGTAGTTATACTATATAATGTAAAGTATTACTCCATCGCCAATGAAAGTCATGTAAAATCTCATGGGGCCTGGAAGAACAGAGAGTCGCAAGATCGCCTCCACCAGACACAAAACAAAAGCAAAAAAACTTATTCACAAAAAAGAGAAAAAGCAAGAGCAAGCGTACCAAAGAAATTGAAGCTTAGGGTTTTCTCTCTTAGTGGAGACGGACAGAGGAGGTTGCTTTAGGGTTTTCAAAGATTTGGTCTCTTATATACATATACATATACATATATATATATATATATATATATATATATAAAAGAGACTCCTATTAGGATTCTCTCACTATTTAGTTTTAAAAATTAAAATTTTTTATAAATTAAAATGATGACGTGGAAAATTGTGGGAGCTCCAAAAGTTTCGGTTATATATATATATATATATATATATATATATATAGATTATTTGTATAATTCTATGTGAAATTCAATTTACATTTTTTTTTTATAAGTATTAATTTACTACGGTATCAAAAACGTAACAGACCTTTTCTTGATTTTAAAGGTAGTTGATAAATTTTAAATTTAAGCTCTTTTTAACTATTGTTATAGATGTGTAGTAAGTGGCTAACTTTTAAGATTAAAAAACTAAATTTATGGATTAAAAAAAATTGATAACTGTTGAGCCTTTCCTTTAACACAAAAAAAAAAAAAAAAAAAAGAGCCTTTGATCGTATATTAAAAAAAAATAGTTGCAAAATTTTAAATTTAAGCTTCTATTTACTTCTTTTATGAATGTGTAGTAAGTGGCTAAATTTTAGGATTAAAAAACTACATTTTAGGATTAAACAAAAAATGATAACTGTCATAAATAAAATTAAAAAAAAAAAAAAAAACAACACCACCAGTTGAAAATGTCAGCCTTTTACCGTAAAAAATAAAATAAAAAGGTATAGTTGTTAAATTTTAAATTTAAGCACTTTTTAACTTTTTGTTACGGATTTGTAGTACATGGCTAAATTTTAGGATTAAAACACTACATTTTAAATAAAAAAAATTAAAAAAAAAATCTACAACAACACCCAAACAAAAACAAATGTGGATCTTGGATGCTTTTCATTTAACAAAAATAAAAGAGAAAAAAAAAATACTAACACAAAAAAATGGCAGCCTTTTACAGTAACAAAAATAAATAAAAACAATTAAAATTTTGTACTTTGTTTTTTTATGAATGTGTAGTAAGTGGCTAAATGTTAGGATTAAAGATAAGTACTAATAACTAGCCTCTGACGCGCGTGCTCAGAGGCTCTTCTATTTTTTGAGGAAAAAGTTAATAATTTGCATCTATTATAATTTGAGATTGTTACACTTTTCAATCACAAAAAAACCTAGGGGTGTGATGAGTATTATGCGATTACAGGTGAAATAATTTTTCATCACACTTCTACGTTTTTTTTGTGAATGAAAAATGTAATAATCCCAAATTATAATAGATGCAAATTATTAACTTTTTTCCAAAAAAATAGAACAGCCTCTGAGCACGTGTGTGAGCGCGTGCTTAGAGGCTAGTAAAAAATAAAGCTTGAAAGGTAAAGAGCTTGAAATTTAAATAACAAGAATGTAAAGACTTGAAATTTAATTGACATAAAAGTAAAAACTCGTAATGTAAATGACATAAAAGTAAAGACTTGAAATATAAATGACATAAAAGTAAAAGCTTGGAATATTATAAAATTGATTAAAAATGATTTTTTTTAAAATTTATTTCTCCCTTAAATAGATTTTAATCTCTTTTCAAGCCTTATGGATTCTTCAACATAAAGAAATGAGAGTTCTAAGCCATCACCACTCTTACGAGACATACCCATATTGTGCTCTAATGGAGGTTTAAAAACCATTTATGGAAGATAGTCTTTTTTTTTCTTTTTTTTTTTAAGTGTCTAAGTGTGTGTGTGTATAGACACACACACACACACACACAAGAGCAATAAAATGAAGGGGGATTGGAGATGTGCAAGAAAATAAATTGGATAACAAGAAATTTAAAGGGGGATGGGGATGTGCAAGAAAATAAATGGGATAACAAGAAATTAAAAGCAATTAGTAAAGTCCTAGACAATAAATGAGATTTCTTCCCCCTAAGGGTACTTCCCATTCATAGCCTGGGAGATGGTCCAATACCCATCTAGGATAACCAACACAAATATAATATCCAACAACAATAATAATAGCATTGAAATAAAGGGTTAGATGCAAAAACAATATATACAAGAACATAATGAAAATAAAGCAACTATTTACACAACAAAGTAAAGGAAAGATTTTTTTTTTTTTTTTTTTTCTTTCATATATGAAAAGATGATTACAATAGTAAAAAGGGAGGGATGGGTTTAGTTATTAAGGAACTAAACCCATCCCAAAACCTTACCCACAAAAATTACAACAATGAAGAAAGGGTGAAGCTTTTTGTGTAGGGTTTCCTAAAGAGAGAGAGGATTTTTGTTTTGAGGGATTTTCGGATTTTTTTTTTTTTTTTTTCACATTTTATCCCTATTTTTTCCACATAAAACTCTACATTAATTTCTAACAAAAATGGGGGGGGGGGGGGGGGAAGATGGTATTTATAGGAGCATGTGAGGAATAGGGGGCTAGCATTAGTGTATCAGGATACACTAGTGCTAGCCGCCTCTTTGATGGGGGGGGGGGGGGGAAGATGGTATTTATAGGAGCATGTGAGGAATAGGGGGCTAGCATTAGTGTATCAGGATACACTAGTGCTAGCCGCCCTTTCAAAGAGGCGGCTAGCATTGGTGTATCCTGATACACCAATGCTATCCTCCCTTCTTATTCGTCACGTCAGTTTTTTTTTTTTTTTTTTTTTTTTGTCTTTTTCTTTTTTATGGCTCTATCTTCACACAGCTGTTTGCAGGCCTTTTCAAGCTCTGTTTTCTTCTAATTTTATATGTATGGAAAGATCTGGATGTCTAGTTTCAAAAAGTCCTCACCTAGTTTAATTTGGAGCTACTGTTGTCGAGATATTGCGCTCGGAAGGAAGATGACGCAAAGTTGAAAAATTTTGGACATTTTTTCTTGAAAAATTCATATCTTCCAATCCGAAGTAGATATTTTCGAGCCCTTTTGGTGTAAAATAGCTAAGACCTTGTTCTTCAAGAAAGTCTAGCCCACTCGTTCTAGTTCTTGCCCAATTGATACAGTTTATTGCACAAAATTGAGTAAAAAATTGCTAGTTTTCCTGAAAAATACAATGAAGACTTTATTAGGGCTTCGGTATTTTTGTGATGTTTCATCTGTTTTAGCTCCGATTTTGGCCCGTAAACTAGGATTGTCCACGGGTCGGGTCGGGTTGGGTTTGGGCTTAACCCGCATCTGACTCAACCAGATTGGGTGGATGAAATCTCAACCTACCATCGATCGAGGGGATGAACAGTTTGAACGGGTTGGATCATCAACAAGCGACGGTCGAATCGGTCGGGGAGATCTAGAAAATATAGAAAATTTGGTGAGAAAACGATGAAAATCAGCTAAAATCCTTCGAGATTTAGGCCATTTTCGGCCAGATCTTGACTAGATCTGGTGAAATCTAGCCGGATTTAGCCAAGATCTCAACTAGATCTGGCGAAATCTCATCTGATCTAGCCAAGATCTCAGCTAGATTTAGCGAAATCTCGCAGGATCTAGCCAGGATCTAGACAAGATCTAGCCAAAACATCTTAAAACTCGTTGGAATATTTGTGGGTCAGTCGGTTCGGGTTTCTTGGATTTTGAAGAAGGAGAACCGAAGTCCGACCCGTCAAAGTCAGGTTTTGGAGGAAGCAATCCGTCGACGACCATTAGAGAAGTCGGTTCGGTCGGTGGCGGGTTGGGTTTGGTTGACGGCGACGGGTGGGTTAGGTTCGGCGGTTGACTGGACAACCCTACCGTCTAACCAGATTTAGCCAAGATCTCGATTAGATTTGGCAAAATCTCACAGGATCTAGCCAAGATCTTAGCTAGATCTAGCGAAATCTCACCGGATCTAGCCAAGATCTAGCCAAAACATCTCAAAACTTGTCGGAATTGTAAGGTTGAATTAATTCAATCATGTGTTGGCTTTATTTCGTGCCAAATTTTCTTGTAATTTAGCAATTAGATACCCTGTATTTAGGTGGGAATTATGTAAGGGTAGTGTGTGAGAAAGTGTGAAGAAAGCTCAAGAAGTGTGAACTCAAGAAGAGACTCGTGACTGGATCTCGCGACTGGCAAGTCGTTAGAATGGCACACGTGTGAAGCATGCAGGGGGAGCTGAAGGGTCACGCTAGTTGTTGCACTACAAGAAAAAACTCCTAGTCTGGCCAGGCAATTAGCTTGCAACTCAAACTCGTGACTCGTTCTAGTCACGAGGTCGAGTCGCCAAAATGCCTTGTTTGGTTGTAACTAACTCATTGCATTCCTCATACACCCTACTATAAATACCCTTATACCCACTAAATGTAAAGAGCTTCCATAGAGAATTTTGAGAGAGAAACCCTAGAGAAAAATAAGATTAACTCATCCACAATCTTCATCCTTTGATTCTTCAAATTCTTCTACTCTCACCTTCTCCATTGATATATCCTTAAGAAGTACATTTAGCCAAATTCTTATCTCACCATACCCATATCAATGAGAAGGTTTTTTGGTGCTTGGGAAGCAGTTCGAAGGGACCAATTCATTTTGGTTGATGCAATGGGCTATTGCAGGATCCGGTAAGCTAGAGAAGACAAGGTTCGGTGTAACCTTGTTGGAGTAAGAAGCTTGGAGGGCTTAGGTGCACTGGGTAGATTAGGCTTGGAGGGTCTTCTACTATTCATGTATCCCAACTTCATTCTCTAGTGGATTATTGACAGTTTGGAGGGCGGCGGAGATGTTTTTCACTGAGTACTTCGGTTTTTTCTTCGATAACAAATCACTATGTTATCTTTGTGTCTGCATCTTTCTCCCATTTCTCTTTACCTTTTAATTATTACTGTGATTGTGATTATTTATGGTTTAGAGTGTATTACCAATTTGGTTATAACTTATATTTCATATTCCGCACATATATTGTTTGTTTATAAGCTAGTGTTGGTAATTTTTAATTTGGGGGTCTAAACATTCATAACACTATTTGAACTTTCAATTGGTATTAGAGCGGGTGCACTTGTTGTGGTTTAATTACCTGAGTGCGATCCTTGACCCCTTTTGAGATGGATTGATCTCAATCTCTAAATGCTCCTTCATATTTTGATGGAAGCAACTATGCATTTTGGAAAGTCCGTATGAGGGCATTCCTATGTTCTATAGATGAAAGTGTTTGGGATGCTGTAGATATAGGATGGACTAGGCCAGAGGCCGCCAAATCCAAATAGGATAAGGCAACTTTTGCGGCAACGAATGCTAATAGTAAGGCACTAAATGCTATTTTCTGTGGTGTTTCTCCAAATGAGTTTCACAAGGTTTCCCATGTTACAATTGCCAAGGAGGTATGGCAAATTTTGGAAACAACTTATAAGGGAACCAAAAAGGTGAAGGACACCAAGTTGCAAATGCTTACTACACGCTTCGAAGAGTTGAAAACGAGTGAAGACGAGTAATTCGACTCATTTTATGGGAAGCTGAATGAGGTGGTAATTGGGAAGTTTAACTTGGGGGAAAAAACGGATGACTCCAAGATTGTAAGAAAAATTCTACGATCATTACCAGAAAGCTTCCGTGCAAAAGTTACTGCTGTTGAAGAGAGCAAGGATCTTGATGACATCAAAGTTCAAGAACTTATTGGCTCCCTTCAGACCTATGAGCTTTCTCTGCCATCACAAAGGAAGAGCAAATCACTTGCTCTAAAGACGATCAACGAGAGAATGGAAGCTCAAGACTCATCGGATGAGGATGAGGTCGAAAAAGATGTGGCGTATCTAGTTAAGAACTTCTGAAAGTTCTTTAAGTTCAAAAAGAATGGAAAGTTTGCTAAGAAAGGAAAATTCCCAAATTCCTGGAAGGAGAAAAAGGATTTCAAGAAGAAAGATGAGAAGGATTCTCAATCTTCTCAAGCAATCACGTGCTATGGAGGGAAGGGTAAAGTGTATGCCACTACTCTTAGTGACACAGATTCCTCTAATTCAGACTCAGAAGAAAGCTGTGACGGAGAGGGAAATTACTCTGCATTTATGGCCATTGCCCCCGTACAATCTTCAAATGATTTGAATTTGCTAGTGGAAGAGCTTGGGGAGCACACTGAAGTGGAGTCGATGGGGATAGTAGAGGAATTTGATGATGAGGAAGAAGAAAGAACATTGGGACTGCAAGAAACCTACAATTCCCTCCTTTAGAAGACTAGTGAATATGCAAGAGTGGCTAAAGCTGCCATTAAGAAAATGAAGAGAGCAGAGCAAGACTACAAGAGTCTTCTGGTGCGATATAAGGAGACTAAGTGTGAAGTTGAGACGCTGAATGGAGAGTTAACCAAAGCATATTCAAAGATCAAATTCCTTGAGCTTGAGGTGATTCAAGCTAATGCTAAAGTGGAGCGGGTCTCCTCTAAGAAGCTTGATGAAGTGCTTGCTCATCAAAAACCTTTCTCCGACAAAAGCGGATTGGGATACATCGGAGAGAGTAATTCGAGTGTCAAAGTGTCCAAGGATATGAAGTTTGTGAAAGGTAAAGAACCAATGGTGGCAATCACTAGTGTTGACAAAGTGAAGGCGGAGATGAAACGGAATGTGACTGACCAACGGTTCTTGACTAAGCCTCTTAACCAATCAGTGGTCAAACCTAAGGGTAAAGGAAAATCACTCCTAAAGTCATAAAGAGGTCCAAGAACTCAACATTTCTGCCATCACTGTGGAACTCAAGGACACACCAGGCCAAATTGTCATAAGCTTAAAGCATTAAAGAATGCAAGTATCTAAAGGTCAAGAGGACCAAGAAATGACAAAAGGAATTGGACTGTTGAGCAATCAAGAGGTCAAGAAGGTGATTCTCGAGTGAGGGATGTGATGAAGATGATTGATGCATTCACCACCTGTTTGGCAAGCTTCACCAGAAGGTTTGAAAGTCACAACAATCGAACCTAATCCGTTAGGGATATCACCCCAAACGTACATGTCATGTGGGTGAAGAAGGGTACTCAAGCATAAGCATTACAACATGTCCATGCATTAATGCTTCCTATTTAATGTGACATTGATTGTTTGTGTGCTCTTTGTTATCATTCTAGTTTGGTTTGGAAATTTTTTTGTTTGTTTGTATTTACTTTGAATGTTTTTACATTTTTTTAAAAAATTTTTTTTTATCAATCTTTACTTGTTTTTGTGTCAAAAATCCAAAAACACATAAAAAGTAGAAAATCAAAAAAGTTTGATAAGCATTTTTGTGTATTGTCACATGCATATTTTGCCTTGTACCTTCATACAAATGGCTCTGTACATTTATGAGCGTAGTTTGTTCTTTATGCACTCATATCATTGTGGGAAAAATCTTAACGTCTATGTCATTGTTGTAAATAGATCTTCAAACTTGTCATGAATGATTAGTCAATGGTTTTGTTGATCTTGAGACATGCATAGACTTGTGCCTATATATCTTCTCACTTTTTTTTTTTTTTTTGCTTAAAGAGTTCAACAAATGTAAATCTCAAAATGAAAAGAGATAATGAGTTGTAAAAGCCGTCGCACGTACTAGTATTTGACTAGGAAAAAGAGAAAGTGACTTTTATGAAAATGTACAATGCCAAAAAAGCCAAGGACTTGCTCATCAAATTGAAATATAAAAAATTTCAGGCATCGATCTCAAAATGAGATGTATTGATTCAAAATGATCAAATGTTATGATATGAAGCCAAATGAAAAGTTTCAAAGTTTATGTTATCAAGTTTTGTAGGAGGTCATATATGCATACTTCTATAATTGAGATTTGTCACTTTTCCTCGTGCTAATTGTGTATGTCTTAGTTGAATTGATCATTGAAGTTTCACATTAGACTAAGGACTATCTCATCTTTGGTACCCACACACATCACACATGTCTATGTTCATTGAATGCCTTATTCATTTGTGTGATTGTACTTGTTTAAATGTGTTGCACATGCTCAATTATATGTTGATCAAACATAAAAAGATTTTTGAGTGTTTTAATTGTTTTTGGAAAGTATTTTTGTTTTGAAAAATTTAAAAATTTCAAAAACTGTGTAACTCTGTTTTGGCGACTCACTTTCGTGAGTCAATCTAGTCGCGTGCCTCCAGTCGCGAGCTTACTCAGAAGCTTTCGTGACTCTCTGGCGAGTCAGGCCCCCAGTCGCGAAAAAGACTTAGAAAATTTTCAAAAATCTAGGTTTTTAGGATTTTCGTGACTCAATTTGGCAACTGATTCGCGAGTGGAAGCTCTAGTCGTGAGGTTTACTCAGAATGCTTGGCGATTCTCGTCGCGACTTACTCGCGAGTGGAACTTCTAGTCGCGAAAAACCCGTGTTCTGCATAATGAGGGTTATTTTCAAGGCAGTTTTCAAAAACTTTTCAGTTTTCCCTCGCATTTTGTGACTGTTCATTGTCTTGTCCGTTCCTCTCCCTCATAAACTCACCGTGTTTACTTCAAAATCCTCCATTTTCTTCATCATCTCTTCACCAATATTCAAGAACAAGGTATGGGTTCTCTTATTTTCTCAAAGAATTTCATGTTTAAAGCCTTTGAATTCTTGGATTTTGTGTTTGTGTTGAGTTTTGAAAATATGATGTTCGAATATTGGTTTGGGTATTTCTTGTTGAGTTTGATGAATGGGTTTTGTTGGTTTTGATAGTATAATGCTTATTATACATGTTTTCATGTTTGCTTCTCTGTTTTGAGTAGTATATTTTGTTTGTGTTGTGTTGTCATATCATGCTCATTGTAAAATGTCTCAAAGACATTTACTTGTGTTTCTGTGGACTTCTTGGTTTATAATGTGTTTAGCCTTGCTTGCACAAGCATCACATTTGCACACCACATGCACTAGTGTTGCACAAGCTTAAATAAATGCCATGTTTTTGCATTTCCATCAAGATAGGTACACATTACTGCATATTTGGTTTATTCAACATGTTTGACTGAGATTTCTTCCTATTTATGACTATGTGCTTATTTCATGGACTGACCTGAATCTAACTAAGTTTGTGTTTGTGTCTTGTGGTTTGCAATTGGTTCTCTGTTGTGTGTCTGTTCTTTTGTAGATGTCTCGTCATTCCTCTCATGGAAAAGAACCAATGAGTGATGTTCCATCATCCCCTGTTTCAAAACAAACCCGTCATTCGTCCTGTGATTCAAATAGTGAAAGGTTCAAGACTCACCTTGATTCTCAAACTTTCTCTAGCATTTTTGAAAAAACTCCTATTGTGGTGGAACGGATTGTGAGATTTGATACCCTAGGAACGACCTTTATTCCTAGGATCTTTGAAGAAAAAGATTGGGTTGATCTATTCGGGAACTTCGAGGATCCAATTGATGAACTAGTTAAGGAGTTTTACTCTAATGCTAGATTCACTGGAGTTGAACTAAAGTGTTGGGTACGAGGAAAGGAATTCATCATTACTCCAGATTACATTGCAAAGGTTTTTCGGATCATTCGACCAGCAAATGCAGACCTCACTTCGTATGATGATAGACTTCCTTAAGTGCAAGATATTCTTCAAATTCTTGGGCCAGATCATGAGATTTCATCCAAAGGCACGTCTATTGGAACTGTAAAGTTTGCACCTGAACTAAAAACTCTTACTTTGATCATGTTCTTCAACCTTTATCCACTGTCCAACACTAGATTCATTAACCTTGGAAGAGCCCAGTTTTTATGTGATCTTATCATTGGAGTTCCGATTGATATTTGTGCTCACATTTTCCAGACAATAGGGAAAACAGCAGCACGAACGGCCTCACGAACATGTCTTCCTTTTTGTAGTCTTCTCATGAAGATCATGGTTCTTGAAGATGTTCGCCTACCAAAAGACGGAAAAATATTGGTTCGTTTTTGCCCAATATCTATGGTGTCTCTTCAAGCAAGCAAAAGTCACTCTTCCAAAGCACCTAAGAGTGAATCTTTCCCTCTTGCCATTTCTTTCGGTCATGGCTCAGCCACTCACACTACATCTGGGCATACAGAGACTACATCTCCTCTCACTCCTGAGCTACAGACCACTAGCACTCAACATGTACAATCTAGCTCTCAAGCTGACATGTTGAGTACTTTGATTGAGGACTTGCATAAGCATATTTTCGGATTTGAAACTACTCTCTACTCCACCAACAATCAAGTTCAAATGCGTCTCACGGCCATTGAGACACAATTAGATGCTATTCAAAGCAAATTGGAGGAGAGCCTTTAGCTATTCGTGCCAAAAAGGGGGAGAGCAACTCAGTGTATAGATTGGACGATCACATACAGTAAAGGGGAGAGCAACACAAGAAGGAAAATGTGCATATTGACAGGGGGAGTTGTGTGAGCTCAAGAGGAGGAAGCTGATACACACACACACACACACACACACACACACACTTTTGGATAGTCTAACCATTGATTGGCTAGTCTTGTTTACAGCTTATTATTTGTTTATAGTTTTTATAACTCTTGGTATTTACATTGTGCTATTGTTTAAAACTTTGGGTACTTTGGTTTAATTATTTCAGTTTCTATTCAGTACTTTAGTTTTTGTACCTTTGCTTTGTAGCTAAGTACTTTTAGTTAATGTTATGCATTTTCTTTAGTACATCACTCTTGTGCCCTTGTTGATTTTTATCCTTGATGCAATTACTTTAGGTTTTTGTATCGGTTAAGTGTTGGACATGCAAATGATACTTTGCATTGAACTTATTAGCTTGCATGTCTAGATGTTCATTCCATGTGTGAATGTTCATTGTGATCACTATTTATAGTGATAGTTCCTGTTTGGTCAAGCCATGCTTTATTGCTTTTATTTACACTACTTGACCGCATTGTGCTTGCTCTATATGCATTTTAAGATTTTTGCTTACAATGATCATCTTGTGTTGTTATTTTCAGGAAATACTTGTTCGTATGGTTCAAGAGCTTTACAGGTTTTAGAGTTAGGTGTGAGTGAGTTTTGACAATTGTTCCCAACTCACATGTTAAGTCTAAAGTCTGTTTTAGGGTTTTGTCATGGAATAGCCAAAGAGGAAGATTGTAAGGTTGAATTTATTCAATCATGTGTTGGCTTTATTCTGTGCCAAATTTGCTTGTAATTTAGCAATTAGATACCCTATATTTAGGTGGGAATTATATAAGGGTAGTGTGTGAGAGAGTGTGAAGAAAGCTCAAGAAGTATGCACTCAAGAAGAGCCTTGCGACTGGCAAGTCGCCAGAATGGCACATGTGTGAAGCATGCAGGGGGACCTGAAGGGTCACGCTAGCTGTTGAACTACAGGACAAAACTTTCAGTTTGGCCAGGCAGTTAGGTCGCGACTCAAACTCGTGACTCGTTCCAATCACGAGGTCGAGTCGCCAAAATGCCCTGTTTGGTTGTAACTAACTCTTTGCATTCCTTATACACCCTACTATAAATACCTTTATACCCACGAAATGTAGAGAGCTTCTAGAGAAAATTTTGAGAGAGAAACCCTAGAGAAAAACAAGATTGACTCATCTACAATCTTCATCCTTTGATTCTCCAAATTCCTCTACTCTCACCCTCTCCATTGATATATCCTTGAGAGGTGCATTTAGCCAAATTCTTATCTCACCATACCCATATCAGTGAGAAGGTTTTTTGGTGCTTGGGAAGCAGTTCATAAGGGACCAATTCATTTTGGTTGATGCAATGGGCTATTGCGGGATCCTGTAAGCTAGAGAAGACAAGATTCGGCGTAATCCTGTTGGAGCAAGAAGCTTGGAGGGCTTAGGTGCACTGGATAGATTAGGCTTGGAGAGTTTTTTGCTATTCATGTATCCCAACTTCATTCTCTAGTGGATTATTGACCGCTTGGAGGGCGGCGGAGAGGTTTTTCGCTGAGTACTTCGGTTTCCTCTTCGATAACAGATCGCTGTGTTATCTTTGTGTTTATATCTTTCTTCCCTTTCTCTTTACCTTTTAATTACTGTTGTGATTGTGATTATTTATGGTTTAGAGTGTATTACCAATTTGGTTATAGCTTATATTTCATATTTCGCACATATATTGTTTGTTTATAAGCTAGTGTTGGTAATTTTTAATTTGGAGGTCTAAATGTTCATAGGTGTTTTACACACTATTTGAACTTTCAGGAATATTTGTGGATCAATCAGTTCAGGTTTCTTGGATTTTAAAGGAGAAATGATGTCCGACCCTTCAAAGTCAAGTTCTGGAGGAAGCAATCCGTCAACGACTGACGGAGAAATCGGTTCGGTAGGCTGCGGGTTGGGTTCAGTCGACGACGGTGGGTAGGTCAGGTCCGATTGTTGACTGGACAGCCTTACCATAAACTATCATTTCGAAAGGAAAAATATTTCCTACGAGATGGTCCAAAATTCAACACGATCTAACTGTTGGATCAAAAGTCAACTTTTTAACCATCCCCGGTTAGGGTTTTGGTCAATTTTTCTATAAAATGTTTTTTTCAAACGTTGTGACTTTTAGATTCACCATTCAAGCATGTTGTATTTATTTTTACCCTTTTTGGCTTTGGAATTTATGATTTTGCATCCTTTCTAATTTTTTTGATTTTTTTTTGTTTTTGTTTTGATGTGTGAATTGAGGCCGGACAAAATACGGTATCGATAGAGACCGTGGAAGTGTCTAGAATGACATAGTTTTTTTTCGTTTAGACATTAGATCACTAGAACTGTCGATCAATGTCAAAATGACTAAAATGCCCTTAGTTGACCAAATTTGACTGTGGTTAACCAGATATCAATTGTAGCTTGACCAAAATCTGACCATTGATCGAGATAAATTTGAGCCTAAATGAAATAAAATGAAATTCCTTTTAAAATGAATGCTTATTAGGAGCTAAAACAATTGAGATATCATGAAATCATCAGAAAACTTCCAAAGACATTCAACTTCTATTAAGTGTTTTTTTGACATATTTGGGTAGCAACCAGGGCTGTAGTTTTTCAAGGCAAATTCATTGAGCCAAAAAGCAAGTACTTTCTTGAAGATGGCACTTTCCTTTACATTCTAGAACAAACGGCATCCACAAAGCATCTCCGGATTGATGAAAATCGATTTGGCAAAATTGGAAAAAAAATCATCTTCGAGGGCAAAAAATGGTGAAATGGCCTACTTCCGGGGCTTGTAACTCCTTGTTCCACGGTCCAATTCTCTTTAAGCTAGAAGCTTTATAAAATAGGAAGTGAAATCTTTCCAGTGCCACCAAAATCACTCAATTTGAAGCTCGTAAAGGCTTTCAACCAAGCACGTGAAGTATGGGCATCAGTAAACCAAAATCTAAAAGGATGACGTTTAGGGTGCTCCCGAGAGGTATAGGCGCACCCTAAGGGTGCTCCCATTTTTTTGTTTCAGTTTTTTACTATAAAAGGCATCCACCACCCCCATTTTCAAAAAGAAAAAAAAAGAAAGAAGAGGTTTTGGTCATTTTCTATTCTTTCTATACCATTTTCACCTCCTAAATCCTCTCCAAAAACACACAAAAAAAAAAAAAAAAACAATAATAATAATAATAATAATAATAATAATAATAATAATAATAATAATAATAATAATAATAATAATAATTGTAAATGTCGCTAGTTTTTCTCTACCAACTCCATATTCATAGGTAGAAAGCTTCATTTATTTTATTTTCTCTTGATTTCTATCTCCATTGAAGAGTTTATTTTATTGTTCTTTACTTTAAAACTTCTTATTTTTTGTTCCATCTCCTTCAGTCTTGAGGTTCTAAGAGTGAGATGTTCATGTTGGCTATGGAGCCAACATTTACATCCACTTACTCATACCATTACGGGAGTTTGGATTTAACTTAATATAGGTTGTTCAAATCTTACACGTTTGAGTCGATATTTTATTTTTATTTTATAAAAAGAGTTCTATCTCAAAACAAAAAAGTTATAAAAGGAGTTAAATTGAACCATATTTAATGCTTGACTACGGTTATGAATTGTTCGGTCAAGCATATTGCTTTTTTCATTTTTATATTTTTATAGAGATAATTATAATATGCTGTTATCCACACAGCTCGAATCCTTTCCTCCCTAAACCCTAAGCACTTAGTGCATGAGATTGAGGAGGTGTCAATTCAACTACAAGGTTCTTTAATAGTCAAGCATATAGCTAAACAAATGGACATTGACCTAGCTTGCTCTTTAATAAATTCCATGTTTGGTTATTGAATTGGACAACCATATTGCGGCTATTAATGACTTTTCCATATACCAAAAATGAGAATGAAAAAAAAAAAAAAAAAAAAAAACTACTGTTCAGAAAAATTTTCTAAATAATAATGATAAATTTTCACTATTAAAGTTACAAGTAGGACTCCTCACACCACCGGGCCTGCTGGCCCAAGTGGTATCTAGTCAACTAAGTGACTTTAAGCTCAGGGGTTCTAGCCCCTGCATAAACACTTACCTAGCAAAAAAAAAAAAAAAAAGTAGGACTCCTCACAATCACTTTATAGCCTACATAGTAACAAACACTATTAAAGTTACAAGTAGGACTTAGCACATGTCCATGTAACAAACACTCCAAACTGATTCACATAATTCTAGATATTACAATATCTCCTATTTCAATTTCTAAGGACCTTGTTAGGGCATGCATTGCATTTTAGCGGTCTTGAGTCATACTATAGTACTAAGTTGACTTTTATATCATTTTTTTGTCATTATATATCTGAGAAAGGACTAGTCACATCTATACAATTAAAACTTCTCATAATTGCTTATATGACCCTAATCTACCTAGTACACACTTGATGTAAGACTAAACACATGTCCACATAATACACACTCATACAATCTAAATTATTCTAATTCATATAATTTGGGATATTTCATTAACTCTAAAACAATTGAAACACCTTATTCTTTTACATAAAGAAAAAAAATTCTAGAAACAAATTGAAGTTAATGAACAACCAAAACTATAAGAGAATAAATACATCATTCAAGTTTCATTCTAACATTCTCTATGGCTATGGTTAACTTATTAGAGCATTAGTATTGATGGTGCTAAAAAGCTAAATTGTTATTTTTAGCACCACAAACTACTGAAATTGGGGATGCATTGGTGGAGCCATATCTAAAATTTTTAGCTCTTGAGCTACAGTGCACAACCATCTATAGCTGTGCACTATAGCTCAAATGATAAACCAATATATTATATTTTATTGCTCCCCCCAATTAAATAATATTTCTTCTTCTTCTTCTTCTTCTTCTTCTTTAGTTTAGTCTCACCCTCTTTTTTTTTTTTTTTTCTCACTCTTGCAGTCGCAGCCATCGCTTATCACCCCTCCCCTTGTCCATCTGCTCATCATCTCGTCTTGCAACGGCTTCATGGATTGATTGGTGGATTTGTGGATTGATTGGTGGTTTTCTGTTGATGAGTTTTTATATTGATGAATGGGAATTAATGAGTTTTTATTTTTATGAATGGGTTTTCTGTTGATTAATGGATTTTGATTTTGAGGTTAAAGGATTTTGTTTTGATTTTTTTTAATGGGTTTTGTGGTGGACCGTGGTTAGGTTTATGGTGGTGGATCGGTGGTTGATGGTGGCTGAGTTTGTGATGGTGGATTGTGGCTGGTGGTGATGCCATGAGTGGGTTGGGTTTGAAGAGAGGGAGAAGATAGAGAGATAGAGATGAAGAGAGAGAAAAAATAATAAATAAATAAATAGTGTTTAACTTTGATGTGAAAATAAGAGCATTGATGTAGAATGAGTTGTGAAGTGGTAAGTTAAAAAAAATAAAGTAATTTTTTGTGGTGCCAAATTGCTAAATTTTTGGCACCACCAATGCTGATGCTCTTAAGAATTTAAAATTAACATTTAAAAAAAATGGATTTAGCTTGTGTTTGGAGCTTTAATGTACTAAATGTGATTGACATGTGTTTAAAAAGGGTTACGTGTCACTTTGTGTCCCGTTCAATGAACTAGAACACTAGTCCAAAACTTTACCTTTTTAATATTGTAAATGATAGGATAATAATTGCCTACAACTCCGTTTGGGTAAGGCTTTTTGCGTTTGCGTTTAGAGTAAGTTGTGTTTTTGGCCTTTTTTTTTTTTTTTTTTTTTTTAAGTCCAGCGCCTCTTGCACTGTTCATGTCCCATGAATAGTGCAAACAGGAAAATGCAAAGTAATTTCATTAATGAACAGTAGCCGAAATATATATTTTTTATTGTTTTCAATTTTCAGCAAAATAATTGGTATTATATCTTAGAAAATGCTTTTGATATATAATTGAAAACATTTCTATATATATAATTTAATTTTTAAACAACCATCATTTTCTTTTTCCTTCAGATTTTAATTGATATGTTAGGATACAGTTGTCAAACATATTTTTGAATAGTCAAAAGGTGATAATTTGTGTATTAGTAGCATGTACCTTTATATGAACGTGGAAGTTACACTAGGAAGATATGCCTAATTGGAATTACATTATAGGGGGGAGAAAAAAATATGACTTGCTTAAATTGAACCAATTGTGTTTTTGGTAAATAGAAAGGTCAGAGAACACTTTTTCTCTCTTTACTTACTATAGTAATTGCATCTCTTTAAAGCAAAATCTCAATATTGGATTCCTCCAATATCAAATTTTCTTATCTTTTTGCTATATAAGATGTTGTTTGCCTATAAGGGAGCACTGCCTCTTCATGAAAGGTATGGCCCATCTTATTCTCTATCGATAGTTCCGAATGTTCTCAGACAAATTTTTTTTCTTACAAATGGGCATTTCTTCTACATGAGCAGGTACACCTTTGAGGACAAAAATATGGTTGATTTGAAACCCCAACAATATCAAGTTTCAGTAATTGCTTGCTCCAGTTGCTAGGTAATAATCCTTTGAGATATCAAAAGTTTTAACAGGTTAATTAACTTCAAGGGAGAAGAAGCTCATAGAGGTATAAAACCATGTTTTTTTTTTTTTGTTGGTCTTCCTTGAACAATGGTTATAATTTGCCTCTTTTGCTTAATTTAGTTATAGATATAAGATCTACACTGCTCGCTTCAGCTCACTGCTATGGTGATACGTACTGTTACAGTCGGCTTGTTACGTTAATTAATAGGTACGTATTGAAATGCTTTTGTCTAACATCTTTGTCAATCTTTTTGGTTTATGAATTGTCTATTGCCATATGATGTTCACTCTTTTGTCTTTAGATCGTTTTCTTATCAATTAGCTTTAAGGGGAATAAGAACTCTTATGTCTAGTACGTTATCAAACTAATCATATGTATGTGGGGATTGATAATCTTAATTATCGTCACTGATTAACTACTCCGCTGCCGTGTCTCTTCTTTAGCGATCTTAACTTTGCTGTAGTCCTCTCTTCACAAACTTCCAAAACCTCCATACCTGTTTTCTGACGTAATCCCGATTCAGAATTCAGCATCAGTTAAAGTGGAGTGCAATTACATTCTTATAAATATGCAAGTCTAGAATGATGTATGCAGATTCTATAATATTATCTTCTCCCATATATCAGAGTGTGAAACCTGCGTTAAGAGGTTGAAAATATTTATGAATATGCGAGAACATCACTATGTGTTATGTTTGCAATAAATATATAGGGTGATGTATGAGATCTGCAGTTTTTGACTTCTCTTATATTAATCTTGAGATAATGCTTGGGGAGGGTGTGAGTTCAAGTTGCGGGGCAACATATTTAATATGCAAGTATTTCTAAATATCACATAAATTTTATTAAAAAAATAAAAGTACGAGGTTAAATCTATATATATATATATATATATATATATATATATGTCTTGCAATATGGATGTAGTCCCACTTGAGGAATTTTCATAATATTGCTACCAATATGTCTGCAATATGGAATTTGTAGTCTCACTCTTAGAAATTTTCATAATATTTGTATTGAGATGATGAAACTTTAGTTTGCAGGATGATTATGTTGAAATGATGTGTCTGTTTGGCATTTTTAAGCATATTTGCTTATATATAGCTTTTTAAACATTCATTTTTTTAGATACAACAATAATTTAACCAATTTCCAGTAAAAAAACAAATTAGCTTTCAATAAAATTAAAACATAAATCTCTAAACACATTAGTATCTTCAAATCTTATTTACTTATTTTAATATGATCTGAATTTGTAGTGTTTATTTTATATTGATTTCTCTTTATTGCAAGGTGAAGACACTTATTGATTTTGAGTGTAGGCATAATTTAACTGAGATTACTTATTTAAATATAAAGAATTTTACTAATCGAGTTGAATTGAATCTATGTCTCTAGATGACTAAAAAAATAAATAAAAAAGGAACTCATGTCTCTATATGTACTATTCTCTCCGTGTGTGTACGTATATTCCAAATCAAAATTGATTTTATTTTGTATAAAAGATGGTACAATAAGAGTATTATTCACGCCCAAGAAAAAAGTACTACCGTATATGTGAGGCTTCCCAGAAGTTGCCATAATTTTGCCCCACTTTCCAACTCTCTTGCTAATGAATTTCCATATGCTTCCTTTTACATTCTCAATATATTTAGAAAAACAGAAACTTTCAAAAAAAGAAAAAAACATGTTAACTCAAACTCCAAAAGGAAAATTAGTAAGATTAAACGAGATGGATTTAGTGTCTATTTGGATTTGTTACACATTTTACATAATTTTTTTTTTATTAAAATTATATCTTTTAATAAACACTAAAAATATTACCCAACCGGACTCTTATTAAGTGTCATTTAGAAGTCTAAGCCCAACCAATATTTCAAGAAGCTAACATATAGGTCACTAAGGCCGAAGCCGAGTCTGGAAATTAGGGTCTCCATTTATAGTTTAGTTGTCTATTATTAATAACACACCCTATAACGGTTTGACTGCCATGAATGCGTGACAACGTAAAATAGAGAAAATGGGCAATGGTTGGCTGATTAGAAACTTAGAGGTGAGGAATTGTGAGAGAAGTGAAGGGCAGTGTGTGTAAAAATGAAAGTGCCGCCGTTGTTGAATAGGCTAGCGTGTCCATTTTCTAACAGAAGCATCGTCCTCGTGTTACCAACAGAGCTGTTGTGTTGTCATCACTTAATGCTCGCTCTCTCTATCTCTCACCACAGTCCGGCTTTTCCTGCAAATGACTGTGATTTTCAATAGATATACATAAATGGGTTTTTGACAATTTCTTTCTTTCTTTCTTTTTGTAACGGAAATGACAGATGTTATAAATGCTTCATAGTTTTATAGTTTTTGCCTGACATCACTCATATTTGTCTTCTGTTTTACTTTTGACTGTGAGTGTGTTTGGTGGTGCATCTATACTTTGGATTGGCCTGTTTGTTTCTGTACAGAGAAGCCAAGTCTTTATTTTTGAAATGACAAAACTATAAAAAGGAAACTAAAAAAAAAAAAAAAAAATGGATTTCTTTTCGTTTTTTTAATTGCTTGTTTTAGATTCTACAAAATTTGAATATTTACATATTCTTCTTAATGATTGGTATTTATTATCCTGTCAATAGATAAATTAAGTTTTGGTGTAAGCAAGATTAGAAACTGTTCTTATGATTGAATATTAAAACAAATTTTCATTTTATACCTTTTGGTTTTAATTTTTCAAATCACTAAAAAAATTAATTTTTAATATATATATTTTTATAAGAATAATTCTATTGAATTTAATGCAATAAACTATACAAAAAATTTCTTTTATAAATAGAGTATATAATTTCTTTTATAAATAGAGTATATGAGTGCAATATAAGAACTAGGTGTGCAGTATAAGAAATCTAAATTGAGCATAGAGCCCATTAGAATATTATTCAATATATATAAAGGTCAAAAACAGCTCAAGTATTACATCAATAATGTATGTCCTATTCATTTTGGGCATCATATCCAAACAGAAACTCCGATGTATTATAGCACCTTAAAAGAAGTTAGAGTACATGTTTAGAGGAGATAAGAAAGTCAGCTAGCGTGCTGATACATATCCCATCCACCCACAAATTAGTTAAACCCTCAAACAATTATCAAAATGATACTTGACAATGGAACATAATTGTAGTTAAGCTGTCACTGTTACAAAGAATGACAACTCTGCTAGCAGCTACGTTCCTCTTTGTGGAAAGAAAATTTAGCTGGCATGGAATAAAAACTGTCATTTCAAGGGGGGAAACCCCAAAGAAAAAATTAAAAATAAAAACAAAATAAAATCTGTCCCACTCAAGAATTTGGGGCTCCAGAAAATGCACATACTAGCATATGTTATATCACTTTAATCCATCATTTTCCCTGACTAAACATTAGACTTATAAAAGTATATAATATTATTATTGGTTATGTACGTGACTGTTTTCCCATAGATTCCATGGTTGAAATTCACCTGTCATACGTGGAAATGACAGCACTTGTGATTCTACTACGTATTAATAGGGGCTCAATTTCATAGTCACGTTATTTGTCCATAGTTATAACTCTTACCCAACAAAACAAAATACAACAATATTATAAACACATCTAGTTTTACACCAAATTTCATAATTCATTGAAGTGATAGGAAAAATAAAAAAGAAACAGTAAATTTATGTAAAAAATGGTGAGCAAAAATCGTCTATCATTCACGATCAACCTCTTCAACATATCACCCTCAAAAAAAAAAAAAAAAAAAAAAAAAAAAAAACCTCTTCAACGTATTGTGAAATTGTATGAATTACGATCTTTATTTATATTAAAATAAAAAAGGGATTATCCATGGTGGTTGGATTAGGTCCTCTCTTTAGGTCTTTGATTGTGATTTTGCAAAATTTTGAGTGAAATGACAAAACTACCCTCTCATGTTGTGATGTGACTGCCAGGAGGGACGCCAGCCATTGCATGCAATGGAACCGAACCGAGTAGCTGAAGACAACAAAGGAGCTTGAAGCTTTTTTTGCCTTTTACATGTCACTGACCCCAAAGCAGTCCCAAACGGTAATAGTAGTACAATGTATTTAGCTCAATTTTAGCCAACTGCTTCAACATATAGGTCTCACCCAATCAACCTTCAGGTGTTTTTTTTTTCATTATTCAAAACCCCAAATTTTCTATTGTCTTTGCCAATTCTATTTTCTCCATTTTTTAATTTCTCATCTTATACAGTATGCATTTGAATATTTTTTGGCCCCCCCTACTTTATGGTTTAGTTAGAATTTTTTTTCCCCTATTTTTTTAAAATTTACTGAGGCCAAGTGGGGTAGGGTGATGAAGGAAAGTCTGTCTTGATGTGAGTAAGAAGATACGAAATATGAGAGAGAGAGACAGAGAGAGAGAGAGAGAGCAAGAGTTTAGCTGTTCATGCTGCTCTCACTCACCAAAATATGTCGTTATGTGGCTAAGGATTGGGTCCACCGACCTGTAGG